>NW_006494789.1:604836-667980 GCF_000471905.2 Amborella trichopoda
GGGCCCAAAACCTCATCCATGTTTCATCACACAGCATGCATATCGATAGATCGTTTGAAAAAGCCAGATATCCGTCTTTAGATGAAGTGTATGCATGTGCGAGAGATACCCCTATGCGTCATAGAGCTGTGGTCGCATCAGGTCGTAGTGACCTTGACTCGTCTCTAGGGGAGGACCTGTAATCCACATCCTGAAATTGTGACTCTTTGATTCATCGACCTGACTTTGGTGACCCGCTAATGAGCCCCTGTTTGGATTGTGGGTCATGGGAAACACTGGGTCGGTTCGATAAAGCTAGTGTGGTCTGTAGTCCACAGTTGAAGGTGCAATACCCAAAATTACATATTGAATTCCTAAAAGAATATGGATCATTTTCCTATCATATTAAATTAATTGTGTTCATTCTATTATTGAAATGATTTTAGTTTTATTACTTGAATTTTTATGAATCTCTCAATAATTTAATTATGATTTTTGGACTTATAAAATACAGTTATTGATTTTACAAAGTTGTAAAAATTCAACTTTATATATATTAATTCGTTTTTTTTTTAAACTTTTTATAAAATTTCATAAGAGCTCAAAGTGCACATGGGTCCACCATGTGGCATGCGGTTAGGGACCTACATGTGCCACAAAAGGGTGGTACGCCCCACCCTTTGGATTCTTTGTTTGCTTTATGTTCAAGTCTTTAAGTTAAAGTAAGTTTGATTTGTGGCATGCGATCAAATCTTGGAAGTGAAATATTGGTCATGTCTTTATTTGTTTTATAGCAAGTTTGTTTTAAAGGGATATGGTCAATTTGAATAGATAGTAAATATTGACCTTATCTTATTTATATTTGGTAGTATTTATTTACTTAATAATATTTGACATATCCTTATAGAATATGTGACATGGATCATGCAATTTTATGGAATACATGATGTTTATTTTATTTAAATATATTGATGGGAAAATGGTTTAAGGAAAGGGGGATAATGGTTCAAGCACATTCTATAATGTTGATGGCCCATCTATGGAATGGGTGGCTCAGATCTCTCACCCCACAAGTCACCTTGATCGACGGTCTAGATTCAATCTCATAAAAGAGGTAAACTATGGGAAAACCACAAGAAACCCTAAACCTAAATATCCACTATAAATAGGGGTGCTCTCCCCTAATCTTTACACACACAACCTCTATCTCTCTTTTCTCTCTCACACCGCTTCTCTCTCCTAGAGGGGCATGCTCCACTCTCTCTCCTCCATATTTATCTCTTTAATTTTCTCTCTCCAAACTCTTATGTAATATTCTCTCTAATATTCTCTCTCCTCTCTAGACCTAAGTTAATTTTAAGGTGAAAAATCTTAGGTAGTGCCCTCTCTCTCCTCTAGACCTAAGTTAGTTTCAAGGGTTAGAAAAATTAGAGGGGGTCTAAGTTAATTTTAGGGGTCAAGGCTTAGGAGAGATTTTAAGGAGTGGTTACCTAGTTTGGCCAAAATCAGCTATCCCGATTCGAGATTGAAGCTAAACCACGGATCTCGCGACATTGGATGTGGTGACTCGGTGGGGGGTGTAAAAAACCCAATTGAGGTAATCTCCAGTATTTGTTTTTTTATTTGTTTGTTCTTTTATTTTATATTATCAAGCACAATATTAGGTTGTATGAATGACATCAAGTAGTTGAGATTTATTTTATTGATGTGTTATTTTATTTTTTTAAAATTTCTATTGTTTGTAATAAGACCATCTGTGAGTGATCTTATTGCCAAATTTATAAAGGGTGATTATTATTAAAAAAAAATTGTATTTCTCCAGCAAAATATCACATAGGTCTTTTTTCCATAACAAACGTCCGAAAATTCAAAATTTTCGATTGTTGAAGAACAAAAAATGTTAAATTTTCCGTTCTTCAAAAACCAAAATTTTTCTTCTCTTGTTATGATAGGTAAGGTATGGAGAGTTTATCCATTCTATACCTTACATTCCCTATGTTTAAACTCTGTACCTTACATTCCCTACGTTTATACAATCTCTCTCTATTAATAGCGTTAATTTAGGGGTAAGTAAATTTCCCTAGTAATTGGTGCACGAGATCGCGTTGAGCGTGATAAGGAACGACAATATAAGGTATAGAGAGAATGGATAATCATAGGGAAATATATATATAATATAGAAAGAATGGATAAACATAAGTAAATTTCCCTATACAGCAACAATATAAAGTATAAGGAATATATAAGGTATAGAGATAATGGATAAACCTAGGAAATATATAAGGTATAGAGAGAATGGTTAAACATAGGTATAGAGAGAATGGATAAACATAAGTAAATTTTCCTATATAAGGTATAGATAGAATGGATGAATATGACAAGGAACAACAATATAAGGTATAGAGAGAATGGATAAACATAGGGAAAATATATATGGTATAGAGAGAATGGATATCTATGGGTAAGCATAGAAAAAATATACAAGGTATGGAGACAATGAACCTATAGAGAGAACAAAAATTTAGGTTGTTGAAGAACCGAAAAAAGGTAAAATTGTTTTTTTTAAAATAAAAACTTTTTTATGACATAAAAAAACAGACAAATAGGTAATAACGAAAACTATTTGGTAGTTTCATAATAATGCAAACTATAACAAATAAGTACGTAATTTTCCCTTATTGAAAATTACACGGGAAAGCTTTGCATGCGCATCACCTACATATAATTTTTATGTGATCCCACTTCTCGGTTGTCTAATCTAAATGGACGGTCGAAATTTATCATATCACAATATCATACTAAAACAGGGGTGCAGTTGGCATACGAATGCATCCGTAGCTGTAGAGGTAAGGTGCACCTTCAACTTTTATCATGGTATATAATTTTGATATAAAATGTTTTTAGGATCATCTCAAACTCTATTTTTATATCTAATTATACAGTTTTAAATTTAAAAAATGGTTAAAATCAAGTAGATCTATAAAGATATGAAAATCTTGAAAATGGACACCGTAGATAATATGTTGTAAAATGCACTATTTCTTAGACTTAAAATCTTTTTATTTTCCATGGTCATGCATCTCGATGTCGAGATGATCAATCAAAAGGCTTTTCAACATTAAAACTACCTTTTTCCAATGGATCTTTGAGAGGCATCCGTAGTTCAACATTACAAGGTTGCATCTTTATATGAACTTTTTCCCTGAAACAGTGTTTGATTTCTAATATGTTCTTTTACACAATATTTTTACATAATATTTTTCAGTGAAATTTGGGGGTGGCCCCCTTCTTATTGTGATGCAGCTAGCAAACATGAAAAAAGGTAAATTTATGCTGAAAATAAATAACCAAAGAAACCCTTATCTTCCTTTGCTTTGAGCCACCAACGTGCATTCTTTAGGTCATTCTAGATAGAAATGCCTCTCACAATCAAGCATCGTTTCATTGTATTGGAATCAAAGTTGAGACCAATTCGACCTTTGGAGTATTGAACTTATCGCAGCTGAAATTATTTTAGGATGTTTCAATACTCTTGAGACTGCTTTGGACTTAAAAAAATTGGACGCATGTGGCTTGTTACCTATAGAGTGTCAAACCAACCTCGGGAAAAAAATAATAATGATAAAATAAATAAATTGAGTTAAGGTTTGATTGGCACCCCAAATGTCGAACCGACTTTCGCTTTGGTTCAACACAATAACCCTTAGAGGTCCGAACCAACTCTAGGAAACTAAATTAGGTGCTTTAAACTTAAAGGGCATTTTCATCCAAATGACTTAAGAAGTTAACCTAAGGTTATTGCAGACGAAAACAGTAACAAAGATGTATTTTGGGGGCTTGTGTAATTTTCCGTTTAACTATTAGAAAAATATATCATATAAGCCAAGCGGCTAGCAATAACCCAAATTTTGCATACATGGAACTCTCATTTCAAACAAATTAAGATCGAGGAAACTTGCAAATAAAAAAAAAAAATGAAAAAAAAGGAAAAACAAGAAGGAGAAGAAAAAAACATCTACAAGGTTGAAATTTGAAAAGTGGCCAACTATTCTACATTTTACATCGAAATTACTTTTTTTTTTTTGGGTCTTCTCACCTAACAACTCTTGATTCAAACATTGAATGTCCGAATAAGTTGTCTTTTTTCTCAAGTGGGAGACCTTGGTTGTCTGAAGAACCAATTTTTTGTAAGTTGGCCAGATTAATATCAAACGTCCAATCTTAACCCCCACCTTAAGAACATAAATAGTTGGATGCGTTCAGACATTGGATGTTGTATTCCACCCCGCTAAAAAAAGAAGAAGAAAAAAGACAGTTTATGACACCTAAAGTCTAAATCCACATTTTTTAAAAATGGAAACAATGGGAATCACAATGTGCTTATGTGGGAAGCACATTGAACACTTACATATTCCATTTAAATAGGTATTTTCTATGAGAGAATTAGTATGGAATGTGATATGTGACAACACAATATTGTTGCTCTTTGCTAAAAGTGATGGGTTTGGAACCTGAATTCGACTCGAGTGATCATAGGCAAACGATGAAACCACTTCCATTTTTTTACGAATTCATGAAAATCACACGTTCCTAGTTTGGACCCAAAACAAGAACATGCGTTTTTTATTTAAAATCTCTTGATCCAAAACAACAGAATAATAATAATAGTAATAACTTGGTTCCACTAGTGTTAGAAGCTAAATTATCACAATACCTTCATTTGTTCAAGGTCATAACTAAAATAGGGACATTTCAAGTATCTTAAACAAAAAAGATGGATATGTATTAAAGTTAAATGGTATTTTTATGATAGCCACCTCATAAGATGACAATCTCAATGATTTTTGAGATGCTTTGACCACTGTAATGATATTTTTCCAAATACTAAAGGCTCTCTTTCTAGGTACCATATGATGAGAGCATGAAGCTCAACAAGAAAATGATATTGTTGATGCATTGAAAATGCGTGTTTGAACTAGCTTATCTACCAAAAATAAAAAGGCACCCTCTGTCCCTTTTTCTAAAATCGAATAATTTATATAAAGACAAATAACATCGAAATACATTCTACAATAACTTGTATTAAGCCATCAATTGTCCTTTTGGAACTAATTGTACTGCCCATATAAGTAATATCTCATGTTATAAAACCATCCATTGTATCTTTGATTGAACTTCCACTTCTATACGCTATAAGTAAAAATTGCATTTATAGAATGAAATGTGTAAGTTATAATATTTGTAGTTCAATGCAACTTTATTTGTATGATAGATTTTTTTAAAAAAAAATTTTAACATATGACCCAATTGCAACTATTCCGACTCATAATCACATATCTTTTTATGGATATTTTGAAATCAAATCAGAAGGTAGATTTAAAATGTTAAATGGTTTAGATATTTTAAATAAATTTCCCTCTTTTTCATTTTATTTTATTTATTCTAAAAATACTGCCCCTTAAACTTTAACAACAACCAAAATTCACGAATAATCCCAAGTAAAATTTCTAGACATGGCTCTCTCAACCCCATTCTCATGTATTCTACATTATACAAGCGAGACATTTTTTTCTTTTTTTGGGATAATTTAGTGGGGAAGACATGCCCCTATCCGTTCTTTCAATAGATTAGGGGAGTTACATTTTGAAAGTGTTAATTGGTGGTGTTAGCGGTAGGAAGGGATACATGTTTTTTTTGGGTAATTTGGTAGGGAAGACATGCCCCTACCCGTTCGGGAGTTATGTTTTGAAGGTGTTAGTTGGTGGTATCCGCGGTAGGAATGGATACATTTTCTTTTTGGGTAATTTAGTGGGGAAGACATGCCCCTACCCGTTCTTTCAATAGATTAGGGATAATTTAATGGGGAAGACATGCCCCTACCCATTCGGGAGTTATATTTTGAAGGTGTTAATTGGTGGTGTTAGCGATAGGAATGGATACATTTTCTTTTTGGGTAATTTAGTGGGGAAGACATGCCCCTACCCGTTCTTTCAATAGATTACGGATAATTTAATGGGGAAGATATGCCCCTACCCTTTTTTTCAATAGATTAGGGGAGTTACATTTTAAAGGTGTTAATTGGTGGTGTCAGCGGTAGGAATGGATATTATTTTTTTTGGGTAATTTAGTAGGGAAGACATGCCCCTATCCGTTCTTTCAATAGATTAGAGAGTTACATTTTGAAGGTATTATAAATGGTGGTGTCAGCGTTAGGAATAGATACCACGATGCGGTAACAAGCAACAATATGCTCATACTCTCGCTAGAGACATGGCTCTGTCATCCCCATTCTCATGTATTCTACACTAGGCAAGCAAGATATTTTTTTTTTTTTGGGTAATTTAGTGGAAAAGACATGTCCCTACCAGTTTTTTCAATACATTAGGGAGTTACATTTTGAAGGTGTTAATTGGTGGTGTCAACGGTAGGAATGGATACCACGATGCGGTAACTGGGTGTGTGGATGCTACCACCACGACCCCAACCCCTTTCCTTACCCCAACCCCTTTCCTTACACAAGCAAGACATTCAACATAGCTATACTATGCTACACATATGGCTCTCTACAGTTGACACTGTAGCAGATGTATAGTTTACATATATGGCTTTCTATATTTTTTTTTTTTTTTGGGGTAAATCAGTGGGGGAGAAAGCACTCTACCCGATTTTCATTAATAATAGGAATCAAATACACCTTATAAATTTACAACTCTAGATTAGTGCAATTGTGCCAAATTATTAAGAGAGAGAAATCTAGCGGTCTAGATCGCCAAACAATAGCATCCAATAAAATTGCGGCTTTCTTAGTAAGAGTAGTAACCACCATATTAGCTTTCTATAGTTTGTCGTTTAGGGCAAGCAATAGAGATTATCTGCACCTCTGCTACTGAGGATGCCTGGGTCACTGGGGTTCTATGCATGTATAGAACTACACTTCTTATGCTTTTATGATTTTGTCCTTAGGAAGTGTATTATGCAGAGCCACAACTTTACAAACTTGTACCTCGAATCTTACCCAAAAACACAGTGCCGCTATCAGAAATTTGAGAAGCTTATTATTGGGTTTGATGATGGCCAAATACTATACCTATATTTTCTTCGTAAGATTAAAGGTATTATGGTCGCTTTTTTTAAGAGTCATGGGAATGAAATATATGGGTATCAAAGAGAGAGGCGTAGCCTCATAGAGAGAGGCTATTTTCCTATGGGAATTATGGGTTGATTAAGTTTGCACTTCTAAAGATAAAGGTTATCGGTTGATCTCAAGGTGCTCTTTCCAGTAACAATATAGCGGTGGGAAATGTGAGATTGATCGATGGTGTTGTTCGATCGAGAGAACCGGTTTAGAAGAAAATATCAATGAGGTTTTTTGTCGATGTTTAAAGACATGTATATCTCTTGTAATCCAAAATTGTAATATTCATTGTGATAAACGGATTTATACTTGCCAAGGTCGTGGATGTAGCCCTGTGAAATGAATTACGTAAATCTTGTATTATTGTGATAAGATTTTTGTTTGCTTTATTCTTTACACTCGATTTATGTTGTATTCATGGATTTTTCTCGTAGTCAACTATATATACGATCTTGTGTAGGATTGTAGTATTTGGGATTCTTAGTTCTACAAGCGAGACGTTCCCTAAGACCCTACAATTATCGCCACCTTGATGATCATGGGTCAAGACTTTTTATTTTTTATTTTTTAAAAATTAAATTTCAAGCATTACAAAAATCCTCTCACAATATTTCTTCTAGGCTGATAGTTTTATGAATTTACATGTCCGCTAGATCTGCACTACCTTTGAATTTCAAATTTCAAAGGGGAAAATAAATTTACCAAGCATCCCCTATTTTTGACACCAGATATGGTTTTCTAGGCATGATTTAAAGTACAGTCTTTCCACATTTCACAAGGCCGTGGCCACACCAAAACCACTTCTTTTTCTTTTGGGTGGGCAATACCTAAGGGTGAGGTATAACGTGCGCATCTTACAAGTAAGGCACACTTCTTAAACATCTAAATTGTGCCGGAAGATATAGTTCTAGTATTGAAACCTTATTACAGCTTAAACATCTATGTTCAGCTTATTATGAAATTTCAAATTTAAAAACAAATGCATATTGATCAGAACTATAAACATTTTAAAATAGATGGTCCAGATATCTCGCGATTGAAATGATCAGTTAGAAGTTTTCCAACTTCGAAACACTCTTTTATCTGGATTTTTTAGGTGCACCATAATTGTCTGTATAAGGCAACAACTTTATATAAATTTGTTTCAATACTTTGATGATAACAATATTGCACGTATAAATATAAGGGAGAATTTGAGGTTAGTCCACCATCCGGTAGCTACAGTGTAACCCAACAGCCCTTGGCTGATCTGGCTATAACCTCATTTCGTAATATAATTTTAATAGTTTCTATATGAATCCAAATTACATGAAATTTGAGACGTTTATTTTTCGCATCAAGACGCACCTAAAAAAAATATTTGTAAAAAAATTCACCAAAATACCTCCGAATTTTTTAGGGATATTTTGGTCAATTTATTATGTACGAAATATTTTTTTCAATATTTTCATTAGATTCTCATATTTTTCAAGAGTAGATAAACAAAATGTTAAGTAATGTGGACTTATATAAAAAATTCAAATTCAAACACAAAATACAATCGTGACCATTGGATCGGAGCATAATCAATTTTAGCCATTGGGCTTACACTTTAACTATCTGCTAGTGGGCTGACAAGATATTTTCCCTTAATATAAAGGGTGAAGTTTACATAAGGTTGCCGCCTTGTACTTAGAAGTAAAGCCTTTAGATTTTGGTTGGCAATGTAGTTTAAATATCACAAACCTTAAGATAGCTTGAAAATTTGTTCTCGACCCTAGTTCTAATATTAAAAATTCAGAAAATGATAGAGATGGAATATATCTATAAACACTTGAAAATCTTGAAAATAGACGTTCCAAATAACGTATTCCACGATGCACTATTGTTTAAATTTGAAGTTATTTTTTTCTTTATATCTACTTGTACATTAACATGCATTGCACATATGAATGTAATGAGATAGAAGAACTAAAAGAAATCATCCAAAGACATAAATAAAGCAATAATACATTTTAATATAAAATATAAACACATAAAAAATTAAAATAATAAAAAAAATAAATAAATAAGGTGCCCTTTAAGCCAATATCAAGCAACACGCCTGTATCTGGTACAATAATTATCTGGTACGATAATGTTTCATATTTGTAGTGTTTTTTTTTTTTAGAATGGAAGCCTAGACTTTAGATAGGGCACAAGTAGTGCTACCACCAAGACCCCAATTTCATTCTCATATTTTAGTGTTATGTCTATGCATATTAGAAATATATATCTTGCTAGAATCTCTCTATACATTTTCTTCTCTACTACACAGAAGATTCTATAAAAATCTCTAAATCTCCCGCATTCTCTGTCAAAGTTTCCTCATCTCTCTCTTTTCTCTACATAGCTTCCATCACAATCACTCATCTCTCCAAAAAAATAAATTTAATTTATCTAAATACAAAGTTACCAAATCTTAAACTCTGTTTATTTATACAACATATACATTACCTTATTTTTATGTATAGAGTCATTTTTTATTTTTACAATATATATCCACTCCTTAACTCTAACTTAATAATGTAGTATGTAGACATGTAGATACATCCTCAAGGTTGAAGTGAACAATTAAAAGGTTTTCTAACTTTAAAACACACTCTTTTCTATTGAATTTTCGAAGTGCACCTTACTTCTACGACATAATATAAGGTTACAACCTTATAGAAACTTCTACCAGTTATAAAATGGGCCAGGGTTCTCCTTGGATTTCATTGTAAACAACAGGAGAGTCATTAGCTTTAATGCCTTTTCATAGTCAAGAATTGGAAAACATACACAAACAAGAAAGTGAAAAGCTTATCGTTATCCTGAATGCATGTACCACAGCGTCCAGCACAGTGAAATGGACGATGGAGATGACCTTCCATTCTTATTAAGGCTGGGTACGATAAATCTCTGCCGTGCACTTGCCCCACTGTGTATCATACACCAACCAGCACCACCCGTCGGATGGTAGAGCACCACACATAGAGTGTTAGAGTATACACTGTAGTTCATATTTACCGTTCGATCTATAAGACAAACGGTGTGGATTCCACCACTCTGCTGTGATTTACATACACGAAAGTGTATATTATACTTTTGGCATATCGTGTACCGTAAAAAGTGATTCTATACACGAAACTTTCCCTAAATTTATCAGCAGCGAGCATATATATGAATTGTGGCCATGGAATCCATGGCCATTTGAGCTCGTTTTTTCATTCAAGCCCAAGAGAAGATAGAACAAGAAATGGTTTTTCATGGACGTTTAGCTTAGTTGTAGGGATTTGTATCAACTGATCAGGTAATGCCGCAAACTAGGAAAAAAGAGAAGAAATTTACTGGTATTTATGAATTTCTCGATCTATTTTGACTTTCATCGAGGGGGTTTTATTGTTTCTTCCTATTGATTGAATTGGGTTTTTGCTGAGATTGAGTTGGCTTTGGGTTTTGCAGAGATTGGGGGCAAGGAATTGGGGGAGAAATTAGGGTTTCTATAATGTCTAAGAAGAGGAAATCTGAATCCAATGGGCTGGATGAGATTGAGAGAACCATGTATACGGCTTTTTCTAGCGCTGCAAATTCACTGTCTTTGCTCTATACTCAGGCTCAAAATCAGCAGAAACTGGCCTTTCAAGCTGGAGAGCGTCATGCACTGGTAAGTAGTTGTGGGTTTGTTAGATATCTCATTTTTTACAAAAAAGATGCGGCTTTTATTGTTGTTTTATAATAAATATGTTCATGGCTTTTTTGTGGAGGGATCCATTCACCACTGATTGTAAGCTTTTATTTGCTATTGCATGATATGAAGGGTTTGGATTGGTAGGCAAATTATATGACGAAAAAATTTTTTCCTGATTGATTTGTCAGTGGATGATCACTGAATTTTGCATTTGATTTTTGTGCTTTAGATGGTTTTGACTGCTAGCCAAATGGTTTATTTATCTTATTTTGATAAAAGTGGGTTCTTTATAAATGATATTATTAATGATAATAAAAAAATGGTAGCACCAATACCAGTATCTATAAACATTGTTGCAATTGCTTTTATTTTTTATGCGAATGTTCATACGATTTTCTGTTAACCACTTATGTTTGATGGTTTAGCATATTGTTCTCATTCTTAGTCATTTTATTTCTCTGATGTCTCGTCTACTTGATATGTTCTGATTGGATAAACTGAGGGTAAGATGAAATGAATTGTATATTTCATGGAGCTGTGTTCACATGAAATGAATTGCAGTTGGGAAGTCCTTATCAGTGGGATTATCACGTGTAATCTATCATGTTTTTGGATATGTTTGTTTTCTTATTTATTTTGCCTTTTCTATCTGTTGACAATTCTGAAATTTTAAGTGTTTCTTCTTCTTTACACCTTGCACACAGATTTTATCCTGATTAAGACAATTCTTGATGCAGTTAGGCTTTTTTATTTTTAGGATATGGAAAGTAGGTTTATTGGGTTTTTTAGTTATTTCAGGGTACTTGTGTTTTTTTACTTTTTTGTTCTTGTTCAGAAATGAACCGTAGAGGTGGAAGTTTAAGTTTGGAAGATGATGGCCTAGGATTTAATATTGTCAAGGTTCCTTATGGAGCAAGTGGATTTTAGGATTTCTTCTATTAACGTGTTAAGTGTTGCGCTATGAAAAGAACACAGAGAAGAATATTGGTTTTTTGGCATGAAGAGACTTGTTTTGGGGTGGATTCCCTCGCAAGCTCTGGGAGCATAATCTTTCGATCTTTTAGTTTATGGTTTTATGTTTGTCTGCTTTCTTCCCTTCGTGTTGCATCAATTCTTCATCAAGTGTAAACTTTTGATCTTCTACATGAGTTTTCCCTCTCCATATAGATTGTTTTTGGGATTAAGATTTTTTTTTTCATTTGATTTGCTATCTTTATTAACATTATGTTTTTGAACTTGTGAGCTTAGAAATTGTTGGAATTTATGAGCTTTCAAGTTCAATTTGACATAGTCTCCTGTAGGCTGAAGTCTAAACTTGGCCTGAAAATCTTGGATTACTAAACTTGGTCTGAAAATATTGGATTTCTGGCTCTGCTAACGAGGTCCAGATACCAAGATATCAAGATCAATGCTCTTCGATTCCGTTATGCCAAAAGGCTTAGGTGTAGACAAAGTAAGAGAGAATGTAGCCAAATTTCGTCCTAAGATGGACTCTAACCTCGAACTTGGGGGTGTGAGAGGGTCTCGCTTTATTTGAAGTATTGAAAGCCCACAGCTTGGTAAAGACCTAAGATGCAATCGGGTTCAAGTGAGCATACTATGAAGATACAACCATTTATGTGATGTAACTATCAGGTTTTGTGCTGCACATTTGAAACTCTTCTTAAACCACAATAATAAATTGATTTGCCTTCAATTGGTATATAAAATTTTATTTTGAATCTGGTATAATTCTCATTGAAATTGGCAGCATGGACCTCTACTTTCAAAGAGATCTCAATGGGTCGAGAAAATAGTAGAGGAGAGAAGGTCATAGAGAAAAGTAGGAAAAACATCAACCTAGAATGAGAGAAGAGTGGGGTTTTGTATTGTTATGTGGGATGATGTGTCGCCTTCAGAGTAGCACTTGTCATATTCATGGTGACACTTGTCCTCTCCATGTTAACCACTTGTGTGGTCCATGTGGTCCACAATTACAAGTGTGGTCATATAGAACAATGCAGTCTTGGACTATAAAAATTAAAATGAAGATCATGGTCCCAAGACCATCAGAGAACCAAGGCAACAAAATTGTTAGAAGCAATTCCTAAAAAACTGAGTTGTTTTAAAACACATTATAAAAAATTAACAACTCCGACCTATTTCAAAACAACTTGTCTCCAAATACTCTCCTCATGCAAATTAAGAAAAACAAAAATGCATAAATGAGGTCCCCCACGTGGTGTTATATGAAATGCTATCAGGACAATGAGTGGACAAACCTTGGATTGTATCAAGCCACTAAGACTCATATATACCACACATTATCTTTTGGAAAATTATGATTTTTTAAGAGCTTGGGCAATATAAGGCCTTGCATTCATTTCTAATTTCCATGAATGATTTAGACAATTCCCAATTATCATAGGAAGTGGCTTCCAACTTCCACGGTCATATGGGTGAATCCATGGCGGAGGTCCTTTAGTGCGACAACCTAGCCTAGGAACTTTACAATATCTTGGCAAATAGATTCCTTAAGAGAACAGTTCAATGTCTCCATTCATTACAGTACAACGTATCACATGGCCGAGAATAGGAAAGGAATATATAATTTTCCATCAATATAAATATTGTGATACAAAACACATTAGCCAGAACATAGATGTTTTGTTTTTCAGAGGTCAGTGTTGGAATTCTAACAGTTCACTTCTCAGTTCTTGTTGTGGATCACAAGGACCCACACAAGTGGGTTGACACTATTGAGGTGACATGCCGTCCTCCATAAGCTTATAAAAACCACGTTTTTTCTCTCATTTTGGGTTGATTTTTCCCTAAATTTCTTCTAATAGCCGTTTCTCTCCTCAACCCATTGAGATCTCTATATAAACCAAGATCATTGCTACTTAATCTGGCGAGACTCATACTAGACCAAAGATAGAATTTTATCCACTGATTCGAAGGCAAATCAATGCGTGTTACTGTGGTTTTAGAAGAGTTTTAGAGTGTGCAACCTAGAAACTCGAAGGCATTTCACCTAATTAGTTGTATCTTGGGATTATGTTTACCTGAACCCTAGTGCATCTTGGGTCTTGTTCCAAGTTGGGGGCACTTAATACTTTTGAAAAAAATGCGACCTCTTGTGCCCCCAAGTTCGAGGTTATCTCTCTTAGTTTGGTATGTGGGCCTTGACATTTTTGGCAAAATCAGAATGAAGAGCATTTATCTCGATACCGTAGACTTCGATAAAACTAGAAATCTAGAAATCTAAGATTTGCAAGCCAAGTTTAGACTTTGTCCCAAGGGAGAGTATATTAGACTGAACTCAAGAGCTAAAAAATACTAACATGTTTTTGCGATCAAAATTTTTTTTTCATTTCATTCACCATCTTTATTAACATGGATGGAAATAGTGAGAAGAGATATGGTGATTTATGGTCTAATCGAGGGTATGGGCGTATGACCTTGATAGAGCGGAATGGCAAAACCGGATTCGTGTAGCTGAACCCAAATAGTTGGCATAAGGCTCGGATGCTATGATGATTCTCCCGCCTTATTAAGTATGGGGCATTTTACTTGTGATTTCGTCCTTTTGCTTTGATCGAGTTCAATGTTTTTTTTTTTCCCTTCTTGTACTTCCGTTACTAATGCCATGAAACTTGCAATGTCCTGCTATTCATGTATGTTTTGTTTGCCATTTCTTGAAGGACATCAAATATGTGCATATCGCAACACTCTAGGGCGGTGGACAAGGAATGTAGTTGTTTAAGGATGTAATTGTCTGCAAAACTGAAGAACCCATGTTCATGTCTTTTGAACTGTTTGGAAAATGTAAGCCTTTGAAACTGAGAATGATTGGAGGGTTTTTTCTTTTTTTTTTTTTTTTTTTTTTTTTTTTTTTTTTTTTTGTTTTTTGAGTCTAAGGTTCCAGGGCAGAGTTTCCAGGAAACCTGACATTCTTCAAGATTTTGACACTCCATATCAAGGTTTAAAAAAACGGATCGGTGACTCAAATCGGTCACACCCATACCCATGTCGGGATCGGAGAATCGACAATTTTTGTCTCAAAATATTTTCAAAAAAATCACTATAAATCTCTAAAAATAGTGTTCTTTAAGTTTCTAAACGTAAATAGGAGTGATGCATTATGTACTTTAATTATTTTGTAAAAATAGGTGAATACTGAGGCACTGTTTTCCAGTCTCGATGTCTATATAATTACTAATTATAATAGAGTATTATAATATTGTATCAAAGTAATTTAAAAATATTAGAAAACACTTTCATATTAAAAGATTAAAAAAATTCCTATACAAAGTAAAATTAGTATCACATCAAAGGATCAAATATTTATGAATTCTCTTTACTCATCCAAAATTATCACAACCTAACGAACTATAATATTTTGTATTGAAATTGAAATTGTTGGTTTATAACTTTATATTTTATAATTATTTTAGTATACAAATAGGAACAAATCTAAAATATCTTATAATACCATCTAATTTTAAAAAAATCTTATTTACAACTATAAGAAAAAATAATACATTACATAATTTATAATACAAGATTTGGCTATCAATGTATAATTATTAATAGTATAATAGGTATGATTAAAAGATTATTAAAAAATGCTTCCATATCATATAATTAAAAACAAAATAAAACCCCTAATAAATTTTAATGTAATTATAATCACATGATTATACTGACATAAGTTTGACAAGTTATTAAGATAAATAAGCAATAATAATTTTAATATAATTATACTAATTTTTGTAAATTAATTAAATATAATTTCTTCTTGTAATTATATGTAATTAAAACTTAACTATATATACTTTTATTTTTTTATTTTATAAAAAATATTATTAATCTAAAAAATAAATAAATTTTATTTTGTAGATTATTTAGACGAATATAAGTACAAGCGTACGCATAGACGAAAGCTATGCATTGATATACGATGAACTTGTTGTGGAAATGTGGAAGGCTAGAATAGTTCCACATCCAAGGATTCGGCACAAAGAACCCAATATAAAACGGTGACATCAACACTACGAGTACAAAACGGTGCATGTGAGGTAAGCACGGTGTGTGGGGAGGGATGGTTTGTTGCAAACGTAATGATGGCCCATGTGGTGGGCTCGTTGCAGTTTTTTTTTTTTAAATGAAAATCGTTCAAACTTCATCCCGTGATGTCATATTGTACCGAGTCCGTCGGCTTATGATGTCATAATACTGATTCACTGTAGCAACACATCCGGATCCCGTTTTATGGTCGGATCCAGAACGGTACAGCCAATACCTGATCCGGATCGTCCAATTCCGGATTGGGTAACCAATTTTTCAGACCCTGCTCCATATCAAATGCCATCTTTTGTTCACGTTTTTGGAGTAGATCCATTTGGGATATATATTAGATTAGGTCACCTTTCACGCTTCCTTATATTGTAATATTTTGGACATAGGTTTGTCAGCTTGGAACATATGGTTAGACTTAAGATCATTTTACAAGCGCCAACTGCCTTCCCCGTTAGGAAAGATGGGGTGTAAGATTAAATAGTTGCTCAAATTAATGTAGCTACTCATTGTACCTGATGGAATTTTGGCCTTTATTGTAAATTATGATGCATTGGTACTTGGAATCAGTTATTATGGTCAATAGGTTGGGGTTTGATGAGGCAAACATTTGTTTCTGATTCAGAGTTCTGCAAGTTCTTCTACGGTTTAGAATTATGGAATAAAGTTACCTGGTTTATTTTATTGTGCAACTGTTTATTTATTAAGGCATCATTATATGCTTTGATGCAGCACCGATTTCATGCTCTTTGCTTTTTGTTGTATATAGTCACTGATTGTAGTTTCTTTTGTCGGGAATTCCTCTTAATTTTGAGACATCAATTGATCTCCTTTATGTTATGTAAATTTACTTAACCTGCCAGTTCTGTGACTACCATCATTTCTCTTAAGCTCTATTCTAGTACCTTCTATGTATAAGAGTTGATTTCAGGGTCCATATGCATGTTGTATGTTTGTGTGCATTTACGTATACTAGCTATGGATCTTTCTTGTTTTTGGGTGTGTTCTTTGAGGGATTAACCTGGTGTGTTTTCTTCAGGAGAAACTTTATCAATCAATCCTTAGGCATCAAGAGGAAGGAGTTAGAATGACTGGAGCAGATGTACTTGTTTATCTTCAGGTTCACTACATCCCCATGTATTTCTTTTGGTGCATTATTTAAATAGACAGATCAAGTAGCTGCACATTCTTCTGTTTTGTTTAATATCGTCTTTGTTAATTTTAGATTATTAAGCCATGCGTCTTCTAATTATTGAAAAAGGGAATTTTCCATGTTTCTTGTTGCTAATGTGTTGTCTTTAGTTTTGTCAGGAATAACTTGCACTTGTTTTAAACGCTTTTGAGGCCTAATGTAACTACCAAGTGTTCCTATTAAACTTACACATGATTGTAGGAGAGGTCAGGTGTAGATACATGTATATGATTTTTGTTCTCACTTTTTAATTATTGGGTTTCCATTTAAGAAGCCCAATACCAGTACATGCTCTGCATCTTGGCACTCTATGAAGCTGATGCCTAGGACTGCATGCTTTTATTTACGTACAAATATAAATGCATGATGATTATTGCAATATGATTAAAATAAAAAAATTTGTATGACTATGCAAAGCATTAAAAATATTCGAGAATATTTTAAAATACCTTGTCTATTTAATTCCTCAAGTGAATCTCGGTTCTTACTTTTGTAGAACTCCTGATTACTTTGTGTTGGAATGAATATTGGTGCAGCTTCACCTTTTAGAAGTAAATAGTTTGTATTGTTTGATTTTTTCACTAGATGATCACAGTGTTTCAAAAAGCGCTAGGTGACCTAGGTGGTTGGGGGGGTCCAGGCCGCCCAG
Source organism: Amborella trichopoda (assembly GCF_000471905.2). The sequence goes on from NW_006494789.1 coordinate 622,538, forward strand.
CCCCTAGGCGGCCCAGTAGATTTTTTTTTTTTGGGTTCTCTCTCTAAAATAGCCTCTAATGGGTTTTAAGTTTCCAGGGATATCCACCAAGGCGCTCAGCAGTCCACTTTTTGAAACAGTGGATGATCATTCAACCTTCTTAGTTATTTGATCACATTTGAATGGGTCATGACTTGAGTATTATAGTGTGCCTATAGGCATAACGGTAAGAAACAAAAAAAGAAAAGAAAAAAATAGTATGCCTCTGATGTTTCTATTTTGGTAAGGGCGAGATTACTCTATATTTCCCTTGTTGCTAAAGTGAAGAGATCTTTTGTTTATGCGTCTAATTCACTTTGTGACTCACTGATTACTGTTAATTTGGGCCATTCAAAAAATTGGAATCTGATGTGAAAAAGGAGAGGAAAGAATTAGGAAGTTCTCTCGTAGAAAAGTGGTCCATTTTTAGGAAAGTTCTTTTTCAATAGGATCACCCTTGATTCATTCCTTGGCTAGTCCCTGTTGAGTGTATGTTTAAGAGTTTTTCTGGTTCTTGGGTGACCTGCCCATAGGGCACAACAATCTTAAAGGGAAGGATAGGCAAACGAACTCTAGATTAAAAATAAAATTCCCAAGACCGACCAGATACATATTTTCTTGTTCTCATTAATTCTTTTAATAAATGAACCCTTGGGATTCCCTTCTTTAGAGTTGAGAACTGATGCATTTACAGACCCTAGAAGACCGATTGATTAGGTGTGTCTATCTCTAAAAGGAAAAATTTGAAGCATGTGATGCAAGTTTTTTGTTGTACATGTTTTGTTGGTGAAAAATCACTTGAAGACGTGGGGAACAGTATTATGCAGGGTGAAGATGCACTTCAATTGCAACTTATACGGTTTTCACTTGAAAATTGGATTGAACGTGGTACATCTTTGTCGGTGAATGACTATACTGAGATTGAACTTGGTATATGTTATATATCATAACTGAAGCAGATGCAGAATGGGCACATGGATGGTTGTGGTACTTTAGTGTATACATGTATGAGATGATGTTGCTCAATGCCACTGAAGTGGTGCAACCACAATTTTGTGTTGATTTTTATCTTTTAATTGGTTTTTAAATTCCATCTTAGTACATTCCTGGGTAGCATCTCTTTTTGAGTTTGTTAAGCGGGGACTCGAATCTTGGGCATTTGTGTTTTGTCCTGTCCACTCGCACAATTATGGAAAAAGGTGCAAGACCCTCCTTCCCACTCTTTTTGAGTTGATAACCTGATTCATCCTTGATTTAGTGCTATGGCCTTTCATTCTTACCAGTTACCACTGCGCCAAGAGGCCAGCCCCTCTTTCTCTCGCTCTCTGATCCTGTGAAGTACTCTTTTTGCTTTTTCACTCTTTGTGCTTCTTAACTTGTCATAAATTGTCAACTCTTTCAAAAAACTTGATACAAATTGTTTTCACTGCCAAGATGTTTGTTACATGAGTGAGAAAATGCCTAAATTGCAGAATGAGCTTGACTATGGTGGAGAAGAAGCCTCGGTGTCCCCAGCACGCCAATTACAACACCACCCCAACTTGAACCCACACATGCATTTCCCAACCCCATCCTCTCAGATGCATAATGTAGCCTCTGGTCAGCTAGTTAGTTCTCAAGCCCAAAGAGCAATGAATCAAGATCAGGCCAAAAACTCTATATTCTCAAATGCTCTATCGAGTCCCATAAGGCGTAGCCTTCAGCAAGGTGGTTACTACTCAAACAGGCGGAATGGGTCTGGGGACTCGGAAAATGTTGGGTCTCATGGGTCTCAGAGCTCACAAAACGAAATGAATAATGGTGATTCTACCATGGACATGCACGAAGAAGGTGGACCTAATGGATATTATCAGTAAGACGGGAGAATAACTCTTCGGCGGTGGGCGTTCTTTGCTTTTGCAGCTGTGGTAGTCAAGTTGATCTGATTCTTGACTGTTTGATTATTTCAATGGGCTTGGTGGGCATTCAAGAGAGTTTCAAGTGAAAAAATTTTAGAGAGTGTTAAGGAAAAGCTCGAGTGTGTTCTATGTGGACTATAGGTTGCCTGCATGAGGTTGCTGGCTAATATGGTCGGACAAGGATAGCGTGTGGCTGCTTCTGGTCTTTTGTTCGAGGGACCTGCTTGGAATCCGTAAGAGAGGTGGCGTTTATGTGGTTATGTTGCATATTTGTTGATTAGCATTGATTCAGTTTTATAAGCAAGATTTGCCCTTGACATCTGTATTGCACGCTTTGTAACTGTTAGTGTTATGTTGAGTATGGATGTTTAAGTGTTAAATATGCACTAAATGTTAAAGAAATTTAGCAGAGCATGCTTATAAGATAATAGAGAAAGTTTATATGAGGTTGACACTTTATATTGTGGAATTAAGGTACAATCAAATATCTGCTGTTGGAAAACCAATCTTGACGTTCAGATGTATGGATACAGGGGAAAACTAATAATTTAAAGTACAGGGAAAAACTAATAATTTAAAGGATACAGGGGAAAACTAATAATTTAAAGTACAGGGAAAAACTAATAATTTAAAGTCCCAGCACATATTGCAACACTTTATTTGAACCGTATATTTAAGATTTTCATGCATTTATAGGTTTGCTTAATTGAATTATTTTTGAAGTTACAAAATTTTATAATTGAAAACAACAATGGATTCTTGGGCAATCCTACATATTTTCGATGCCAAATTTGTATTTAATGGTAAAGTTTGGAGCGAAAATTTGTATTTTATGGTAAAGTTTGGAGTTGCATTTTACTCTTATGGTTTAAAGATAATACTCAAGTGAAATACCTATGTGAAATAAGAATTTAAAAGCAAATCTTTAATTGTAAATTGTAATCATTTGACCTCCTTAATGAGTTTGCAAGGGGTTTTAATTTTTTAATTGAAACTTTCATGTCTTAAAAAAGAGAGAAATGTTTCTATACTTCTTCTACAGCATAGAAGATCTATGTTTCCCTTAGCATTCAGCTCTTCAATTTTGAAGTCACTCACCACTTGATCTTAGATTTGACTTCTCAAAGTATTTTATTTTTAGTTTTTTTTTATACAAATTGTATGAATATAAAATTTCATACGTGCCATCTTTTCATTGGGTGGCACCTATAAAAACTATTAAAAATAATTTTTCGATAAAATAAAATAACCTAAATACCTTTTGAAACTTTTAGAGGTATTTTGGTCATTTTATTTTATTGAAAATATTTTTTTTATATTTTTCGTTAGTGCGAATTTAATAGAAGATTTGACGTTCAAAATTATAAATTTATGCTGTAGGAAAAGCATAGAAAGCTTGCCTAAAAAAAAATATCTTCAATTTGAAAGGAAAACAAAAAACGACACTATGCTCCTCTACATCTACTCCTTAGTAAGAAGACCTGCTTGGGAGATTTTTCAATCTAAAATGTTGAGAAACCTCTAGAATCACTAGATTATTATTCTGGAAACGAAAAAAAATTGAATTTCTTGAGTCTCCTAAAATTTAGTTCTCACCGTCTAAATTAGACGGTCTCTCTTCCATCTTGAGACATTTTTTTTTGTTTTTTTTTCTCTGAAGTGCATAGAGGCTAGAATTATAATTTTTTTGTTTTTGTTGATGTAGGGGTTGAAGAGGTGACATCCCCAAAATTTGGAATCTCAAAATTAGTCCTAGACAAGGTTTTTACTCAAGATACTAAATGAATAATATACTCCCACGGGAGTATAACATCTTTTGGTTTAGTACAGACTCGGATGCGACCGCCGTCGAGGTGGAACGAGAATCGTCATGGCCATCACACTTGATTAACATCCACAGAACAGGACTTAAGAACCTAGCACTAGCTCCTTCGCTGTTAACACCACTGCACCTAACCAGCATTCATCTTATTAACATCAAACAAAGTGAACCCGGCCTAGGTCTGCCCCTCATTCATCAAAACAAGATGGAGACAGCCCCTGGCCTTGGAGAGATGACTCGGGAAAGCCAGGTCGACAACTACCCAACTTCGAAGCATTGTATCCAGGGACTTCAAGGCCATGCTCATGCATATACAATAGAGTCGGTTGCCAGGCCCAGAAGCCACATACTTAATTTGGCTTGTGGGAAGGCCGTTTTGATGGCTGTTCTTGCTCCAGGCTTGGTCACTGGCTGGAACATCTGGATGCTGGTTTCTGAGCCTGTGGCTCAGACCAAGATGCCAGTGAAGTCGGGTGTGGCAACAATGCCAGAGAGTCGCTACATGAAATTCTTCTTTTGATAGCGGAGGGAGGTCAATCCTTGCCGTAGATACTGGATTTAAGAGGCAGAGGATGGAAGGTTAATGAGATAATAGTAGCCAGATTTAAGAGGCAGAGGATGGAGGGTTAATGAGATAATAGTAGCCAGCCTCACCTTGTGCAGCAAACAACTCTAGTAATTCCGGTTGGTTGATATGTCTTCGAAGTGCCACATCGTCGTGTCCATGCTGCATATTGGGAGTATCCATGGGAAACTACATATCTTGGGTTTAGCCCTGCATCTTCATCCAGTGTCTGCATACTGCGGTTGCTCTAACATAACATAGTCTGGTAAGCTGAGCCGCTCAAAGATCAAGCAAAAGAGATCGACAGGCAACTTCCACCACCACCTCTTGCCGGCTCGTGTAGAAGAATGCCCTTAGATAATGCACTTGAATGGTTTCTTCGGAGCCTGAATGCGGCTGCAGCTTCTCATCAGTTTCTTCCCCTTCTCTATTCCTCTTGTTCTTCCTCTGAGCGGAAAGGCAAAGGAGAAAGAACATGCTTGTTTTGACAAGAAAGGAGAAAAAATATGTTCGTGTTATAGATTTGAATTTGATTACAAAAGCAAGGCTCACATTGTAATTAACAAATTACATCACAGATTATCCTATGTAATTGCAATGCTCTCAAAATTTAAAACAAAATTAACTTAATAAATATTTGGGTGCCACCCAAGAGACTTGCAAGGATTGTGAACCAATCCAATCGGCCCTCAATTTTAAAACAAATTTAACTCCATTAATACTTGGATACCATCCTAGACTTATGACTTCACAAGGATTTTGAGCTAACCCAAGTGCTCTCAATTTTAAAGAAAAATTGACTCCATAAATAGGTGGATACCATTGAGTACTAATGTTACAAGGATATTGAACTGCAATCCAAGGGTAAAGAAAGAAGGATGATGGTGAGTTAAAGAATTAACTTACACAAGCATGAAAAAAATGTTATAAACTAACCAACTTGATGTGAAGTATGTCTAAAATAAAGTATTTTTTACTCTGAGAAAAGTATACAAAGAAACCATTCCTTAGTACAAAGAAGTCACAATCTCTCTTGTTCATTGGATTTTAAATTAAGGGGCTGTAAATATATTATTGACTTGATTACACAACTGGTTACACACGTTTGTGTATCATGTTTTTACAAACCTATAGAAGTTAAAGTTTAACATTAAAAAAAGAAAAAAGAAAAAAGAAGTGGCAAAGTGGATATAAAACGTATGCTCTAATTGTTTTCTACATGTCCACTTGCTCCATCATGCTAGGAGCATTTTAAAAATCTCAAAACTTTTGAGAAGTTGAGCCTGGCGACAAATCTCGTAAAGGGAAAAAACCTAAAATCACACACAAGTTTCTAAAAACAAAAAAAAAAATTAATGCCTTAAAAATCGAATAGGAACTGTCCAACTTTTGGAGGACAAGATTTAGTTTTGAAAAACTCAAAATTTATTTGTTTTTGAAAATAATCACTCCATGAATTATCAAATAAAAAAAGAATTGTATATCATGAGACCATTTATCTCTGTTACAAGGAAATCACAATTGATACTAGCCATTAGATGTAGATGATTTGAAGTGTGCCTCAAAGTTTGAATTTTTTTTTGTTGAACTTTGAGTCTAGTTAATGACTCGACCGTTTAAAATTTGGAGATGCACCTCGATTAGATTGTTTAAGATTGCAGCCTTGTACAAACCACACCCTATAAAAAAAGATGATTTAAAGATCTAAAAATAACATACCTTGCAACACATTATTTGGATCATCAATTTTCATGATTTTCTAGTGTTCATAGATCCATTCCACCTACACGACTTTTGAAGCTTTAAAAACTATAATTAATGGTAGAAGTAGATTTCTAAGGTGTCTTAAAAGTTTTTGAAACTCCCAACTTTGAAAGAGCTCATTTGATTGTTTAAGATCGATACCTTGTATAAACTACACCCATTTAATATTTCCTTTTCCCATTTTCACATACCAAAAAAAAGGGCATTTAGGTCCTTATACATTTTCAAGAGAGATCGGGTCCTCATGGCTCCAAGCAAAAAAAAAAAAAAAAAAAGCGAAAAGTTGGAGAGTATAATACAATATGATTAGCAGTACAAAAGAAATTGAATAAGAAAAGAAAAGAGAGTTTTGTTAATAGGGAAAATCAGAAAGCGTGGTCGGAAAGCTTTTGTGGATGGCTTTTCTCTGCCACCCCACAACTGGGCCTCATGTGACGGTGGACGCCGGAAAAATGAGATGCAGTCTCGTATCTCTTTTTACCAGCTCCACCGCCCCCAAAAAGATTCAAAGCCAAAATAAGAGAGAGCGAGAGATACAGCATGTTACAACACTCATTTCTAGAGAGAGAGAGAAGCAGTAAAACCACTGACCCACATGGGACCCCTCATTGCGGGAACTTTCCACCGAAGGTCCTGGTTCCAATAAACGGTGCAAAAGCTGTAGCATCCATTTGAAAAACAAGAAAAGCATGAAGATATATACCATATATCATAAAGCTTGAAGATTAAGGCAGACAATCCACAAAGATTTTCACAAAATAAACGCCCTCTGCAAGGACTTTGAACCAATCTATGAGCCCAAAACCAGATCTATCTTTTTTGTTTTGTTTTGATTTGATTTCTTTTTGGGGTGGGGGTTATTTTGCACAGGAAGCTGGTTAGAGAGAGAGATTTGATAAATCCTTTGTCCACTGGTGAAATGTGAAATTTGTACCTCGGAGCAATAAGAAGATTGAGACCCTTAGATGCATAAACCCTTTGTCCACTACTGAAATTTCAACTTTGTACCCCGGAGCAATAAGAAGATTCAGACCCTTAGATGCACTTGTGGGGTCCATTGTGTCTCTTGACAATGCTCTAATGGTGCAGTAGGAAATAACTAAGAGAAATGACTAAAAGAAAAGATAAAAAGCTGACAGCTCCCCTAAGGGCACCACCCAGATTAAGTTTTTCACAATGAAGCAAGAAGGTCAAGACCTTTTGCTGAACTTGCCGTAAACCAAACCGTGCCACAGCTCTCATGGTGAAATCATATTTCTACAGATGAAAACAATAAAAAAAGATTTGAAAAACAAAACTCCCACCAAAAAATAAAGGAATAGAAATGGATTCTAAGGGACCCACCTCACCAAAAGCAAGGCTTGAATTTCTCCTTCAACTATTTTGGTCACTATTCCGGCGCCACATCAGCATCAGGCGAAAAGTTGGGGGGGGAGAGAGGAGAGAGAGAGCGGTGGGGTGGCTGCTACCAATGCCTTTTGCTTTTGAGTTAAACCACCTGCATTTCCTCCCTGCTTTTTTGGGCCCTCACAAAACATTCTTTTTCATTCTTTTAACAAGCAATCCATCAAACCATCAATCCCTTAAAACCTTCTCTAAATCTATTCTTTTTCCCAAATGAATGCATACCCATCTCTTCTTCTTCCCTACCTGAATTTTGATCGGAAGATCGCAAAGAAACTCCACTTCCATTTACAGCAAGATTTGAGGCCAGAAAAACCAATCCTGAAAGGCCAAAACATACCGTTTGCCTCTCCAGAAATTTTCAAATTTGGAATATTTCTGGTGAGTTGCCGGAATTTCTGAATCGGATGATCACCAGATAACCAACCCCTTCATCTCAAAGCTTCCTAATATGGTAAGTTTTGATGGCCAAAGACCAGTGCCTGAAGTCTTGATATGTAAATTAAATGATTGAAAAATTCCAAATTTGGTAATGGTTTCAGGGAACTCCAGTGAACATAGTGGTTGGATCGCATGTGTGGGTGGAGGATCCAGAGGAGGCATGGATGGATGGGGAGGTCCTCGAAATCAAGGGCAGTGAAGCCAAGATTGTTACCACAAACGAAAAGACAGTAAGTTCCACTGGTTTATCCATGTACACTGTAATAGTTATTCTTTATGTTCTGGTTGATATGACTATAAAGGCATATGACTGTTTTTCTCACTGAAGTCATAGAGAGTTTATATATAGTTACTCTATAAAATTGTTCAAGTCATCTTTATGTGATCAATCAATGGGATCAGATCTTGATTCATCCTGTTTATATTGATCCAAAGAATTCTCTTTTATACTTAGTATTGAAGCTTAAAATCTGGATCTACAAGCATGTTATATAAAAATTCTATAGTAGTAAATCGAAGATATCTTCCCTTAATATCAACAAAAGGAATAGCTATCTCATCCTAAATAGCAATAGAGAACTATGGAAAGAAAACATAAAAAAAAGGTAAGAGAATCGTGTGCCTTTCGTGGGTTTCACAATAAGAGTGGATATCTTATCAAAAAAAAATTGAAATTATCATCTGTGAACATAAACGTATCAAGTAATCAGATGGGGGTCAAGAGAAAATCAGTTTTAAGTATTCTTCAAACCTAAATTTCTACCATTGGGAATTACGAAAAGTAAATTAGCTATAAATTTCAAGAGTCCAAGTTATGAATGATATGAAGTTAGATTCAAATTGAGCGGAAGTACGCAAATGAGTCGATAGAAAAGCACTTATTTTTATCCAAAAATAGTAACCATTATGCTTTTCATTGATCTCAGGTTGTCTCTAATTTATCAAATATTTATCCAAAAGACACAGAAGCGCCACCAGCAGGGGTTGATGATATGACCAAGTTGGCGTACCTCCACGAGCCTGGAGTTCTACACAACCTATATCAACGGTTTGCTCTGAATGAGATATATGTAAGTCTCCAAGAAGCTGAGATGATCGCATCACCCTGAATCATAAGAACAAATGTCCTATGCCATGATTAAAACTTTAAGAACTTGGTGGAAAAAAAACACTTTAACTTTAAGATTCTAATGGCTGCTCACTTTTCTGATAACTATACACTCCATGGGTGCATAAATACCTCTCTCTCTCTCTCTCTCTCTCTCTCACACACACACACACACACACACATACACACATATACACACACACTCTTTCTCTCTCACACAGACACACAAGGGAAAATTTAATCTAACCTGTAAACCCTCTCCCTTTGGGAAGATGTTAGCATACACAAACCCCAAATTGATGGAAAACAGAGGTCAAACACATGGCACCCAAAAATCATGGAGTTACAATGGTAAGTTACCTTGTGCAGTAGATGGACAACGAAATCAGGGAGCAACCGTGGAAGATTTCAAATCTACTGCACAACGAAATCAGGGAGCTACCGTGGAAGATTTCAAAGGCCCAACACACACCCCCCCCCCCCACCCCTGCGCATTGGTATGGGTAGGGAACATTTAGCATTCAAACCTCATGATTTCCAGGCATCAGTGGTTTGGACTTTGGAACCATCATTTTTGGTCATTATCTGGGGACAAGCAATTGCTAACATCTATTCTAAAGATAAACTTTTGCCAGTCATATGCACCCACAGATATAAGCATACACTTGACAACATAATGTCGCACATTTGGTGAGAAACTGAAGCAATATGACCCACGGAAAAACTCGTTTCAAGACTGCATGAAAAGACAACTCGCATGATAAATTTTTTTACTGTCAAAATAATGCAATTTCTTATTATTTTGAAACATCTGAATTTTGACAATATATTTCTTTGCTGATTTATAGAAGGCATCTGTTTATTTTCAATGAAAACTAGATCCTTCATCAATAAGAAAAAGGTTTATATTCGAATATTATGAATTTGTCATCATCTTAGAAGAAAATTTGCATAAAAACTGTACCACAATGCCACACCTTGAGTTGCATTCCCACCAGGGTCCCAAGTTAACATTAAAAAATTCAAAATTAAAAAGAAATTATATACCCAATGGGAATTGAAAAGCTATCCGGGTCTATTTGTTTTTGAGCAGACATACACAGGGAACATATTGATTGCTGTCAATCCATTCCGAAGACTGCCCCACTTGTATGACGTCCACATGATGGAGCAGTACAAGGGAGCAGCATTTGGGGAGCTTAGCCCTCATTTGTTTGCTGTTGCTGATGCATGCTACAGGTAAGCATCTCAATTTGACACAGACACACATGCATGCATGCATACATACATCATGTTTATGTGTTGAACAAAAGGCTGACAAAAAGTTGATTATGGTTATTCTCACAACTAGAGCCATGATCAATGAGCAAGGCAGTCAATCAATTTTGGTAAGTGGAGAGAGTGGAGCTGGTAAAACAGAAACCACAAAAATGCTTATGAGATACCTTGCATTCATGGGTGGTCGATCGGGGACAGAGGGAAGGACAGTAGAGCAACAGGTTCTAGAGGTGAGCATGAATATGCCTCAGCATCCCAAAGTTCAAGATCTTGAAACCTCAGTGTCATAAATTTCCAATTTTGTTTGCAGTCAAACCCTGTTCTTGAAGCATTTGGGAATGCCAAAACTGTCAAGAATAACAACTCCAGGTGACTCAAATATCTTCTATTTATCCATCTCTCTACATATACCTACATATGCGCTCGTATACAGAGCCTAGTGAAGTTAGTGGTGACTAAGGTTTGGGTCCTTTTCACAGTCGTTTTGGTAAATTTGTTGAACTCCAATTCGACATGTACGGAAAGATTTCCGGGGCTGCAGTCCGAACATATCTTCTTGAACGCTCTCGTGTCTGCCAAGTCTCCGATCCTGAGAGGAATTACCATTGCTTCTACATGCTCTGTGCTGCACCGCCTGAGGTAGGACACTTGGTCCTGAAACGAAACCTAAACTGCCTTTAATTAGGAAGTTTAGGTCTTAAGGTTTCAATCTAACGAGAAAAAGAAAAGCCTAACAAAACCTTGATTGCACCTTTTGATGTATATCATTTTTGTTTTCAAACTTAAAAAAAAAAAATGGAAATAATTTAATTTTGTTTCCAAGTTTGGAGACACGTGATGCATCCCAGAAGAGGCCTTTATGCAATAGAGCCAATTCAGTTAAAGGGCTGAGGTCACCACCATTTGCTAGCACCTTTGCAAATTGCAATTGATGGAGAGTAAGACCCTCACTTCTAACCCATGTTTTACATTAGGAAATGAAAGATCTCATAAGGTCCTTTCTTTCCTATTGTACTTTTCAAAATGGAGCACACTCCAATGGTATATGAGTAGGTAGCCAAGCCATTAACATATGAAGCCTTAATTTCCTAAGAGATCGACTGCTTGTTCTGTTTCAGGATGTAAAGAAATTCAAAGTGGCAGACCCCAGATCATTTCATTATCTAAACCAGACAAACTGTTACGAAGTAGCAAATGTGAATGATGCCAGGGAGTATTTGGAGACAAGAAATGCCATGGATGTCGTGGGAATCAGCCCGGAAGAACAGGTAAAATGTAAAGATGTACAAGTACAGTAATTTGGAAGTAATTTGGTCAGATTGGTCAATTGGGTTCAAATCAAAATAACATTTTTTTAACCATTACTGCACGAATCTTATTGGTTTTTTATTTTTTATTTTCTTTTTAATCATTTTCAGGATGCAATATTCCGAGTTGTGGCGGCAATTCTGCACCTTGGCAATGTAGAATTTGCAAAAGGAAAGGAAATTGATTCTTCTGCTCCAAAAGATGATAAAGCAATCTACCATCTTCAAACTGTTGCAGAGCTCTTGATGTATGAACTTGAGCTCTTCACATTACAAATTATTTGTTTTTCTTTTCCTTTTAGTTTTATTTATATTTATAAAGTAATAAACACAATTGCTGCATTTCATAACTTATTGTTTTTATGTAAGCAAAGTTCGCCCTAGACACAAAGTGGGCCTATTCTATAATATAGGCCGGATGGCCCAGATTTAACAATATGCATGCATGTATGTATTTCTTACCTTGTTATATTTTGACTTTGAGAGGACACAATGTTTATTTCAGGTGTGATGTAAATGCCCTAGAGGATTCTCTCTGCAAGAGAGTAATTGTAACACGAGATGGGAACATAACGAAACTTCTCGACCCCGAAGCAGCTGCTTTGAACCGTGATGCATTAGCAAAGACTATCTACTCCAGGCTATTCGACTGGTGAGAAACTGACGGTCTATCGCTCAAGAAATGGATTACTATCAGGATCTTCCCATCAAAAACCATGGGCTAATGGTTTAAATAGAATAATAGTAATAACAATAATAACAATTTCAAAAATCCCATAGAGTTTAGTCTAGCACTAAGTCCTAAATGCATCTGACACAACTAAACTAGTGTACCCATGAATCTGAAATGAGACAAGATTTAGCTTTGTGCGCTTGCATGGAATTTAGATTTTTAGAGAAGAAGAAAGAAAGGAAAAAAATAATAATATTTAAATTCAGTTAACATACCACCCAATGTGTTGAATGGCAGGATAGTGGACAAAATCAACATCTCTATCGGACAGGACCCTAATGCAGCCAGCTTGATAGGAGTTCTCGATATCTATGGCTTTGAGAGTTTCAAAATTAACAGGTAACCTCTACCGTTGGTGATATTACTTAGAATACATCAAAACCTACAAAGCATGCATACATATGCATCTCAAGAGTTACACCCACCAGCTAGACTGGTCACTAACTAACATGTGTGGCAGCTTTGAGCAGCTCTGCATCAACCTAACAAATGAAAAGCTGCAACAGCATTTCAACCAGGTATGCATGAAAACCACAGTACACCAATTGATAATTCTGACATAAACAAGAATGAAAATGATATCAGGGTAAACAAAAATGGCACAAAAGTTGACTAATACACACAAAAAAAATGAAATACTAACATGAAATGCATCCTCCACAGCATGTATTTAAGATGGAACAGGAGGAGTACACGAGAGAAGAGATCAACTGGAGCTACGTTGAGTTCATAGATAATCAGGATGTATTGGATCTTATAGAGAAGGTATTTTGTTGTGATATGCTGAATTCTTTCAAAATCATTTTAACAATTCTTGGTTGATTTTTCTGCGCAAGCATATAATTGTTGGAAGAGAGAAAAAGAGAGAGGGAGAGATTACTACACATCACTGATGATTTATATGTGCTTGCAGAAACCAGGAGGAATAATCGCTCTTCTTGATGAAGCCTGGTATGCTTTCTACCCAGTAAACTTTTTTTTAACAAAGAAAATGAAAGTACTTCAGCTTGCACACTGCATATATGCCTAGAAACATCAACTTCGATATTAGTATGTTATGAGATGATCGACCTACTCTTTGCAGTATGTTCCCAAAATCCACTCATGAAACATTTGCACAAAAGATGTACCAAACATATAAAGGCCACAAGCGATTCAGCAAACCTAAACTTGCCCGTACAGATTTCACTATCAACCATTATGCTGGTGATGTAAGTGGCATTCTTAACCAGAGGATCAAAGCTCTCTGAAGGCTTAAGCTTAACAATAATTACAACAACAATAAAGTAACTTAGTACTAGCTTCCTTGTCAATAGGTGACTTATCAGGCAGATCAATTTCTTGACAAAAACAAGGATTATGTTGTAGCCGAGCATCAGGCATTGTTGAATGCATCTACATGTCCGTTTGTTGCCAACCTCTTTCCTCCATCACCAGAGGAATCTTCAAAATCATCCAAATTCTCATCTATTGGGACTCGCTTCAAGGTAGATCCAGAAGCATAATCTTCTTTTTTTTCCGTTAAAGTTTTGTCTAACTTTACTCACCTGAAAATTATGCAGCAACAACTGCAAGCTCTTATGGAGACCTTGAGTACAACAGAACCACACTATATCAGATGTGTGAAACCAAACACTGTCCTAAAGCCAGGCATTTTTGAAAATTTTAATGTACTAAACCAGCTAAGATGTGGGGTGAGTGTTCTCATATCTGATATTAGCATTTTTATCTATGCTATGAATTTATAGATATGATATGAGGGTTGTTGATATCAGGGAGTTCTGGAGGCAATCAGAATAAGTTGTGCAGGTTATCCTACAAAGAGAACTTTCGATGAGTTTCTTGACCGTTTTGGAATGCTTGCTCCAGATTTACCAGATGGGTATATCTCATGTTTCTGTTTTTCATAACTACCATCAAAACTGATATCCTGAATAATAGAAGATTATTAGGCTTGAAAAGCTGAAAGGCAAAAAATTCTTGAGACTTTCCATATATGAATCCTAAGGTTAAACTGTATGCTGATACACTTACCTTTTAATATTCTCCAGTTTGGATGAGAAGACAGCATGTGTGGCCATTTGTGACAGAATGGGCTTGCAGGGCTACCAGGTTCGTCAGCAAGAAAAGGAAGATTATACGAAAGGAATTTCACTCATTTGAAGTAAATTATCAAAACAAAAAAAAAGCTTTTTCTTGAGGTAGGCAGCTTGGTTTGCATGAGGGACAAACTTAAGGTTTGGACACCTTGACCTGCCTCATAAAAGCAAGGTGACATACCTCTAGACAAAGGTCATATGCAAAATCAAAACCAGATGCCCAAAAACTAGTTAATCTTACCAAATAAAAACCAATAAAAAATATAATAGAATAATTGCGCATGCAGAGAGAGAGGAGAGGAGAGAGATAGAAGGGCTATAATGAATCATCTCAGCAACCTTTAGTAGTGAAAATGTTGTGGTGAACTAGCAACAAAGTGATGGAAAGTTAATCAAGTTGCAAAACTTGAAAAAAATCTTCTGTCATCAGTAGAACATCTATGAATCTTCTACCAATCCTTAAATTTGCTCTTATGGTATTCCAGATAGGAAAAACAAAGGTGTTTCTAAGAGCAGGGCAGATGGCCGAACTAGATGCTCGAAGAATTGAAGTATTAGCAAATGCCGCACGGCTCATCCAACGCCAAATACGGACACATCTCACTCAAAAAGAATTCATTGCCTTACGCAGAGCCACAATTCATTTGCAAAAAATATGGAGAGGTATATCCCATCATTCAATATGTATTTGTATGTCCCTTTTTCTAGTCAATTTGGATGGAAATACTCTCGTAATTCATCCATACGAACTTTTTTTTTCCCTTTTGGATACTGCAGCACAGCTTGCTCGTAAACTTTATGAACTTATGAGAAGGGAAGCTGCTTCACTACGCATACAGAAACATGCACGCACTCATAAAGCCAGAAAGGAATATACAGAACTACGTGCATCTGCTGTAGTTATTCAAACAGGATTGCGTGCCATGGCAGCCCATAATGAATATCGGTTCAGAAGAAGAACCAAGGCTGCTATAATTGTTCAGGTACAATAAGAACAGAAACAGGCCTACTTGGATTTCTAATTGCGAACTACATATTAAGTGAATGGAGAATTTACTGTGTCCAATAAACTAAAGAAACCCATAGTCCACTCGAAAAAACGATGAACGGTGGTGGAAAGAATGGGAACCACTTTGATTCTTACTCTGTCCACTGCCTCCATTATATGTTTAATATAATCCATTGGGCTATCATGTACTCTTCACAAGCAAAACTGCCTATGTTGCATGCTTCAATATGCTGAAAGTAATTCACAACAAACTGTTTTTTCCTTTCAGACTCGATGGCGAAGATTCCAAGCTCTTTCAGCTTATAAGAGGCAAAAGAAAACTACCCTCACTCTTCAATGCCTTTGGAGAGGAAGAGTGGCAAGAAAAGAGCTGCGGAAACTCAGAATGGTGAGCAGAAGTTCTATCACCAAGTCCTGAAATCCAACTTATGGGTCAACATATAATATACGAACTTGTTGTTTCCAACTGCTTTCATGGAAAACCAGGGAAACATACATCCAAGAGAACAGACTGGTCACTTGAGTGTTTACATTGAACAATATAAGATACTTGCACGAGCAATAAACAAATCATATAAAACCAGAAAATAATGCAGAAAGCCCAATAATCTGAAGTTCTAAAAGAGAAAATGAAATGAAACAAAGAAATATCAAAGTGAGGATTTATAATCATGCTAAAAGAATTATATTTGATACTATCTCACTACTTTCAAGAAATATCTGGAGGAAAAAAATATATCATACTAATAAAATAAGATGACCAAAGACGTGGGGCATAATCATTTTTAGAGGTAAAAGGTAAAAGAACCAATAAGTATATGCTACTGGTTAGTATACATTTATTATATTGTTTTGCAAGAAAATTGAAGAACTTTAGCTATCAAGGACAACTGGATTTGGACATGAAAGTTATGGTACCGGCAATTTACTGCTGCTTGGATATCAACATGACTAATGATGCTTCATATGTGCAGGCTGCCAGGGAAACAGGAGCACTCAAAGAAGCAAAGGACAAGCTGGAGAAGCGTGTTGAGGAGCTCACATGGCGGTTGGACATTGAAAAGCATATGAGGGTACTCTTTCATTCTCAGCAAATTAACTAATACATAATATTATTCCAAACCCACCAATCCATTTCAGCTGCAGTTTTTGGGAGGAATAATCCTTATGAACTTTCACAGATTGATCTTGAAGAAGCGAAAGCACAAGAGATTGCAAAGCTTCAATCTGCTTTGCAAGAAATGCAAGAGCGATTGGATGAGGCCAATTCCATGATCATAAAAGAAATGGAAGCAGCAAAACTAGCAATTGCCCAGGCACCCCCAGTTATAAAAGAGGTGCCAGTTGTGGATAATTCCAAGATAGACTTGCTGACCCACCAGAATGAGGAGCTAAAGGTAACATGTTTGATTTGCGTAAAATAGGGGATATGGGCTTTGGTCGCATGCCATGTCCATCAGAGAAAGTGGTGCACAATTGGAAAGAATAGAAACCAATACTTTCAGAATAATCCCATTTTTCTCTGAGCATCGGCCTTCTCATCTTTATTTATTTACTCTTGAAGTGGGTCTTCTTGTCTTTATTTCAATCACATAATGAATGCCTTTTCAGTACATAAAATCTGGCATACTTTTTACTAGTATCCTGTGAGCCACTGTAATGCATTGTTCTGCTTTTCCATTTACAGAAGTATAATCTAGTTCTTTCAGCAATGATTGGGACTTAAATATGTTGATCATTTTAGGTTGAGCTAAATGAAGTGAAAAAGAAAAATGAGGATATTGAGAAAAGATATTCTGAAATACAAGAACAGAGTGAAGAAAGTCTACAAGTTGCAGCAGAAGCACAGTCAAGAGTTCATGAGCTTGAAGAGTCTATACAAAGGTACCAGACAACATCACTTATACGTAGACCTTAAACAGAAGTTTTCGGTGTGAAGATGTCCAACTTGGAGTGTTCACATCACAAATATACACAGATCACATGCCCACGAATTCACATACACAAGTACAGATATGCACACATTTCAAATCACAAATCCATACATGAATTCTCAGTCTGACAAAAGAATCTTTCCGATATGGTCTCCCAGGCTAGAAGCAAACTTGTCCAACTTGGAAACAGAGAACCAGGTTCTGCGTCAGCAAGCTCTGGAAGCATCAAAAAATGATGATCTCTCTGAGGAAAACAAAATGTCAGATTCTAAAACCTTGCCATGCAAAATGACATTAGATCTTTTAGTTTGCATAACAAAGACTGCACTCTGATCCCCGACTGCACTCTGATCCCCAAAAAGTAGCTTATGTGCATGTTTATCTGCATAAACAAGTCCAGAAAGATAGAATATCTGTAATAAGGTCACCATTGTTTTCGTTCTACGGGCCTTTGTCAGTTTTTCTTTCTTTCTTTTTTTTTGGAAGTTGCTAAGAGCATTCATTTTTAATACAGACTCAAAGACAAGATCTCGAAATTAGAGTCAGAGAATCAGATGCTCCGCGATCAGACTGCAGCATTACCAATGACAGTTCCTACTAAACAGTTAGAGCCCCCACTTACTCAGGTTGCTCTAGTTACCCAACGTACCAGTCTAAGATAATCATGACATGATTTACTCTTCTTTTGACAAGTAAAGAATCATGGGAATCAATCAAGACTATTGTGCATAGATAATTAGTTATTTGATTTCCTTTTTGGATGAAGGTGGTGCAAAGTCTGGAAAATGGACATGAAGTCATTGAGGATCACAAGGTAGAAAAAGTAAGTTGGCCATCCTCTGGTACAAGTAGTTTATGTACAACGCAAAAAACAAAAAAAGAATAAAAAAAAGGAATGACTAAAATAACACTAACTGTGAAAAATGGTCTAAAATTATTTGTACATGCAGGAAGTGTTGCCTCCCGTGCCCCCACTTAACAAACAGAAATCACTGACTGACAGGCAGCAAGTATGTGCTTTCAGGCAACAGGCTTCGTTTTTTCTTTCTTCATATATTTCTCGCAGATAATGGTTCAGTAACTAGGCATCGTAAATGAAAGGACCGATATAATGGGCACTTACATACAACATTTGTTAAATGTCTATACTCACTATCTCTATATCTGATCAGGAAAACCATGATACTCTTATCAAATGCCTAATGGAGGATAAGAGATTTGACAAGAACAGGCCTGTCGCAGCATGCATCGTCTATAAATCACTGCTTCAGTGGAGATCATTTGAAGCAGACAAGACCAACATCTTCGATCGCATCATTCACGCAATCAGGTCATCTGTTGAGGTGATGCATCATGCTGTATATTTACCCATGACTAGAAGTACAAGAAAATTTTGCTTGCTTTAATTAACAAACTGAGTACGAGAGAAAATAAAAAAATGGTGATCCAAAATCTGAACCGTTGTTTACTGGTCTTATATTTTTTGAAATGATATAGATATTTCACAACCAATATTTTCAATTATGGTTTTCTCACCATTCCATAAAAGCTCTGATTTGACCAGCAGAGCCATGCAAGAAACTAAACTGGGAATATGGCTTTCAAGACAATCCATGGTATTGATTGACTTTTGGGTATGCCTTGTAGAATCAAGATAATGTTGTAGATCTTGCTTATTGGCTTTCAACCACATCCACGCTTCTGTTCCTTCTGCAAAATACCCTCAAGGCCAGCAATACGCCCAACATGGCTTCACAGAGGGGTCGTATTTCATCTCTGACCTTATTTGGCAGGATGGCACAAGTAAGTCACTAATCCTTCTTTTGCATTCTTTTTGGTAATTGGCATGTGAGAGTCACTGGCTCTATGACTATTATCTACTTGGCCCATACTTTTCTTGCACAATGTAGTGCACTATACCGGACCTTCCTTACTGCAGCCTACTCACCAAAAGAAAAGAACAAAAAGATGAATGAATGAACATGTCTATGAACTCTTGAAATTTGATCAGTCAAAAAAAAATCTCTTGATAATAATAATAAAAAATAAAAATCTCACGTTTGAACTTTTACGAAGTAGAATTAGATTGTTTCATAAAACAGCCAATAATTGGAGAGAACAAACAATTCACAATGTATGAACGTTTTGCATTGCAGGGTTTCCGATCTTCACAAACAGCTCTGGGAATTTCAAGTGGGTACAGTGGAATGATAGGGAAGCCAGATGTGTCATCCAGAGTGGAAGCCAAGTATCCTGCTCTCTTGTTCAAGCAGCAACTCACAGCATACGTCGAGAAAATCTATGGGATGATCCGAGATACTTTGAAAAAAGAGATTACCCCATTTTTGAATATGTGCATACAGGTACATATCTAGGAGAAGAAACAACAAATACAGAACCATTACTTGCATTACAATTGCCCTGTGAACCAATTTACAACTGATGTAAATATGCATAATTTACAGGCACCAAGATCTACGCGGGCTAGAACAATAAGGGGGTCATCCAGAAGTATCCAGGCAAGCATCGCAGCAAAACAAGCATCAAGCATACACTGGCAAAGCATCGTGAAGAGCATGAACAATACGTTGGACATAATGCATGAAAACCATGTAAGTCATGCATCAATTATGCCAGCAAGTATGAAAATTCATAACAAAGATCCCAACTCCTCACCCCCTTTTCTTCCATTCTCCTTTCCCAACCCGACTAAAGGAAACAGTATAATATAGGTTGTCCCACCTTCCTAAAAGGACAATAGAATAATTACATTGTTTGAGCCTGATGTTTTGAATCCATGAACTGCAGGTGCCTTCCATGATTGTACGAAAGATGTACAGCCAGATATTGGGGTACATAAATGTGCAGCTTTTCAACAGGTATACATACTCAGTCCAGTTAGGCATGTTTTTTAATGAATGCCTGGGGATCTTTGTCAAAAAGCATGGATATGCATGTCAACATCTAACATGGATACAAATATTAGAAATGCCAACCCCAAACTTGGCCTTTCAAGGATGACACATATATATATCATTTAAAGGAAGGTAGGTGGGATTTTCAGTGAGATTAAGTACTTTCATGATAGCATTTATGCAAAGAAAAGGCCAGCCATGATTGTCTAATTTCCTGCAATGTAGTGTCCCTGATGTGCTAGCACATGCAAAATCCAAAAATGAAATTTATAAATAAACAACTGTAGTTTTAAAGCATTTCTAGAATGCTAAGATAATTAAGTCATTTTACACAACATTATCAATTAAGTTCATTTAACAAAACGCTTTTCCTCTCACTTAGATCATCATCATCATTAGAGCCTTATCCCAACTATTTGGTGTTGGCTCCTCCTCTCGCTTAGATAAAGACCAGAAAAAAAACTTGCCCTTGAGAAATCCAAGAGTGAGAACAGGGACGAATCCAAGAATGAGAACAATGGAAAGGCTACAATAGGAGAATAGGAACTCCCCACAATAAAAATTAAGATTCCACACAATAGATAACAAGTGAATAAAATTCTAAAACAACTAGCCTATTTGAAAGGATTAAGGCTACAGAACCCAGAAAGTACTAAAAGCCATACAGGAAAGGAATTAAAACTGGAAATTGTGGGCCGAATATTATCTTTCTTTCACAGCACAGCTGGCTAAAATTAAGGCCTGATTCCACATATTTAGCATTCAAAAGCATCTGTTCATTTTTTTTGTTTTGGCCATATAAATGTACCAAAGTCCAAAACAAATCCTTCAAAAATTTATGTAACTTGCTAAATGTCTTTCTTTAATTTGCAGCTTACTTCTGCGCCGTGAGTGCTGCTCTTTTAGTAACGGAGAATATGTCAAAGCAGGATTGCTAGAACTCGAACAATGGTGCTCAAAGGCAACAGAAGAAGTATGACGAGAATCAGAACAACTTATCTCTCCATGAAAGGCTCCTCTAGTCTATCAGCAAATAATAATACTAATAATAATAATAGTGATGGTGACCGTGGTGGTGGTGTCATCATCTTTGTCACATTAGTAATAGTAGAAGTAGTAGTAACAGTAGGAGTAGCAGTACTAGTAGTGCTAGTAATAATAAATAACTAAATAAAATTAATAAATAAACACAAGTCTATTCTCTTCTAACTCTCACATTCTTAATTGCAGTTTGTTGGCACGTCCTGGGATGAACTTCAGCACATCCGTCAGGCTGTAGGATTTCTGGTATGTAGGGTTAAATTCCCAACAAAGTTATCCCAGAATAACAGAGAGAGAGAGAGAGAAACCAGCACAACGCACTGCTTGCAATTTTGGAAAATCTGAATTTATGACAAAACACTTTACTTTTCCACCCAATATTGAATATTCATAACGTGCTCCAAGAGCAGCCATGTTGAATACATATCAGTGAAGATTAGATGACTTTTGTGCAGGTTGCACATCAAAAGCCTCAGAAATCACTGGACGAGATCGCAAAAGAACTCTACCCAGTAAGTAAAAATAAAAATACAGAAATAAACACAAATTAGTGAAATTCAATTTATACATTCTATGGATTTCTCAGTTCATTTACTAAATTTCAAAAATAAAAATTGTGCGTTTGTTGCAGGTGTTGAGCATACCACAAATTTATCGAATAGGTACCATGTTCTGGGATGACAAATACGGCACACAGGGTCTATCTCCTGAAGTAAGATTCAATTAAAACTCACAAATCCCACCACAAGAATAAACCGAATTCTCGGAACCTAATGTAGATTTTGCAAATTTTCAGCAAGATTTTGAGCTGTTTTTGCACCAAACTAGAAAAAACTCACAAACGGAAAACCCTAATTTCTCTATCTGAAACCCATTTTCCAGGTTATAAGCAAGATGAGAGCTCTAATGGCAGAAGAATCAGCAAGCATGCCCAGTGATTCATTCCTACTGGATGATGATTCAAGGTAAAGTTAACAAAAACAGTAAAATCGTAACATCCCACAAATAATCAACTAAGAATAGAAAAAAGCCCTATCGATCTAAGGAAAAAAATCCCTGAAATTCACAATATTTCTCATTAGGTTCATCTTTTTTAAATGAATGGAAATGCAGCATACCATTTTCGCTGGAAGACATATCTCGATCTGTATTGGACATAAGCTTATCAGAGGTGGAGCCCCCGCCATTGCTGCGCCACAACTCCGCGTTTCACTTCTTGCTGCAGCGTGCAGAGTGACCCAACTCTCTCTCTCTCTCTAGAATTTGTAGTATTCGTTCGCGCTCACTCTCTCTCTACTATTTATCTCAACAACGACCACCTCCTCTCTCTCTCTCTCTCTCTCTCTCGAATTGTAAAAACATGCGCCATTCTCTCTCTACAAATTTGAAGCCACACGCCTCTCTCTCTCTCTCTCCAAATTTGTTCCACTCATCTCTCTCTCTCTCTCTGACCCCACGAGATCTCATGAAAGCGCGAAAAAAAAAAAGAGCCGAACTTGGTGGTAATTTTGAGTGTACATATGATTTGCCGCTATTATTTTTTATTTTAGGGTTTTTATAAAGTATTGATTTAGATTCGAATCGCCTAATTTGAATTAAAAATTATTATTTTATTTTATTTATTGAGAATGTGTCGGGGTCGTGGATTTAAAGGCACGATGGTTGTCTTTGTATATGAGATCATATTGGGTTGTTTCTTCTCTTTTTCTTTTTTTTATTGCTCATATTGGGTTGTTTGCTTGTGATGATTATTTTTCAAACAGTGATTGAATAAAAGTTTGTTATCGCTGTCATTTTGATATTTTCTTTCTTGGATGACCAATGTGTTCTAATCTCAATGACAATTCTCTCCGATAAATGGGAAATGTTTTTACTGTATTACAATAAAGTAAACTAACAAGGTTTACAACGTATATTACCTTATTTTGGGTAAAAAGGGAATCCTCACAATAAAATAAAAAAAATATCTTGATGCAAAATATGAAAAATATTGCGATTAAAAAAATAAGTTTTAAGTTAACATCCTTGATATTATCATCCACATGCAGATGTGGAGCTTATATGGGAATATAATGAGGATGGTAGATTCTCAATCAGATCAGCTTGAAATCAAGTCAAAATATTTCCTCCACTCTCAAGGAGGATACACTCTTGACCTTTATGCCTCGATAGTAGATGTTTTCCTTTTTTTTGATAAAATAGGTATTGCACAAAAATAAATTCAAAGTATAGGTGGTCAGCGCGGCGGGTAAAACAACATGATGTCTTGAGTTTCATCAGGGAACGTAATATGATTTATTGAGTTCTATTCAATTTGAATGAGCCCCTGAAGCTGCAAATTTTATAGAACCTGCTCTCACCATATGGGCTTTAGGTAACCCGATACAGGTTGGGGTGGATTTTTTGAGATCGCGAGGATGGTATGATCCTCTCCCTCAACGGTCCTGGTAGAGAAATAACTACAGATGAGGTGGAGTCGAGGGCTCTTCTATAAGGGGTGTGCTACCCCAACTCCAAGTAAGGTTCTTATTGAAGGTGACTCACTCGATGTCCCCCCTGAAAGTTCAAGCCTCTACTGTTTGAAATTAAGGACTTGTATCTAACTCGGAGGTGGAGTTTAGGCATGTGTGCAAGGAAGATAACAATGAGACAGATGCACTTGCTAAGAAGGATGTTTTTAACTCAATTATGTCTATGATTGGGAATGGGGTCGGGTTGGGGTGGTAGCAAAACCTAAACCCTGGTTAAAGGTTTTGACCCTTATTTTCACTAACAGATTAAAAAATTGACTATTTTAACAAACAAACTGTGGATCATAATCCCCACTTTACCCCCAAAAAAAAAAAGGACTTTACCTTAAAAAAAAAAAAAAGAATGAAAACCCATTGAGACTGTACGGTTAGGGTCATAGGTGAAAAGCATTGAGATTGTACAGTGAGGGCCATTAGTGAAGAGCAATGAGGTTGCCTTGTACAATGATGTTTTGGTCGTTGTATAATATCCCAAATGGTGTAATTGTTAGTAAAGTTCTCAATGAGAATGTATTGAGCCTAGAGTTATTTTACAAACATCTTTATAAGGAACCGGTTTCTATGCACCCAAGCCCGCATATGTCGAAATGCGGGCTTATTAATAAGTTTATTTTTTAGATGGAATTTTGGACTTAATTTTTAAGAATATGTAATTTCTAACATGAAGATCATGAATTCGAAAAAAATAAGTAAATTTTAAACTAAAAATAATAAATTTAATAAAAAAACATTTGGACCGTTAATTTTTATTGTTTTAAAATGAAACACCTACTTGCATCAATCTTCAAGATGGACTTTTTTTTTAAGGATCAATCTTTAAAATGGATTAGACAGCGTATGTATTCATGCGGTCCAGCCCCCATGAAACAATTTTCCTCTTTGTAATGAATGTTTGGTTTGTTGTCGATTGGACATTCCCTATCGTTTCCTTTATATACAAGAGGAATTTAACATCCGGATTCTTCAACAACAAAACTTAATTTTTTTTTTTGGAATAAACTATCTTATCTAAAATTAATATATTCGTAATAATAATACCCTATTAGACGTTTGGTACATATATTATATTATGTATAATGTTATTTAATTATCTTACATTCTCAAAAAACAATTAGTGTTTGTGGCTAAAAATATGTAATTTTATTAGATTAGTTTGAATAAAGTAATAAAAACTTTTAAAAAATATATATGTATATGTAAAATGGCCTATAAGTTAAGGATAATTGTTTCATGCGGGATCGGCCGCATTTCTAAATATACGGTCCAGAGGTATAAAGCATCCATCTTTAATATTGATGCAAATAGGTGGTTCATCTAAAAATAAGGGTAACTAACTGTCCATATATTTTCTTAATATAATTATTATTTATAATTTTTAATATTTTTTTCATGTTCATGATCTCCATATTAAAGATTATGTATTCTTCAAAACTTAGGATCAAATTATATTTAAGAAATATATTTATTGTCAAGCCCGTATTTCTACAATATGTTAGCTGGTTGCATAGAAATCGTGTCCCTAAGTTAATCTGATAGGTCATTATTAGGATAAATTCTAGTGAAATAGTGAACTATCAATAATAAACAAACAAGCCCTGAATATCTAAAACTATTTTAAGTGATAAATATCTATTATAAATTTATAATATCCAATAATATTTTTTAAATAAATGAACGTCTTACTCCTCTCGCTTGTAATTTCAAAATAATGGGTGTATGGCAAAGGAAATAGTTCATATAAGGATACAACCTTATAATGTAGAACTACGGATGCACTTCAAAAATCCACCGGAAAAGGCAGTTTTAATGTTGAAAAACCCTTTTGATTGATCATCTCGGCATCGAGATGGATGACCATGAAAAATACAAATATTTTTAAGTCTCAGACATAGTGCATTTTACAACATATTATCTACACCATCCATTTTCAAGATTTTCATATGTTTATAGATCTACTTGATTTTAACAATTTTTTAAATTTTTTAATTAGATATAAAAATAGATTTTGAGATAATCCTAATAACATTTTACATCAAAATTATCTACCATGATAAAATTTGAAGGTGCACCTTACCTCTATAGCTACGGATGCATTCGTATGCCAACTGCACCCCTATGCCAAAATATGCCACCAAGAAACGCATTTTAGGGGAAAATACAATATAGTACATTGATGTTTGGAATTTTGGATTTTTAATTTTGAATTAAAAGATATAAATGTTCATCATCGATATCATGTAAGCTTTATCCCAACTATTTGGAGTTAAGATGAAAACATTTTAAAAATAAGGGTAATTATCACAAAATACCTATATTTTAGCTTAATTGGAAAAAAAAAACCCAACTTTAAAAACCTCGTCTGCACCCTTTTTATTCATTTTTCGTTTTTTTGGATGAAAATGGCCTTCACGGTAATCGTTTTACCGTAATTCATATTAAATTTTACGGCAATTAAAATATTGTAATAACTTTAAGTAATATTGCGGTAATTAAAATACCGTAATAACTTTAAGTACTATTACGGTAATTAAAATACCGTAATAACTTGAAGTAGTATTATGGTACTTTAAGTACCATAATAGATAACATTTTATTTACGACACTCTTTCTACCGTAATATTTCCATTTTATACGGTACTTTAATTATCTTAATGTTTAACTCATTTTATCCAGCACTTTTAATCCCACGTACATCTATTTCTCTCAACTTCCCCCCGCTATTTGCTTAATTACAGTGGAAATAATGCCATAAATAAAATGTTATCTATTACGATACTTAAAGTATTGTAATATTACTTCAAGTTATTACGATATTTTAATTGGAAATTATCGCTAATATACCTTTATTTTAGTAAAATCGAAAAAAAACCCTTAACTTTTCAAAACCTCGCCTATACCCTTTATTACAAAATTTAGCTTTTTTGGACCAAAATGACATTCCCGTTAGTCATTTTACCATAATACATTTTAAGCTTTAAAAAATTTAAAGAGTATTACGGTAATTTAAATACGGTAATAGTTTGAATTATTATCACGGTAATTTAATTACCGTAATGTGTGGGGAAGTCTTTACGGTATTCTTATTACCATAATATTTTCAAAAGCTTCAAACCGAAGCTACCCCTCTCCTCCCTTCACGGTAGTCTTCTTTATTTTTCAAAAAATCCATGTTCTCATGGGAGAACAATGTGGATTTATTCCCTCACTCAAAAATACCTATTTAATAATGTTTTTATTCTAAAATTTTGAGAACCATATAAAAATTACTAAATTATTTTTGAAAGAATTGAATTGTGAGTTATGTGACACTTAAATCTAGCTATTTGAAAATTGGATAGTTTGAAATCTTGAAGTGGTAGGTTTTTCTAACACACATAATAATTTACCTGGAAAATTTATCTTGCTGAAATTATTCTATAAGTAGTAGAGATTATATCCTAAAAATTTGAGTTTTGAAAGATACAGCTAGCATGGATTTTTGTGGAGGGAGTAAATAAATAGTAGACTCCCGAGAGAGTAAAAAATATTTTGTGTTCTTTTAATGAGGCGTGGGCAATATTACCTTAATTAAATTACCATAATACTACTTTAAAGTATTACGGTATTTTAATTACCGTAATACTCCTTCAACTTATTACGGTATTGAAATTACCGAAATATTTTTTACACGGTAAAAGGACTACCGTGAAGGTTATTTTGCTAAAAAAAAAAAACAAAAAATTGTGAGAAATGGTGTCGGTGAGGTTTTGAAAAATTGGGGTTTTTTTTTATTATAGTAAAATATAAGTATATTAGCAATAATTTTTTTATTTTAATTACTGTAATACTACTTCAAGTTATCACGATATTTTAATTATTGTAAAACTTAATATTAATTACAATAAAACGACTACAGTGAAGGTAATTTTCGTCCTAAAAATAAAATAAAATAGAATAGAATAGAGCGAGAAAACCAACTAGCAACCCAGAGCTAATGGTTAGTTGGTCGCAACCTGCAAATATGCCTTGCAATGTTTATTTTTTATTTATCCATGCCTTTAATACACATATTTTTGCACTTATCGACTCAAAAGTTACTAAAGTCTGAATTACCCTAAATCCTCAACTAAAAAGTTACTAAGGTCTCAAGAAGCTTCTACGTTTTACTTGCAAGGCATCTGACATGTCGGGACGAAGTATTGACGAAATCCGCTCCCTCATCCCCGAAATATCGCAGCGTGAAGTCTTCGATCAAGGGGCCAACGTTTCGGCATTTCAGGGAACGGAAGGCCGAAACATATGGACCCTAAAATCGCCAAAACGAAAGCCACCGCAAATCCTATGCCTGCTCCTTCCCATTCGAACCAGGAAGTGTCGTCTTCTGCATCGCCATTGCCATCAAACCCTAGAGGAACCCTAGGGCTCTCTGCAAAGGCACATGGCTTCTCTATCTGAGAACCACACAATCCACTGTTATTCGCGAAATCCTCAGGGCCGAAGGTTAACATCTGACGATTACTCGGAATCTGACCCACTAATTGGTTACTGCTGACGTTGAATCGAGTGAGAAAACCCAGGTTTCCGAGACTGGCCGGAATCTCCCCGGAAAATTGGTTGTCTGACAGGTCCAGGCCCTCGAGCTCCTCTAATTGGCCGAGACTCGCTGGGATCTGACCCACCAGAAGGTTATGAGACACGTTCAGGATCTTCAGGGCTTTTAGCTGGCCTAAACCCGCTGGGATCTCACCGGAAAACCGATTCGCCGATAGGTCCATGATGAAGTAGAAATCTAGGGTTCGAGTTGCTATAGATCGAAATGTTCCCTTCCAGTTAATCACCACATCCTGGAAATCGATGGGGAAAGTGAAGATATCAAGGGCATCGTTCAGAGTTCCGGGCAGAGATGACATTCCAGTGAGATTTACGACAGATGGAGGGATATTTCCGGCGAGTCTGTTGCCTGAAAGGTCAAGGATCCTGAGGTTTGTGAGGTTGTACAAATTGGTCGGAATCTGACCTACGAGGAGATTGTTCCCAAGGTTTAGAGCCCTAAGGTTTGACATTCTCATGATCCATTCAGAAAAATCACCGGAAAGTTTGTTATTCTGAAGATCAAGGTGTTCTAACTGGTCCATTTCAGTCAAGTTGGCCGGAATCTCACCGGAAAGTAGATTTCCCCCTAAAGCCAGGACCTTCATTTGTCGACCAAAACTGGTTGGAACTTGGCCTGAGAATTTGTTTGCAGACATATCAACGTAGGCTAAGTACGAATTGGGATCAAACACGGGAAATTTATCTCCTGAAAATTCATTTTCCGACAAATCAAGCATCAAAAGCCTGTGAATTTTGGCCATGGATTCTGGTAAAGGTCCACTGAAATTGTTGTTATTCAATGATAGAATCATAATATTTGTTGCATTGCCAATATTTTCAGGCAATTTTCCATTAAAATCATTGCTCGAAAGATCCAAGATCGACAGCTTCAAAGACTGGAAAAGCGAACCAGGAAGTTCTCCGGTCAATTTATTGCCAGAGAGTAACAAATTTCCAACATCTAAATCAGGAAGCCAGGCTGGAATTTCACCTTCAAGATCATTATTACTGAGATCTAAAAAATTGAGGCTTTTTTGGCCTGAAAGCCAGTTTGGAATATTTCCCGCCATTTTACAAGACCTAAGCGAGAGCCTCTCAAGCTGACACTTAGGGGAAATTCCGTCCAAATTCCATATAAGTTGATTACCACCAAGTTTCAAGGTTTTTAAGACTCTTAAGCTGAAAATCCACGCCGGAATACCGCTGGAGAGTTTGTTATCATCGAGTTGTAGAGTCTCCAGTCGCCGAATTTTCCCCAAAGTCTCTGGAACCTGACCAGAAAGTTGGTTCTTGCTTAAAGAGAGAGAGGAAAGGTTAGTCAAATCCCCTACAGCGGCAGGAATTTCACCTGAAAACTTGTTGTCCCTTAGAGAGAGAGTGCGAAGCTCTGTTAAATTGCCAATCTTGACAGGGATTTTGCCTTCCAAATCATTTTCGTCGAGGCTGAGGAAACTCAGCTTCAAGAGGTTTTGAATGGCGGGGGAGAGAGTTCCAGTTAGCTGGTTCGCCGAAAGGTCCAGATAAGAGAGAGAGGAGAGAGAGAATAGCCAATCTGGTATCGAGCCATTGATGCTATTGGAGCTCAGGTCAAGGTAGGCTAGCTTAGTGAGGTTAGAGAGAGAAAGTGATGCAATAGAACCCACCAGAGAATTATAGGAGAGATCGAGTTTGATCAGAGTCTTAATGGTGAAGAGGGGGGCTATGGAGCTGGTCGTGGGGTTGAAAGAAGGGGGAACTGGTAATGGAACCAGATAACTGAGGTCTAGCGCTTTAACGGAGCGAGCAGAGTTGCAGGTTATGCGAGGCCATTTGCAACAAGAGGTGGTAGGGAGCCATGAAGAGAGATCAGAAATGGGGTCTTCAGACTTGGAAGAGTTACTGGGTGAGAAAATGGCGTTTTTGAAGAGGAGGAGGGCTTGTTTATGGGCAGGAGGGCATGAGAGAAGGGAGTGGGAGCTTGGGCGAGAAGGGAGAGGAAGAGGATGAGGATGAGGAGAGAGAAAGGTTTACTTGCAATAGGCATATCTCTTACCCTTTCTCTCTAGAAAAACCTTGTTCAATGTAATTCTCTCTCTAAAATACCTTGATGCTTCGCTGCAATCCTCTGTGTCTAAAAAACCTTCATATGCGATCCCTCCCTCAAAACTGTAATTTCCCTGTTCTGCAATTCTTTCACATAACCTCTCACACTCTCTCACTAAAACCCTACAAAAGCTTAAAAAAAAACCAGAGTCTCTCTCTCTCTCTCTCTTTGCTGCAAAACACTTACCAATTACATATCCACATTGAAAATCCTTCTCTCTCTAAATCCTGCATCTCTCTCCTTCTAAATGTAAATGTGTAAGCTCAATCTCTTTCTGTATCCATCTGTATTGCCTATCCATAGATAGTTCATGAAGTCAACGAGTCGAAAGACGCTCAATAAAAAATGGAAAATTGTTTCATGCGGACTGGACCTCAGGACAACGCATGCGGCACGTTAAAGATGGATTCAAGTGTTCTATTTAAAAAAAACGAGTGCAGTTGGCATAAGGATGCATCCTTAGCTGTAGAGGTAAGGTGCACCATCAAATTTTATTCCTAAAATGTTTTTAGGATTATATCAAAATTTATTTTTATATTTAATTATAACATTTTAAATTTAAAAAATGGTTAAAATCATGTAGATTGATAAACATATGAAAATCTTGAAAATAGAAAGTGTAAATAATATGTTGTAAAATACATTATTTTTTAGATTTAAAATCTTTTTATTTTTCATGATCATACATCTCGATGTCGAGATGATCAATCAAAGGGTTTTTCAACATTAAAAACTGTATTTTTCAATGGATTTTTGAGGTGCATATGTAGCTCTATATTATAAGGTTGCAATCTTATATAAACTTTTTCTTAAAAAAAAAAAAAGCATCTTGGAGATGGATTCAAGTATTTTATTTTAAAAAAAATAGAAACTAATAGGTCCAAAATATTTTTTTATTCTAATTACTATTTATAAATTTTTAAATTTATTTATTTATTTATATTCATGATCTCTGGGTTAGAGATTACATGTTTTTAAAAATTAAATCTAAAAATCCATCTTAAAAACAGATTTATTAATAAGCCCGCATTTCTACTTATGCGGGCTTGGCCGCATAAAAACCGGGTGCGTAAAAGATGTCACATCAGCCTTGGAGGTAGATGTATTCGAGGTCA
This sequence comes from Amborella trichopoda, assembly GCF_000471905.2. The sequence continues at coordinate 654,175 of NW_006494789.1, forward strand.
CCATTCTCATGATCATGTCAATCAGTCAAAGTCGTTTATGGGGTGTCATATTCCACTTTACGAGGCTGGCTTTAGACTCGTCGAGTGGGAAACTTGGTGACATCATTAATGGTCAAGGAGACTTGTTGCCGAAATCCATGATATCACTCCCAATAAGTATATGACTAGCGAATTTATTTTGGGCCGGGTCAAGCCCAAATATTTAGAAATGCGGGCTTAATAATAAATCTATTTTTTAGAAGGATTTTTGAACTTAAATTTTAAAGATATATAATATTTAATAAGGAGACCATGAATATGAGTAAATTTTAAAAATTAAAATTAATAATTTTAGTAAAAAATATCTGGACCGTTAGTTTCCATTGTTTTTAGATGAAAAACCTACTTACATCCATCTTTAAGATGGATGCTTTACATATTTGGACCGCATAGGTAGAAATGCGTTCCAGCTTGCATAAAAAAATTTTCCATTTATTTTAGCATATAGAGGTCACAATCAATTTTGACAATTAGACGTGAAATGGAGTGGCTCGGTACTTTTAACCAGATTCACTATTTAAAATAAATTTCACAACTAATTGCTATAGATAAATTATAATTTCATTTAACCGAAAAAAAGTCGGACTTGCAAAGTACAATCTCAACTCCTAGTAACCCAACCCAAATTCAACTTCAAATGCTTCAGCAAAATATTCAAAGTCTTAAAGTTTTTGGGACCATTACTATGGTAATAGCTCAGTTTTGGTCCAAAACACCAAAGTAATTAGGGTATCTATGTTGGTGTCCAAAAACCCAAAATTACATGATAAGGGAATAATATCTAGTGGAGCTCTAATTCAAATACTAATATTATCTAGTGGAGCTCTAATTCAAATACTACTTAGTAGATAATTATTTATTTTTATTATTATTCTTATATTATTATTATTGTTGAAAGTACCTTGACCCTATACATTTCTGAAGTTGCTTTTGAAGAGGAAAGAGCATAAATATGCATGCTCTTCCACGTCTAATCATGAATCCTGAAACTACGTCATGGCAATAACATTGATATTTTTCTGAAATAAAATGAATAATAAGAATACAATGGTACCAAAAATCCTTGAGAATAAAAGAACATGTAAAGTTCATGTCAGATTGAGCAGTACAGGGCAAAGTTAATGCTTGTCTCATGAAGAAGAAAACATATCGTGTGGGAGAGTAGTTCAAAAGAGAAAAAGGAGTGAAAAAAGTTAAATTTTTATTAAAACACACACCCGTGCTAAGAGATCATAACATTCAAACACAAATTTGGGCAATATTAGTGATTAATCAGCATTTTTGTGCTGCAATAAAAATAAACAAAAAAATTGTTTCTTTTGTTGTATTTCTTAAGTGATGCTGAAAAAGCCCAGCATCTAGTTGTATGTGTTTAGCTTAACTGCGTGGTTTCACAATTTCCAAAGTTCCAAACAAATTAAATAACAAAAAAATTTAGTCATAAGTTCACTAAAGGGTGTGGCATTCATAAGGTTGCAACCTTAAACAATCCAATTAAGGCGCATTTTCAAATATGATCATAACATATAATTTTGATGTAAAATATGCTTAGGATTATCTCAAAATCTATTTTTTCATATCTAATTATAAAATTTTAAACTTCAATAATAGTTAAAATCAAGTAGATCTATAAACATATGAATTTTAAAAAATGGATGGTCTAGATAATGTGTTGTAAGACGCACTATTTCTGGGACTCAAAATCATTTTTTCTTTCATAATCATATATCTCGATGTCGAGATGCTCAATTAGAGGGTTTTTAAACATTAAAATAATATTTTTCGATGGATTTTTGAGGTGTATCCGTAGTTCTACGTTTTAAGGTTGCAACCTTATATAAACTCTTTCGTTTACTAAAATGACAAAATTACATGTATACAAGTCAGTGTTTTTAAAAACGGCGAGTCTAACCGGACTCGTTCGGTTCGACTCGAAAACACGCGTGCCCGTGCCGGTTCCAAACAAAAATCGGGAACCACCCGGTTCTAGAGTGGAACCGCCGGTTCTATCCGGTTCACACGCGCACATGTGTGTTCAAGCGCAAGTGCGAGCGTGCCCCATGCACACTCACACGCGCACACGTGTGTTCAAGCGCATGTACGAGCGTGCCCCCATGCACACTCACACATACACACGTGTGTCCACGTGCACATGCGAGTGTGCCCCATGCACCCACACGTGCACACTCGTGCGTGCACACGTGTGTCCAAGTGCACGTGTAAGCGTGCCCCACACACACTCACACGTGTGAGGTTGCCCTAATATTTTTACACATTTTATTGTTCATATTGCATAGGTATTTATATACTAAAGTTGAATACCCATCTTTTGATGTGGGATAATTCTCAAACATCATTAAATGAAAACGAAATGTAAATATAGTCTATTAATCAGCAATTTATAATTACATGTAGTTAGATGGCTTGATGGTTATGATTTTGATTTTTTTACTTGATGTCCCAATGTCGAATCCCCTTGGGGAAATATTATGGCGTTTTCGAATCCCCTTGGGCATGTGTTGTATTTTTTTTGTATATATAGTGGTTGGTATAAATATAAATATTTTTGTAAATAATATAAAAGACATAAAAAAATAAAAATAAAAAAATTAATTTTTTATATAACAGTTAATTTTTGTTGTATATAGTGGTATAATTATTTTTGTAAATAATATGAAAGGTATAAAAAAAATAAAAATAAAAATTTTATTCTATTTGAAATCTCCATCTTTCTACTAACAATCTCTTTTATTAAATTTATTATAGAAACCTAAAAAAATAAATTTTTGAAAAATTGAAGTGTTATTTCCAAAATTTGTACGCATTTTATTAATTTTTACATTGATAACCAAATCTTTTATTTTATTTATGAATTTTTACTTTATAAATCATGTAATGTACTATTTTTCTTACAGTTGTCAATAATACATTTTAAATTAGATAATATTATAAAATATTTTTATTTTGTTATTTATCTAATAAAATAATTATAAAATGTAAACTAATAATTATAATTTCAGTATATAATATTATAATTAGTGAGGTTGTAATAATTTTGGATTATAGTTAGTTAGGCTGTAATAATTTGGGTTTTTTTAGCGGGTTAGGGTTTTTGCCAAAACGAGATTTTAATGGCCATTCTTTCATTGAGTAGTGTACTATTTATAATAGTCCATATATAATTATATGTTTTATCCATGATAATTCTATGATTTATCTTTTATGTGATGCAAATTTAATAGTTAAAATAAGTTTATACAGGGAAAGAACATCGCAATATTCACAAATTGATAAAAAAAAATGAAAGTTAATAATGTAGTACCCTCATTTTTTATTGGATTCCTAAAAAACAACATTTATAATGAATTTTTATAATTTTTTCGGATTTTTTTGAAGTTTTAATCCGACCGATTCAGCCGATTCTCGATCCGGATCGCCGATTCGCCGATCCGGATCAGTTTTTTAGGTGCTCGATCCGGGTCACCGATCCTTTTTTTAAACCATTGATACAAATACTTCCCCAAAAATTTACATTTGTGTTATAACTAAATCAACTGAGCATTCATTTAGCACTTCATCACTCTTAGATCATATAGCATTTTAGAATAGATCTATGGAAATTCATCAAGATATTTTGAATTTTCTGCATCATTAATCTGTGATTTATTAGTAAATCAATGATCTGCGAGATTAAGCATGATCACATCAATTTATTTTACTAAATTTAATCTCAACTGGAAGTCTATCCTAGAATGATTTATAGAAGAAAATCATAGCACGATTAGATTCAAATAAACTCGAATTATGAGCAAATTAATCAGCTTTTTTCCACAGATTTTTCATCAGCAGAAAAACGGCGTTGAATAAAGTGTTTGATGTTCTTTTGAAGCTGGATCTTGATCAAATTTTAGAACAATTCATTGCAGAAACCTTTACAGCGAGATTCAAAACAAATTAGATTAATCTTATGGATGAAATTGAATCAAAATTGTGCAACGTGTCAATGAAATTGCTACTGGGTTTTCTCCACTAAAAAATAAAAAGCTTGACGGAGGATTCAACTGAAAATTTTGTTGATGAAACTTGATCAACATATCATCGATCAATTATGAATGATATTTTAAACATTGTGATCATACCTATATCACTTTCATTGAAGAAAATCTAGGTGTTTTATTGAAAGAAAGACTTATGTGACTTTTTCTTGGGAAATATATATATATTTTTTTTCTTCACCTCTTTCTTTTGGTAAAATATCACTTATATGTGGTCTTTATTATAATAAGATAAATTTCAAAATAAAATCAGCATAACAATAAAACCAATATCTTAACAACTCGATGTCATTGAAACAACTATGCACTATGCTTGAGAATACAATATAAAATTATAAGAAACAAAAGGAAGAGTGCCGAATATTACATCAACCGGGCTTATTACACGCCACATCGAGTCACCACCATGCGATGGCGAGGAATCAACGGTCTAGCTTCGATCTTGAACTACGAAAACAAATTTCGGCCAAGCTACACCAATGAAATATGAACCCTTTTGATCACAAACTCAAACCCTAGTTGAATTCGCTTAGCAACCTAGTTTGAGAGAGATGAATTCTCTTTTTACTAAACCCTTTATCTTTTTGCTAAACCCTAAAACCCTTAGCTATAAATCCATATTAGAGAGAGAGGATAGAAGAACTTCATAACCTAAACCCTTAACTATAAATTCATATTTTAGAGATAAGAGAGAAGAACTTCATAACCTAAACCCTTAGCTATAAATCCATATTTGAGAGATAGGAGAGAATAACTTCATAACCTAAACCCTTAGGTTCTTTCACAATGTGGGAGAGAGAGATCAAATATGAGAGAGATAAACTTTCTTAATAAAGAGAAATAGAAAGATAAGGTGTAGAGATTTTTTTGGTAAAGACAATCCTGTTTTATAAGCTTTGAATAAGATTAGGGTTTCTTAGGGTTTTTTTTGCTTGCCTCTTCTTGTGAGATTGAACATGACCGTTGATTCATTCCATAGATGGGCCATCAACATTATGGAGTGTGCATGAACCATTATCCCCCTTTTCTAAACCATTTTTCCATCAATAGAAATTAAATAAATTAAATCTAATCAAAATATTGTTCATGCCATAAAATATCACAAGTTTACTCAATCTTTCACAAAATCTTTCAAAGATATATCAAGTCAATATTTAGTCAATATCTTTCAACCATATGGCTACATGCCATATCATCAAAAAATATGAAAGAGAATAAGGGTGGGGCGTGCCACTCAATGGAGGCACTCATCGGCCCTACCTTTTAAAAAAATACGGCAGGCCCATGTGCACAATGGGCCCCCATGATAGTTGTATATATTTAAAATTAATAAAATAATTTTAGAATATTATTTGAATATTTAAACAATTGTAAAATCAATATCTTTAATTTCATAAATCCAATAATTATAAATAAAATATCCAGGAGTTCATAAAAATTCAAATAATAATCTTAAAATAATTTTCATCATAAAACAAACACAATTAAATTAATTTGATGGGAAAATGATCCATATGGTTTAAGAATCAACAATCATGGAACACTTCACCTTCAAATGTGGACTACAGACCACATTTGCTTTATCAGACCGATCCAGTGTTTCCCATGACCAACAGTCCGAGCAGGGGCTCATTAGCGGGTCACCAAAGTTCGGCGGACGAGCCAAGGGATCGCAATCTCAGTATGTGGATTCCAGGTCCTCCCCTAGAGACAAGTCAAGGTCACCAAGACCTTATGCAACCACAAATCTATGGCTCATAGGGGTATCTCTCGCACATGCATACGCTTCACCCTAAAAGATGGATTTCTGGATTTTTCGAACGATCTAACGATATGCATGCCGTGTGATGGTACATGGATGAGGTTTTGTCCTTGTCTGTGTAGGTCACCATCACACACAAAAGTCACACAGTCCCTCGGCTCACTCATCCGGGCATATTCTTCGACCTCATCAAGGGCTAACTCATTAGAACCCGTATCGGTTTGTTATTTATGCCCAAGTAACATGGGTTTTTCCCAACCGACTGGCCTAGATCGTCAAACACAGTCCAGTATTTACAAACATCGTTTGCTTAGTATGGTCCACGAGGGATCACACTCGCACTGGGTTCATGTTCCACTATATCATTTTACTTTATAAGCACTCATGAGGCCTTTAAAGGCCATATAAATCCAACAACTTCCGCTTGGCCTTTGAAAGCCTTACATTCTCACTTTCTCTCATTCTCATATCTCTCTCCCAATTGCAATCTCTCTTAAGCATTTTTACTTATTCTCTCAATACACTAATCATGGCTTTCGCCATCAATCGTTTCACAAAAGGATTTATAGAAGCAACACATTTTTCTCTTTGCTGCTCGGATCTCATCCAAAAAATGGTTGTAGCTTATCTTCACATCGCATCACGAATCTTGGGCCTGTTGTCGCAAAAGATCATCACGTACCCTCATCGCATGGGGTTGTATGTTCATGGGCTCAAAAGAGTTATTCAAATAAGCTGCTCCATTTGTAGCCATACAGCTAGCACCAAACATTTGGGTTTCATGGGTGAACAACATTATAGTTTGTTGTTCCATTTGGCATGTCAAATACTAGCAGGCACTCGCACTAGAATATTTAATTTACCTGGATCTTGATCTTTCTCAATCTCACCTTATTCCTCAGGTGATAAAAATATGGTTTTATATGCTTGGAGTTCGTGTGGAATTGTGGCTCATTTGACATGCATATCATCATCGTGCTGTCGCTTAAAATTCTTACTGCCTCACAATATACGAGGTGAAAGTCAAGTCGATTAAGAAATTTCTTAATCCATACGATCTCCTCGATCACCAAATAGCACGCCACATACTCTGCCTTCATGGTGGACAATTTCGTCACATCCTGTTTCTTTGATTTTCGAGAAACTACACCCCCTCCAAGCATGAATACATATCTGGATGTAGACTTCGTATCATTTGGATCTGTGAGATAGCTTGCACCTGTATATCTGAATATCCAAGCAACTAAAAAAAACGTGGGACTGTAGCAGCTCCCACTCAATTATTGTACATACAACATGTACATTGTCAACATTCTTATGCATATATCATGAGGTAGTATATCAAGTCTCATGCAATATATATTTCAATACCCGTTGGTTTCACAATATGCAAAAACCTTGATGAACTACAAATGTTCAACCACACTAGACATCTTGGTAGTAAATTCATATAAACCAAATTATTTAATCAACACAACATGTATTAGGGAAGCCCAGCATGACGACATTCCTACAACATTTCTTATGGTTCAAAGTCTTAGGTAATCAAATATTCTAAATAACTATAAACATGGGTCAAGGCATGTAGGTATTTTAAAAAAAAGGTGCATGATAGTTTTTCTCCCACTTTTATAAATACCTTCAAGACATAATGGTTTTCTTTTTAATAAAAAAAATTGACTTGGTATATATATATGTATTCACAAGCAATAATGATGTAATAGTATGATAGTTTAAAATGATTTTCAGAAATACTTAATGAACCTTGCAAGACTATGTGGTTTTCTCAAAACCATATTCATGAACTTAGGCTTTTCTCAAATCATCAAATTTAATTATAAAATACATGTTTAGCCTTTATAAATCATTTTACCGCATTGACATTTAATTTCATACAAAGTCAAGTTCATGGCCATAAAAACAAATTATATATACCATCTTATGATTTTATCCAGAATAAAGCACGACTAAATAATGTCAATTAAAGCCTTGACAAAATACTTCATTTCTGGCAATTATGGAGAATTTATCAAGAGATCATCATCACATGCAATATATCATATTATGAACATTATTGAGAGGATGGTCACCAAGACCAAGTTCCACCAGAACTCTCCCTTTGTGTTTATATATTTGAATGAGTCACACCCATCACTCGTGTTTCATCCTTAAGGCTCAAAGCCTTTGATAAAATCACATCTCTATGTGTATTACTACTTTAAGTAGTTCATATTCAAGCACAATAATGTAAAAAAACACAAGGTATTCAAAACCAGCTATTTCAAATTTGTTAGTACTTATTACTTAAGGTCCATACACTCCATACATATTCATAAAACAATTAGCCAAAATATAGCCAAAGCATATTAAATAAAGTTATTGAATCATCCCTATATGACATTTTCCTATAATGTGGGATAGATTTCATACCTCAAAACCATGTAGTGTAGTACATGGGCTTTTTTGATTCATCGCTTTTACTTATTTGACAAGCTTTTGTGATATTGGAAGTGCATGCAATTGTTGGAGAATATATTGGTCATTGGTTTCACATGTCATGAAGTGTCCATCTCTTCGGCACTTAGATTCTCCTATCTTACACCGTGAAGAAAATATCTTCTTCATCCAATTATTTCAAATATCACAATTTCGATTCTCCTACTAATCATTAACGTTTATGCGTTTCCACCAAGTCTCTCTATATATCCCTTCTTTTCGAAGAAACCAATATGCTTTTATAGGTATTGTATTTCTTCTTCTTTCTACTATTTTCAGATCGAATACTATTCACATAGAGTCTCTTATCTTGCTAACTCTGCATTACATCTCTCTGTAGTTGTACTATAATAAACCATACTCATGACACACTATAAAGCCTTTTAAAATGAATCTTAAAGGTCTCCATAATTGAGAATTCAATGATGTACCATAATATGCCACATCTTTTAATTTACTGCAGCATAGAACATGAGCATCCCATGATAAAAATGTGATATTTGTCAACTCATAAACAATTTATTTTTGAATCCTTTTGAGAAATGAAATAGACTAAAAAATATAAAATAATACTCAATTTTATTCTTAAATCATACCATATAGTGAGTTTTCGTTTCAGTGACATTTAGGTCACAATGCAATTTTCTCAGCAAAAAATAAGATTGAGCTTCTCTCAATAAAAAATTTATTTTTCTCAATCCTCAAAGAATTTATTCTTGAAATCTTTTGTGTTGAAAACTAGACTCAAAACCAAATTATAATATCATAGTTTGAATCCCAAATAATACTTTTATTCAGAAAAATATATAAGTGACATTCACATCACAAGATACATCATACTGCAAAATTCCAGGATAAATACTATCTAGTAAAATTGTCTTTTCTCTCTACCATCATGGAGTTTCCCTTTCAAACCAATTTTGTTCGAAATTTGACACATAATGATAACACATATATTTCCACAAGCCTCATATGACTTTGTTAAGTAGGTTTGATAAATATAACTATTCATGTCTCAATGAAGAACATACCAAATTGCAGAAAACTCAGGATGACCTATTTTCAATCTAAAATTTTTATTCCTTTCTTCCTATAGATATTTATGTTCAAATAAATTTTATTAGAAATAGACTCAGAATGGAAGTCTAAAAATTTAGTGTGGACCATAAAACATTTTGTTAAATATAGAAATAAATTCATGACTTCCAAGTCATGGAAATAGTTTTCGTTGTAGAAAATAGCACTTGCGCACCATTCAACAAATTGATAATATATTTCAAACCACAAGGAATTTATTGGTGAAACTTTTTTTGCTTAGACTCAATTTTGTGAGTTACAGTAAAATTTCAGCAAGAAATAAAATCATATAATTTGTGGGAAAAATCACGGAACTCAATGGACAGTCTCTGGATTTTGCAAGGTCAGAACTGACACCTTTCATTGATGATTCCATAACTCTCAATTCCGTTATGATCTCCCACTAAAATTTTACAAGTAAATCATACTATTAAATACACAAAATATCACTGAAGTCTGTAATAGAAAAATACCTCATTATATTCTTCATACCACTACTCCAAAATAGCCCAGAATACTCATTATGCAGGGTGCCTTTTCGGTGTTGGAATATTCAAAAGTTCTTAATCGTGGGTGTATTTCTTGACCACAAAGTCATTAGCTTTCTTGTATCTCATTTCTAAGATTGATCTAAACTCAATAAAAAGAAAAGATAATTAATGACATCAAGTATTAATAGTTTTGATACCAATGAAAGAAATACCTATATGATCTTTTACCGGGAAATACATTTTTTATTTCTTTACTCATTTCTTTTGACCAAAGATCACTTACATGTGGTCTTTATTATAATAAGATAAATTTCAAAATAAAATCAGCATAACAATAAAACCCATATCTTAATAGCTATGCACTATGATTGAGAAAAAAAGATAAGATTGCAAGAAACAAAAGAAAGTGTGTCAGAGATTATCTCAACCGGGCTTATTACACCTCATATCGAATTACCACCATCCGATGGCGCGGGATCAACGGTTTAGCTTCAATCTCGAACCTAGAAAGCAAATTTCGGCCAAGCCACACCAATGGAACATGAACCCCTTTGATCACAAACTCAAACCCTAGGTGAATTCTCTTAGCAACCTAGTTTGAGAGAGATGAATTCTTTTTTTGCTATACCCTAAAACCCTTAGCTATAAATCCATATTTGAAAGATAAGAGAGAATAACTCTACAACCTAAACCCTTAGGTACTTTCACAATGTGGGAGAGAGAGATCAAACATGAGAGAGATAAGATTTTTTAAGAGAGAGATAAAAAGATAAGGTGTAGAAATTCTTTGGTAGAGACAATCCATTTTTATAGGTTTTGAATAAAATTAGGGCCTATTAGGGTTTTCTTTGGCTTGCCCCTTCTTGTGAAATTGAACATAGACTGTCGATCAAGGGTGACTTGTGGGGTGAGAGATCTGAGCCATCCATTCCATAGATGGGCCATCAACATTATGGAAGGTGCATGAACCATTATCCCTCTTTCTTAAACCATTTTCCTATCAATAGAAAGTAAATAAATTAAATATAATCAAAATATTGTTCATACCATAAAATAGCACAAATCTACTCAATCTTTCCATAAAATCTTTCAAAGATATATCAAGTTAATATTTAGTCAATATATTCCAATCATATGGCCACATGCCATAACACAAAAAAAAATAGGAAAGAGAATAAGGGTGGGGTGTGCCACCCAAAAGAGGCACTCATGGCCCCACCTTTTAAACAAATATGGCTGGCTCATTGGGCCCATGTGCACAATGGGCCCCGTGATATTTTTATATATTTAAAATTAATAAAAAGATTTTAGAATAATATTTGAATATTTAAACAATTGTAAAATCAATATATTTAATTTTATAAATCCAAAAATTATAAATAAAATATGAAAGTGTTCATAAATATTCAAATAATAATCTTAAAATAATTTTCAGCATGAAAAAATATAATTAAATTAATTTAATGGGAAAATGATCTATATGGTTTAGGAATCAACAATCATGGGACACTCCACCTTCAACTGTGGACTACAGATTACACTTATTTTATTAGACCGACCCAGTGTTTTTCATGACCTACAGTTAAAGCATAGGCTCATTAGCAAGTCACAAAAGTCCGGCCGATGAGCCAATGGATCGCAATCCCAGTCTGTGGATTTCAGGTCGTCCTCTAGAGACAAGTCAAGGTCGCCAAGACCTTATGCAAGCATAGCTCTATGACGCATAGGGGTATCTCTCGTATATGCATATGCTTCATCCTAAAAGGTGGATTTCTGGCTTTTTCGGACGATTTATCGATATGCATGCCGTGTGATGGTACATAGAGGAGGTTTTGGCCCTAGGCCACCCTCACACACAAAGATCACACAATCCCTTGGCTCATTCATCTGGGCATATTTTTCGACCTCATCAAGGGCTAACCCATTAGAACCCTTCTTAGTTCTTTATGCCCAGGTAACATGAGTTGGCCTAGATCGTCAAGCACAGTCTGGTATCTACAAACATCATTTGCTTAGTATAGTCTACAAGGGACCACACTCCCACTGAGTTCATGTTCCACTATATCATTTTATTTTACAAGCACTCATAACGCCTTTAAAGGTTACATAAACCCAAAATTTATTATGAAATTATGCTGCTGTTTGAGCACTAGCAGAATGTAGCACAAAATGACTGTTTTCTGTAAATTTTTTAGTGAATGCATTATATTCATTTTTTTTCTTTTTTAATTTTCCATTATTTATTTGCTCTGTAAGTGGGCATGTACGATTTTTTGTTTTAACGGGCATGTTGCCATTATTTTCCAATTGCTAGACACTGAGCCGAGGTTCAAAAATTGGATACAACGTCACAAAATTAAGGAAAATTTACAAACATATCTCCAAAATTTTGTTATTTTAGAAATCCCGCTTTCAAATTTAAATTTATACTTTTACATTCATAACCAATTTTAATTCAAATTTTTACTTTTAACCAAATTACCCCTTAATTAGATCCTTCAAGGTCTGAATCTTAATGAAACTTTGGATCTTGAAAGTTCAAAATTGTTCAAAAAACATATTGGGGGGCTCGCAATGAAAAAAATTTAACTAAGTACAAACATAAGATCTTGAAGGTCCAAATATTACTTTTGTGATGTTGGACCATCCCTATTTTTTTATTTAAATAGGGTTCAATCTTTTCAATATCAAACTGGTCTCTATATACAAAATTTCTTCATATGGGGTGGCTCGATATTTCTAAATCGAACCATCAAAAAATTGGGCGATCTGATATCGCGGGCATCAGACTTGTAGAAATAACAAAAACTAAAAAGGAAGAAGTGGTTCTATGTATGCAACATCAAAAAAATTTAAAACCAAAAAATAAATAAAATGAATGCACAAATAAAATCGAAAAATTTTGAGACCATGCAATAATAAATAATCTTCTTTTCACAAGGCTGCGGGCCTACCGCAACAGGGCGCTGCAACGCAGGACCAAATCTCCCCTCACGCGAATTCACGAAAGAAGAGAGAACTCGGCGCCATTTTTACGCGCGCTAAAATAAACTGTGGCTTAGAGCTCTGAGATTGGAGTTGCAGAGCTTTCTCGAACCCTAGAAATGTCAGGCAACAGAATCCCTGAGATCAGGCAAGACTCCGTGTTCAAGAAATGGGTGATCATCTCACCTGCAAGGGCCAAAAGACCCTCCGATTTCAAATCCAAGAAAAACTCTGGCTCTCAAAATCCTAGTTCCAACTCTTCAATGGATTCTTGCCCTTTTTGTATCAATCACGAGCACGAATGTCCGCCTGAGATCTTCAGAGTACCTCACGGGACCTCGCAATGGAGGATTAGAGTCATTCAAAACCTCTACCCGGCACTTCAACAACCTCAAAACCCTAACCCTAGTTCTCAGGATTTGGATCCTCTGGTTGAGAAAAATCATGGGAGCCCTAACTATATCCCTCAATATCATAGCTCTGGTTCTCATAGTCTTGGTATTCCTGAGAACCCCATCCCTGAGGTTCACCTATCCCGTGACTTGATTCGCAGTATACCTGGATTAGGGTTCCATGATGTTGTTATTGAGAGCCCTGAACACTCTGTTGCTTTATGGGATCTTCCACCTCATGCGATAGGAGATGTGTTGCTTGCTTATAGAGAGAGGATGAAGCAGCTGCTTTGCAATGAATTTATCAGATATATCCAGGTAAGGTAATGGAAATGTATTTGTAGAGAGAGAGAGAGAGAGAGAGAGAGAGAGAGAGAGAGAGAGAGAGAGAGAGAGAGAGAGAGTAGAGTAGTAGTACGTAGTACGTACGTACGTTACGTACGTTACGTTACGTTTACGTTTACGTTTACGTTTACGTTTACGTTTTACGTTTACGTTTACGTTAGTTA
>NW_006494789.1:673928-698313 GCF_000471905.2 Amborella trichopoda
TAGTAGTAGTAGTAGTAGTAGTAGTAGTAGTAGAGAGAGAGAGAGAGAGAGAGAGAGAGAGGGAGATTTGGATGAGAGAGTCATATGGTTTGTGGTTCTACTTTGCTGCTCCTCCAAGCTCAATTCTCAACCAGAACTCACCAACTTAGGTGAAGGCCATTTTTCTTTTTTTCTAAATGCCCCACCGTTTTTTTTTCTTTTTTAGACTTCAGAAACTAAAACCAGGACGTGGCCATTCCAAAAGTAATTGTTTACAATATTTCCACCAACCCCTTTTGGGTAATAAAAATAGAAGTAATTTATATGGTGCGGTTTGTATGGAGTATAGGCTCTAAACAATCAAAGTAAAGCACACTTTCAAGTAGCGTTGACAAATGAGGTTTCTAGGAAATCTTTGTGATACCCTTAAAAAAAAATTTCATATGTAATTGTCAAATTTAAAGCTTAAAAAATAGTGTAAATTGATATGTGAAAACTTGAAAATCTTGAAAATTGACTGTCAAAAAATGCATTATAAGATGTACTATTTTCAAAACTTGAAATCTATTTTTTTCTCATGTCCATGCATCTTGTGGTAGAGATGATAAATTTGAGCATCAAAATAACTTCTTTTAGCGAAATTTTTGAGATGTGCCCTAATTGAATTGTTTAAAGCCTCACACTTACATAAATTTTTTCCATTTAGATAAGGTGTCCACCTTATATCTCCACAAAAATTCCATCTGAAAAGATAAATAAGAGGTGGAAAAATCCTTCAATTCATGATCTTAACCTTCAAAAGTGAGGGTATAAAAAAAAAAAAATTTGAAAAATTAAAAATAACACATCTTGCAAGACATCATATATACAGCCTATCTTAAAAAAAATTTAGGTGTCTACGGATCTACTTGAACCGTACTATTTTAGAGCTTTAATAGGTCAGGATGAAAATAAATATTTGGGCAAAAGGATTCTTAGTTTTAGAACCACATATTTTAGCAAGATTTAGAGGTGCTTCTCACTTTGATTGTTTGTGATTGACATCGTATATAAACCGCACCAAGATGGTCGACAACCTAAATGACAAGAGTTAAAAAATAGAAAGTAAAAAAGATAAAAAAATTAAAATTGAAATGAGATATTGCTCCCGGCCGTGCGACCGGAGGAGATGGGGTTATTTCCAATTCAGACGGTGGAGATGAATCATTGTAAGGACATCATGTGCGTAATACAATTGTATGGAAAACACCATAAACATTATGTGTGAGATATGGTCTCAAAAGTAACACTATTACCAATAAATTATTCTCAAATTAGCAAAGATTTGTCTTGCTCCTGCGGGTATACCATCCATTTCTTCCCCCGTATTTTAGCGGCCAAAACTTACCCTTGCAATATGTTTTAGATTTTGGATTTGATCTGTAGACCCCAACAAAAAATTTGTCTTAAAAGTTAGGAAGCTAAACGATTTCTAGGAGTATTCTATCCGTCTACTCCCTCAGGCAAAACTTACACTAACAATATAATTTAAATCTCAAATTTTGGTCTAGAATTCGACAACCAACCTCAAAATAAGAAGTTATTAACTCTCATCAATTTTTGGAGGGAATTATGTAGATGTTCAAGAGCTTAAAATCTAACTTTTTTTTATTTAAAAATAATTATCTAGTTATAATTAGAGAGATCTTAATATTTTCAAACAAAAAACTCCAAAGCAAGCGTTGGGAGAAAATATATAGGATGCTCCCAAGGGCGCATAGTAATACATGCCCGTTGAAATTTATCAAACCATGCATAAGACACTATTTAACATTTTATGCTTTTGCACCAATTCCATATCATATCATAATTTAGATTGTCGTTAGATGAGTATTTTGAAAGTTATTTTGATGAATTTCCCTAAAATTTTGAATCATGACAAATGACAAAATCTATTCTTCTAAGGGTGTGGTTTGTATAAGGTCTAAACAATAAAAATAAGCTGTACCTCTAAATAGTATCGAGATGATTTTTCAATAGCAAAAGTCTTTACGAGGCTTGAAAACTCATTTTCATCTTCAATTATAAAATTTAAGGTTTAAAAATAGTGTAAATCAAGCATATCTATAAACACTTTGAAAATACACAAGATGTATTATTTCCTCCACTTGAAATCCACTTTTTTCATGTCTATACATCTCGATTTCAGATTTGATGGTCTTTCAACATAAAAAAAACCTCTTCTATTGAATTTTTCTTAGATGAGGCTTGATTCAATGTTTCAGCGCCTCAACCTTATATAAACCTTGTCTTCTAAATGGTAGAAAAAAAAATGATCACACAGAATGTGCATAGTTCACAAGATCCACAAAACAAAACAAACTTCAAAGGATTTATTCAAATGCATTGGCCTACATAAACTTGCCTGACACCTAGACACCCAGGAGAGAGAGATAAACAAGGTGTGATCTTACATAATAAGAGCGTTTACAAGACACTACAAAGGCAGACACTTCTACATATTAGATAAAAACAAACAAAATGTAAGAGGCGGCTCATATGAACCCACCTCACCATTTCTTTTCCAATCTGACAAGAGTTTACCACACCAAAATCTTCTTCCTCCACCATTTATTCTGAACCAGATCAAGACCACATACAATTAAGACCTGCTACAACCATCTATTCGACCCCGTGCAAAATGCCGGCCAAGTCCACAAAATATTGACAAAAAAGAAGCAGAAAAAAAAGTCACCTTAAACTATGTAGCCTACCCTTCCAGGCTACAAGAAGTCATAAACCTTCTTACCTTCTCTCTTTATTACACTATTGACATGATCCCCTCCTTGTTAGCTACAAAACTGGTCCTTTAGAGCTCTCCCTCTACTCTCTAGAGAGTGTTATGTATGCAGGCTTACAGGCTTTTGGGCACTAGTAAAAGTAGAGAGAGAAAGTAGAGAGAGAGAGAGAGAGAACTATTTCTTCGAGTTGATGGAGGCGAGAATTCTTTTTCCGAAAGGGTTGCTCCTAAGCATAGGAATATGGAGCTTGATGGCATTCAGGATTTCATCACGAAGAGATACCTGCTTGCCAAGAAAAGATAGTTGTAACAAACAACCCACAACAGAGCTGACCATATACAGACGTATGAGAGACTCTCAGGTAGTTTAAGGCTTTTATCATATGGTTGAAAATGCATGTATAACTTGAATTTTAATCTCTTTCCTACAAATCAAATCAAGATGAAATTCTGTACATGTTTGTACATGTGTACTGTATAATAGGGCGCACAAGTAAAAATAAATAAATATTTCCCAAAATTTAAAATGACCTAACTAATCCTGAAAATGATGGGGGTAATTTCATTTTAAATTATTTGAACATATTTTCTTTATATTTTTATATTGTGCATATGCCTAAAGTTTCGTATTAAACTGCGTGTAGAAAACGGATTACAATTCAAGTACACACACACTCTCACATGGACACACATACACAGAGAGAGGAAAATTACATTAGCGAACTTGAGTGCGGCTTGAATAACATAATTGCCATAAGGATCCTGCAAAAGTTCCAACAATGGGGAGTGCTTCAAAAGCTCACGCACTAGGCTCCTCTTCTGCTCATCTTGCACATGGCTAAAGCATTTCTCCACAACATTGCTGCTAAACTTCTGCTTAGATAGCATCGCAAGATGACCACGTAGTTTTTCTAAAAGCAGTAACGTGGCCCACGGTATCTCAAGGCCCAACACACATTGCACCACGTAATTCCTGCACATTTTAGTCATAGGTGCACAATTATTAGAGAAGATAAACAAAATTTTAAGTTCAAAGGATTTGGGGAAATAATAGATGAAAGAAAACAAGCAAAGCCCATATGGATTTCAAGGAAGCCTGAATATATATACGCACATGGATTTTGAAAGATTGAATTCCAAACTCTCTCTCTCTAAGCAAGAGCAGAATTGTCATACAAGCAGGCAGCTTCATTTTTTATGAAAGTTATGTGTATTTCAAACAGTTGATTGAGAATATTGAAATCGCTAGTGATCGAATTAAATTTTACAAGGATGACTACAAATGAGTAAAAGAAATCTTTAAGAACATAAAAGGAAAGAAGAACAAACTAATTACCCGTATGCATCTTGAGATAATTCGAGAGCATGTGCAGCCACCCTTTGCACAACTGGGTATCTCCGCTCCCCAAACTCAGGACTGAGGGACTTTTGAATAACACAGCAACCATGGCGATGAGTGGAAATATCCTTACAGTGAACTGCTATCGTATCAAAGATGAACTGCAAAATGATACAGAATGTCATGATGGCCTAAATGTAAGGTAGAAAAAATTTAATAATTCAAAACAAACAAGAACCAAGATAATCATACTTAAGAAGTGCATCAATAAAAAAAAGAAAGTTAAAAGAAACACACACAAAAGAATAGAAAAAAACAATAGTATAAGAAAAGAAACAAAATATATTTCACATGTAAGATGTTATGTTGGTCTTTTTAGAACACAAGAAAGATAAGTCCAGAGTTGTACGTTTGATAATAGAAATGTTACCCTGACATTTCATTTGTCTCAGCATGTTAAATACTTTATCCTATGTGCGGCATTTTGGCATTTCCTTCAAGAAAATTGTTGATATTAGATGAAATTTTGTGGCATCTGAGTTATTATTATAATCAACAGATACGACTTCTGAAGTATATTACATACAAATGGTACTGTGTTCTACCTGCGCCTATTGTGTTGGAAAAGAATGTTGCATGAAAATAAAATTCTTTCATAAGATATAAATACATCATCAGGAGCCATATAACTTAAGAAGAGATTGACAAGTGTGATATTATTACAAACATCACAAAAAACAATAAGTATGGACATATAACTGCGTCAGATATGTGTGGTATGTTATTCGGACTCCAGGACACATGTCGATTTCAACACTAGGGAATCGATGAAAGGAAAGGAAAGGAAAGACATCAGAGCCATCCAAAAGGTAAAAATTGCTGCAGTTTTAGGCCCTATTAAACCGGAACCTGAATTACAATGGAACAAATGGTATAAAATGGTTAGGAGTCTTCCTATAAATGGGTTGTTGAAACCCTGCTGAACAGGAGCCTCAAATGGTGATGGAACAAATGGTATGAGAAGGCTAAGAGTCATTCTATACATGCATTGTTGAAACCATACAAGAAGATGGGATCCAGACCCTAAATTTTCTCCGTTGTAGTAGAAAGTTGTTAAGTTGAGCTATCCCTCATTTGAAAGAACAATTGTTGTGCTCAAGCTCCAACATAACAGGACCTGAGTTTAAATTGCTACTTTTAATAATTTGAAAACTTTTGGATTTCTTTGATGTTATGACACTTGATATGCAAAAGAGTAGAACAATTGCCAAAAATTAAGCAGAATATTTTCTATAATAAGTTCTAATGCTGCATCTTAGATTTCCATGTGCACACAGCATTTGACATGTTCTAGTCATGTACAATGGAAAACAATAACAAAAAGGATCAAGTGCACCCAAAACGTCACTGAAATGGAAAATAATAAAAAGATGACTTATGACGTAAGAAATTTTTTTTAACAGTACTTCATATACAGAAGCATCTAAAAATACAACAGTAACATAGATCACACAGAAGATACTGTCCCCATACGGCAAACAATGATAGAAAAGAAAATAAACAAACAACGATAGCAGCAACAATGGCAAACAATACTGACAAGAAACAAATAATTTCTAAATACCTCATAAAAATCTTCTAATCTGAGCATTACAAAAAAAATTACTCAAATATAGAGCTTCAAAATTTGGCTAAGAAATACCCTTGTCATTAATGAAGACAATCAAA
This sequence comes from Amborella trichopoda, assembly GCF_000471905.2. Next base: position 679,754 of record NW_006494789.1, read on the forward strand.
GACAATCTATAATGCAAGCCACCTCCTTCCCCTAAACTAATTCATTTTCATCATGTAGACCAGAGAACCCAATTTCACATGATCATACGCTTTATCAGGTAAACTTTTAAATGACGGTAAGCTTAACAATGTTCTTTTTTATTCCAAGCTTTTCCATACTCATCATAAGTAATCCTCCAGTCATCAAGTTACAACAGAGGTTTTACCTTCCTTGCCTAAAACAAGTCCAGCGAGATATACAAGGCATAATAACTTCATGCACCAAAATGATTGAAATATAATCTAGTTGAAATGTCCAGCTTGACTAAGAAAATATAATTGCAGCACCCTTCAATCATGTATACAGTTTTGATCCTTTTGAAAATTTTAAATGTTTTTCAAAATTTTAAATGTTTTTCAAAATTTTAAATGTTTTTCAAAATTACAAGCTAGACTGTAGAGCTACTGCTTTCTCAGCTACAGTATTCTTAGTGAAAAATACCCCAGTTACAGAATACATGATGGGCAATTGTCTAGTCAGCTCTAGCATATTCTCACAACATTCTTATTGAGTAGTTCTAAATTTTTTTGAATAATAACTTCTCATATATCTTCTAGAAGCATCATAAATAATAGAAAGGAAAAACCATTAAAATTAATAGGGAAACGGAGTTTATATCTATACAGAATAATTATTATCTTTAGACAAGAATATGCATGATGTCATTCGGAATACATCAAATTGCGATTCATACTTAGCGTCAATTAACTCCAAGAGCAACAAGGAGACCCTTAAGAAAATTAAGCAACTATTTATATATCGATCAAATAAATAATACCAAGGTGACACTATAAACAATCTTACCTGAGAATCAGGGGTGGATAGTACTGTCAAACAGCGTTGCACAACATGATTACCATTCAGATCATTGATCAAATTGAGTAGACAGGGCTTGATAGAGGAAACAAACAAGGAGATTTGTTCCCTTGTTCGGAGAGTCTCTATAACTTTCTGCAGAGCTCGAGTTCTGCATGGTGCAAAAAAGCAGATAGATCGCAATCAGTCAACTCTTGGGATGATAAAGCCAAAATCAAGGTGTCAACTTTCTGAAAATTTCAGGAAAACTGGGTCTAGAAAAATTTCATTGTAAATCCAATAAAATGGGGCAAGGACAAGATTCAGAACTCTAGACATATTTCAGAGCCAAATAGGAAAGAAAACACCTCATTGAGAAGAATCCAGAACCATTTAAATTTCCATGAGCCAAAATTCATCACAATTTAATTGATGAAGAAAATAATATCACCAGAAGTACAGAGTAAGCAATTACCCATGCATATTAACAGAGATTGTGGTTATAATGTGCTCTCCTGCAGTGATCCTGTGAACTATCGCAGTCCTCTGATCCTCATTACACACTTCAAGAAGTTTTTGAACCAGATAATTTCCAAATGGATCAACCATTAGTTCTAGAATGTGATCAATTATCTCAACAAAAATCTTGTTTACATCTTCCAGTGTTCCCTCTACAAATCTCTTCTGCAATAACCGGCATCCCTGCTGGTCCTTTGCAACTAAAAGAATTTTCCCTTCAACCTCATCCAAGGAGCTAAATTTCAACTGGTTTTGATATCTAAGAGATAACCCATGATCCACTATCTCAGGTGATGAACCCCTAGGGCATTGGCCGTCGAGCTGGAAGGAAAGCCCATTAGAGATGCTTGTGGAGAGGCAAACCCCATTTGCAAAGGCTTTGGCATTGGCCCAGGGGTCCGTTGCCATGATAGAACTCTTCCCCATTAGTGCATTTTGCTTAATGGCCCTTATTGAGTTCACACCATGAGACCTTGTCAAGATCTTTTCAGGGAGAAGGTGTTTTTCCTCTTTGTCCATCATCGAGACCCCTTGAAAATCTTTTGGAAACAATGCACATGACACACAACCCCTACCGCTCCCTTGTGATTGCTTCTGTGTGTGTGTAAATGAGCAGGTCTCACCTCTTCCACAGAGCCCCTGAGAATAATATCGGCAATGACTACCACCCATGAGCGTAAAATCAGTTGGGCTTACTCCTCCTTGAACCACCCCATTGCCCCAAAAAGGGCTTTGATTAGAGTGCTCCATCTGAGGCGAGAGTGTCATATCACAGAAAGACTGCCTAGTGTTTCTAGCAAAGGATCCCATGTCTAAATTGAGGCTCCCCTGATTAGTCCCCTGGTTTTGGAGCTGCTGCAAATAAGCAACTTGTTGCTGCATTCTCGTCACTCTCTCCTCCTCCAAATGCCTCCATGCTATTTGATGCCTATTCAGTTGCTGCATGGCAGCATTGGGATGATCATAGGGGGATTGGGGCTGAATATATGGAGAAGAATGGGCATCCATGTAATACTGTTGCTGAAAACCTTCTAATCCAGAAAGAGGGACATTGGGTACGAATGGAGTGGTGCGAGCTCCATGATGAAAAGGTAAGGCGCCTGAAAATATAGGAGGACCTTGTTGTCTCTCTCCAATAGAGAACTCATCAAGTGTCAACTGTTCGTTTCCCTTGTTACCATTAACACCATTTACTTTAAGTGACCTGTCACTTTCATTGCCATTAGTTTCCCCAGTTAATTGAGAAGAAACAGCAGGTCTAGAAAAATTCACCGGCTCAAGAGACGGAGTGACCAAGCTCATGCAGTTTATGTGGTTTGGTGAGGAAGGCATTGGAATGGCCAAGTGGGGGTCGCCCAAGCACCTTTGCAACTGCCCATCTGATAAAAAGCTGTAATTTTGCATGCTTTTGTTATCATTTTTCAATCTTAAATTAGAGAAACCAGATGTCAAATCTTGCTGATTATGGAGGCTACCCCCATTCTGATCAATTGAGGACTTGGGTTTTGAATGGTCATTTTGGCCATTGCTGCTGCTATCTTCGCTATGAGGCTTCTGATCGTATGGGTGTTTTGAGGTATTAAGTTGTGGGCTTCTATCATAAGCCATGCTGTTATAGAAGGGAGAAACTTGCTTTGGGGATTGAGAAGAGTGGTAGACATTCGCAAAGGAATCAGAATTAGAAGACATTAGGGAGTTCTCTAATTTTCGCTTAGAATTGGCAGGGCACTGAATTTGGGGAGCAACCAGAGTGGCATTTGGTATTTCACCTAAGAGCATCTCGAATTCTTCATAATCCCTCTCGGAGGATGCGTTCATGTCTCCTATGCAGAGAAGAACAGAACTGTCCCCCAAAGGAGAACAGAGCCAGATCCAGTTGCCAATAAGGATCCACAGTTTAATCCACAAAGAGGAGCTTATATGCACTCTGCAAGTGACAAAATCATAATCAATAAGAAACCAAGTTCCAGATCTACATGAAATCTTCAATTACACTAACCAAAACTCACTTAACCAATATATTCATATCCTAAAGAAAGTAACAGAGAGATTGCCTAACACAAACAGAACATCAACTAAAAGTGTTTTAATGAATGGAACAGCACAGATATAACACCAGGCTAAGATTAAGGATAAAGACAACGCACACATATATTTGAAAACAAAATCAAGCAGGATATATCTCCTGAATGAAAAACAAGTTTGATCCTAAACTTAAAGAGAAAAGGAAAACAGAGAGAGCGAGGGAGAGAGATTTCTCTAGAGTTTGGAAAGAGAACACCAAAAGGGCAAAAGTACATGAGAACCAGGTAATTTCACCTCACTCATTACTCAAATATTTGCAAACACAAAAACGATTCCACCCCACCCATTACTGAAATATTTGACGAAACAAATACAACAATAAGAGGGACAGTAGAGAGAGAGATTCCACCTCACCCTGCACCCTGCAAATACCCGAATTCCCAACAGGACTTAACATGATCAGAAGTCAGAACTTGGAATAACAATTTATTAAAATCCTAGATGCAACTAAAGATCGAAAGAAAAACAATAATTTCAATTCATAGATGCAACTAAAGATTGAAAGAAAAACAATAATTTCAAGTTCATCTAAACCACAAAACTTCCAAAGGAATTCCTATAGGATATTTCAGGACTCACTCTGATTCCTAACACATTGGGACCTCAACGATAAAATAAAAGGAAACAACCATCAGAAATATAATAGAAGGAAACAAACATCACAGAAATAGAAAGACAACTCAAGTTGCCATCAAAACCAAAGGCATATCAATCTATACCTGCATTAATGATTTCAAATCGCAAAATTAGAGAGCAAGAAAACCCAAATCAAAACAATTTCGAGTTGAATAATATGTACATAGATAGATATAAAAAGAGAGAGATGGGAGATAGAGGAGGAAAGCTTGAAACTCAAGTAAAAAGATCCAAACTTTGATAATCCAGCAAGCGCAAAACAACTACAGAACAACTTAATCTCCATCCTTCACAAAAAAACTAATCCAAATTCACAAAATAATCCAATGTACCAAATTATGAAAATCCCTAAACCCTGATCATGCGACAGAATCCAACTCAATGAGCACATCAATGAATAGATTAAACTGATAACGCAGGGATGGAAAAAACTCAAAACCCACTTCACAGGAACTGCAAAAGAGTCTCAATAACCATGAAAATCAACGACAAGAAAAACCCAAAGAATGCACTCACCGATAAGATAGTTCGCATTATATCATCAAGGTGGAGGCTTTCATGGTTCTGAGTAAAAACCCATTAAAGAGAGAGAGAGAGAGAGAGAGAGGAGGGAGGGGGGGTGGAAGAAGAGAAACTAACTCTCAAAACGCAAAGACGCTGAACTTTTATATATATATATAGATATCGTTGAGGTTACAGAGAGAAGAAGAGAGAGAAGATCAAAACTCAGAGATAAAGAGAAGGGGGGAGAGAGAGAGAGGCATGCATGAGTTTGGTTTTTGGTAGTTTCCCTTCTTTATAAAATATATTTTGGCTTTATGCTTCAATGCCCTTTCCTTTATTTTTCCCACAGTGAATATAACGCCTATGGTCAATTGGTATTCTGTATTTCAATTTATGTGGGATTATGGAGCATTCAAAGAGGAAACTTGCCATAAGCTAATTCTAATGACCAATAAGGAAAAGTAAAAAGTAGAGAGAGATGGAAACTTGCCATAAGCCAAGTCTCATGACCAATGAGGAACAGTAGAGAGAGAAGAAGAGAGAGAATGAGAACAGTAGAGAGAGAAGAAGAGAGAGAATGAGAACAGTAGAGAGAGAAGAAGAAAGAAAGAGAGATGAGTTACCTGTACTACCTTTGATCGACGTTGAAAAAAGAGAGAGAAAGAGGAAGACTGCCAAAATGTAATCTTCAACCTCATTAGTTTCCTTAATTGGAATCCTTGAGAGAGAGAAAAAACCTATTTCCTTATGAAGTTTTAAACTAAGAGAGAGAAAGTATTTTGAAGTTCATCCATTAATGTCGGTTTTATCTATGGGCTAAAGAGTAGAGAGAGATAAGAATAGTGATTCGCTACATTATGTGCTCTCTAATCCATTTCTCTCTCTAAAACTATCTCTAACTCTGGATTGGCCCTTTTGTTACGACCATAATTATCCAAACCAATTCAATTTTCAAATTGAGATGAGAAGGCAAATCCAAAACTTCGATCATCTGCCATGGCCTTCACGTTCCAAAAGTTTGTTTAGAGAGAGTTATCACAACTTAAGCTGGTGATTAACTCATTAAAGAGAGAGAAAGAGGAGAGGGAGTGCTACATTCCATAAAGAGGATATGACCAAATTTTGTATTGTACATTAGTTTTGAATATATGAGATAGAGAGAGAGAGAGAGAGAGAGCTACACTTCAAAAGGAGGGTATGACCAAATTTTTTATTATATAAGTTTTGTAATATATATAGAGAGAGAGGGAGAGAGAGAATTTGGATTTTTCAAAAAAAATCGAGAGAGAGATTGAGATTTTTTATATATATAAAAAACTCGAATTTCAATAAAGAGATTGATATTTTTGTAAAAAAAAATTCATAGAAAAGGATATAGAGAGAGAGGGATAGAGAGATTTGGAATTTTCACAAATTATCGAGAGAGAGGTGAGAGTTTTTTTTTTTTTTTTTTAAAATTTTATAAAAAGGATACATTTTGAATTTTTGGATTTTTTCACAATATATATTAGATATTTCTGTTTGGATACGATTTTTCAAATATTTGAGAGAGAGAGATTGAGATTTTAAAAAAAAAATTGACTTTGAAATTTTCTGCCCAACATATATAAGACTGTTTGGATTCATGAAATATTTCCTCCTTAATTTTCTGATGACAACTACGTTTCCTTAATTCTCTCGTGACACAACCTCACCAAACCAATTTCATTCATATCACTCCGAGTTTATGAGACTACAATCGTTGCATGCGTGCCACATGACACGTGTGATGAGAGGCAAAGTGATGGCCCTCTTTTGCCTCGTGAACGATCCAGATTTCATATGATCTTATTCAGGTGCTATTTAATAAATCCGTACCGTCCATCCCTCAATTCAATGACCACTTGTCGCACGCGTTGGCACCCAGCCACCAACCAAAGGGGAAGAGAGAGAGTCTTGGTGTAAAAGGAAGTACACCATATTTGGCCTCTGGTATTTGTAATCCAAAGGGAGAGTATATCATAAATGGTCTATGGTGTATACTGTACAGTAATAGTCCACACTTTCGATTGTTGGATACTTCGATTATGAAGATAATCCAAGTATTGGGAATTTGAATAGACAAAATTACAAATGGATCTCAATTTTTTTTTTTTGACAAATGCACAAAACTTTATTGATCAACAAAAGAACATTACAAAAATACAACTATAAAGGTAAAATAAAAAATAGGATCAGCTTTAACTTGCTAAAGAGTCTGCCATGTTATTGGCCTCCCTATAGACACGGCGGAAAGCCCATGTCATTGGCCTCCCTGTAAACATGGTGGAAAGCAATGGCCTACTCCGACAAATATCTACCATTTCTATCCAATACTTCCTCAAACACCAATGGAGCCAGCCTATCTCAAAGCATCAATTAATGACATTCAGCGAATTACCCTCCACCATCCACCCCAAATGATAGGTAGACATTGGAAAAGGAAAGTCGATTAAGAACACATACTTCTTTTTTTCTTTTTCCTTTTTAATGTTAACTTGGGATTGGGTTAAAATAGAATTTAGACCCATTATTTTGACACCTCGAAAACCCCCTTAGCTTAGAGGCCAGTCTTAAATACTATAGACTTTTGGACACAGGATTTCCTAAAGGCATCTTAATTCCTAGCAAACTCAACTAGTACCAGCTTATGACATTATTTTCGGCGTAATTTTAGTTTTCTAATCAAAATCAGATGCTTTATTTTCGGCCCAAAATTTTAGTTCTTTAATCAAAATCGGATGCTTACAAGTCTCCAAATACATAATGTCCATATATATGGAGACATATATAAATGTTTTATTAAATGAGAGTGGATACATGCAATAAGACATAATACCTTTAATATAAAAAAAACACATAATCAATCACCTTTTAACCGTCAAACAAGAACTCAAGCGATTGCCGTTATCCTATTCAGCTTGCTTAAAGCTTGGCAATAATTTCCTTGGACATCGTACGAATAAATGACACAATGTCTTTATGGCTTGAGATGTTTGTGACTATGGTTCAATTGCATATCTAATAGCATGAAAAGTTTGTGACTATTGTGTACGAAAGTTAATAATCTACATAAGCCCTTAAAAAAAATAATAAATTCCTATTCACCATGCTTGAAGCTCGATACAAATTTTGTTAGATCCTGTGTGAAGAAACCACACATCCTGACCGTTTGATTTGATTTTATATCTTTTGGCTTGAGATACCTATAAACACTCTATAGAGTATAATAATTTCATTTCAAGCCCATCCAGAAAAGACTTGTCTACAAAGAGTTTATTTATTTTTTGCATGGAGATTACAATCATTATTGTTCCTTAATTTCAAAATGGGTGGTCATATGAATGTCATTGAAAAGACATAAAATATAGTTTTTTTTTCAATTAGTTGGGGTTGACTACACGAATTCTGATCGGCCCTTCTGCTCATAAGTCCCAATATATTTCTGAATTATTTCCAACCACGTATTTTTGAATCTAGCCCTTGCCATTTTAAGTCTTTCTACTTGAACTAACTCGCATCTCCTAACTACTTGGTCGGCACCACATATGGCCAACTCATCTAAGTCTACTATCTCTCTTCTTATTGCCTATTGGTGTTACACCTAAATTCTCTTGAATTGGTTCATTTCGAATTCTACCCTTTCTTGTCTTGCTACTTGTCTATCTCAACATCCTTTCTTGTCTTGTTACTTGTCCATCTCAACATCATCATCTTAGCTACACACTCATTCTATGGGCCCGATAGAGCAAAGCTAGTCTCACAACTTTCTTATCCTTCCGCTTCATTGGTATGAAGTGATTGCATAAAATTCCATTGCACATCTCCACTTTGTCTACCTAATTCTAATTTTGTGTGCAACATCTTCCTTAATCTCTCAACTTTCTGGATTATCGACCCAAGATATCGAAAATGTGGTATTTTTGTAAATTATCAAACCCAAAGACATAAAATTAATTATCAGACTTCATGACACACGTCAAGCCATTGAGGTCTAGTGAATTGACATCTGGCGAGTGAGAATGAAGCCATCCAAATTGACATCTGGTGAATTGACATCTAGTGAGTGAGAATGATTGTGATTTCCATGTATAAAAGATAAATGATCTCTTTATAGACAATCCCTAAAAAAAAAAACATAAAGAGGGTTGGCAACAGGTCGTGTTGTCTTCGGCCTTCCAAGAGGCCTAGCCGTGGCCTAATGACCCACTCGGGCTGGTGCCACCCAATACAAAGGCTTTGGTCCATGGAGAACTTACAGGCGCACAAATTACAAAATTGGTTGGGTCTAGATCCAAACCCAGTTCGTTGGCTTTTTACAAGGTGGCTTGGTCCTTGCCGCGTTGGGTATTGGAAGTGGCGATGGATTGGGCAGCCCTATTTGGCTCTATGGTTTGGCCTAGAAAAACTAGTGCATGGGCCAACAAAATGTGGCGTAAGAGCTGTAGAGAGGTTTTGGCGGCACGGGCATGGCCACAACCACAAGAGGAATGACCCTCACTATGTTTGAATAGATATTCAAGTATACATGCTGGATGCATGACTATACTTTTTGTCATGTGAATTAGACGTGTTGCCCTTTTTGGTTTATTTCGAACATGTTATCAATGTGAGTATAATCATCATTGCTATGAAATGAGACAAAACGTCAATCTTGTTCCTACATGAAAAATGACCTACACCTTTCTAGGACAGGACAAGGGATAGGGCCGGTGGCATCAGTGTATCAAAACCCAGATTGGTCACTAACCAAATTAAGTGGGCTCTATTGTTTTAGATCTGGTTCTGAATAGGCTCTCCAGGTGTTTGGTGTTTTTCTGTATCGAAAATAGAAAAATTAGCATGAAGATATCACAATCATTTTCAGCTATTAGATGTGAAGTGCAATATATTGAAATGAGTCACAATATTCAAGAAATTTTATTTTGAATATTGTGCCCAATCAATAATATATCCGCAATCATCTGATTCACATCCAACGATCAATAATGACTGTGACATTCTTGTATCAAATGTAAATAGTTTCATTATATACATTTCCATTTCCAAAACACTACGACACGGAAAGTATTTTATACTACCATTTGGGTTTCCTATAGTATCCTAGCACCTTGTGAATACCAGTTATTAAGAAAGATTGTGAAAATCAATGCCACTTTTGGCATGTCATGCAAAATTACGTCGGCCATGGTAATTAATTTCAATATGAAAAGGTTAGCACAAGGCTACCGCTCAAATCTCACTAAAAAATTGTTGTTTTAGCATCGAAAAACCATCAAACTGATCGTGTTGATTAAGATAATTAATACAGGAAAACAAGGTTTCAAGCCCTAAAATAGTTATCTTGCAAGTGTTCTCGTATGAGTCAGATCCACATTATTTTTGAAGTTTCAAATAAATGGCATATTAATATCTCATTCCAGGGAATGCGTTGGGGCATTGGCGATCATGGGGGCAAAGAAAATGTCCATTCCCAGGACAGGGGTGGCGATGGGTTGAGCCATCCGGGCCAAGGTTAGACCCGACCCGGATAAGGGTCTAGAAATTTAAAGACTAAATGTCTATTTTATTTAGGACCCGGTTTCTATACGGTCAAGCCCGCATATGTAAAAACGCGGGTCTCTAAGTAAATTTATTTTTGAGATGGATTGTGAGACTTAATTTTTAAGGACATGTAATCTCTAACATGAAGATCATGAATATGAATAGATAAATAAATTTTAGAAAGTAAAAATAATAATTCTAGTAAAAAAATATTTGGACTATTATTTTCTATTATTTTTAGATGGAACACCTACTTGCATCCATCTTTAAGAAATATGCTTTACATTTTTGGGACTGCATATGTAGAATTATGGTCCAGCCCGCATGAAACAATTTTCTTTTTATTTATTATATAAGTAGATGTTTTATATATATTTTACGGAGAGTATGGTGGAACTAGACTTGGAGCCGACCTAGATGGTGTCCAAGTCATTTGAACCGACCCGACCCAGTTCAAACTTCAGGCCTAGGCCCAGTTTAGATCTAGCAGCTGGGTCAACCCAAGCAGATTGCCACCACTATCCAAGGCTTATATCTTGGTAGTTTTGCAACTTTTGAATCAAAGATGGCCTTTCTGTTTAAAAATTTTGAATCTACTGAAACGAATTTTTCCAACCCTAAGACTGTACCAATTTTTTAGGAACTGCCCTTATCCAATGCCCACAATTCTCTCAAAATATGAAAGATATTCGACCCTTATCCATTACCCTCTCAAATCCCATACAAAATTCATGTTTATCTCCTTTATTAGAAATTTAAGGCAGGTAGTTATTGAAAATTTTGAATCAAAGATGGCCTTTCTGTTTAGAAATTTTGAATCTACTGAAACGAATTTTTCCAAGATCTAAGAAGTTATAATTCGTCTTTCTCTATCTAACAAACCTCCGATCTTTTTTCTTTTTATTTTTATTTTTTGTTTTTTTTATTCTCTTCCACGTACATCTAGGATCTGTTACCCCCCCCCAAAAAAAACGGGATTTGACCATACATGATTTACCATCCTAAAAATATGGGATTTGACCACCCTATATTCCCTGCCCTTTATGTATAAGGCAACTCCTAGATTCGTTTTGCAAGTATACGGTCAGGAGAAGGAGCATATCCACCGTCCATTTGTAACCGCGTCCAGCTCTCACAGTGCACAACTCGTGTGTCGCTCCACTATCTCAAGAAACGGAGCAAGATGCACATATTGTGTATAGAATGGTGGGCATCGTGTAGGTTATCATATGGCAAATACGAACCCACTGTCTTTTAGCATTTGGATACCCAATGAAACGATTATACTGAGTGGACCCAAATTTGGCATTGTATTGAATCTACTGGTGCACAGCCTTTTTGTGCTAGAGGTGGAAATGGGTCGGGTCCGGGTCTGACTTGGACTTGAGTGGAATGGGGTCTAGGTCTAGAAATAAAAAAAATAAAAATTATTTTATATAAAGGTTTTGTTAGGCCACCGCCTACACATTGAGTGTACATTTAATGTATTCAACATTTTTAGACACTAAAAATACAATTGATTTATATTACAAATTTTTTTTAGCAAGAGCATTTTTTCTCATTAGGAAAGGTATAACAGATATTTTAATAAAAAAATTGTGCCATTCTATTATTGGTTAAAAAATAACTAATATTCTATGTACGTGATATCACACATTATGTCGGTAATGTAATTGTTCACTATAGTTAATAAATGTTTGTTTTTCTATTGAGAGCTTCTTTTTTACCTTTAAATAATTACTTAAAATACCTTTAGAGAAAAAGTTACTACATTATAGGAGTAGAGCATTTTATATAAGTGCAAGGCTTTAAATAATCAAATTAGGGTGCCCCTTAAAAATTTCACTAGAAGATATTGTTTTGATGCCCAAATCTCCTCCAATTGATCATCTTGACATCAAGATGCATGAACATGAGAAAAAAAAATTGATTTTCAAGTTTTGGAAATAGTGCATTTTGTGATGCATTTTTTTATTGTCAATTTTCAAGATATTTAGAGAATGGGGTTTGGGTCGTGGTGCTAGCACGGTATAAGCTTCCATTCTCACCTAACACATTAAAAAACCACTAACGACCTAAAAAATAGGTAAGAGCTCGTCATCCCTACTAAATTATCCAAAAATTTTCAAGTTTTATAACTATAGATAAAAATATATTTTAAGACTATCACAAATATTTCCAGTATTGAAACCACATTTTCGATATTATTTCAAGGTGCGTTTTACTTCGATTGTTTAGAAGCTCGTCTCTATACAAACCGCATCGTGTAAAAGTAACCTAACAAATATCTAATTAATACTATTTGACTTCTATAATAATATATTTGACTCTTATAATACCAACCCCAAGCAAGACATGACCCAATCTGATAGGTTCAAGCCAGACTCAACCCAAGATAAGTCCAAGCCATTTGAACCAGGCCTTGACGTGCCCCAGTCCAACGCCCAATGCCCGGACCCGAACCCGTATCCATTTCGGGTCGACGTGACCCAATGGCCTCCCCAAGTGCGCAGTGTCCGGTATTTAATTAAGTAGGAAGTCCGTGCTCTTGGGGTCGAGAATGTCCTTGCGGTTGATAATGCTCTTAAAATAAAGGATGGTGGTTATTGGCGTTCAGGGGCTTTGTCAAGGATATACCACCTCAAAATCTTGTTAGAAAATTAAGGCCCGGTAGCTTAACCCTGAGATAACTTGCAAATCTATTTCTGCCCCTGAGTATAGATTTTGATGTTCAAAAAATATAGTAGAGTTAAAAGTGTAGAGGATCCGAAAAAACATAAAATGTACTGCACAAAATTGCATTTAAGGATACATCCAACTTCTCTATCCAAATGCTAGAGAAAATATGTAGTAATCCATTTTCAAAATTTAAATGCTCGTTTTACAAGTATTTTGATGAAAGGAATGTCTATGTTAAGTTAGCCTATTCATTTCTTTTTGGTCGTTGTGGCTAAATAACCATGATTTTCCAAACATAAAATCTTAAAACGGAAAAAAACCCTCAATTAGCTAAATGTGAGTGCTACTTTGAACTTAGTGCAATCCATTATGTTACATTTTTGGAATTTCCTGCAATAAGTTTTTCTTTATTTGTTTAGAAAAATTCTAAAAGAGGCATTTACTGGAACTCCATGCCTTATGGAGGATGTTATCCCATTTTCAAATCGGTTTATTCTATAGTGGCAAATGCTAGTTACAATATGTATTTGAACAATTCATTCATTAGTAAAGCTGAAATCAATGGAGTTGTCATGATGAAAAGTTCAAACCTCAAGTTAGGGGACACAAGCACTTATCCGACAGTAAGTTATCCGATAAAAAGACCCATTTTCCATAAAGAAATATGCTTGAGTTCTAAGAACAAAGGGGAACTTAGTTTTGAACAATTCAAATAGAATTGGGAAAGGAAGCCCCATTAAAAATGAGAGGAGGATGTTGGGAACTGAGGCTATCTAAATTACCCATTGTTGCGGTGAATCCCCATTACAGCAAATTTAACACCTCGAAACCAATACACCTTTCACCAGCAAATTGATTTCAAGAAATCCATATACCCAAGAATGAAATATGGTGTAGTAAATTTGGTGTAGTAAATTTGGTAAAAATATGATGAAATTAAAAAAAAGTAAAATAGTAACTCTAATGGCACAACCATACACTACAAACCATAATCAAACCATCATCAACACGCAATATACGTGGTTCAACTAAAATCGGGCTACATCCACAGGAACCCGGCAGGAGATGATTCACTATCAAAAGAAGAATAACAAGTTTTGGGTTTTATAGAAAATACATCATACAGTGATAAAGAAAAGTCAAATTGATATTTTCTACTAGAATAAGACCATGGATCAACTCCCTTCTTTATCACCGACCAACACACGCCAATGAAATCCAACCCAATACAAAGCTACTATAAAATTAGAAATTTGTCAAAACCCTCAATCTCTATTCTTTCCTCAAAAATCATGTTTTTCCTCTTCATAAAGAGCCATCTGCATAAATTCACATTATTCCTCCTCTCTCTCTCAAGGAATTTTAAATGCCCCATAGAGTTAACTTTTTCATTAGGCTAAAATAGCCCTTAGCATTTAAAGGAATATCTTAGGGTAAATGGGAGATGATTTTGCATCACCATCCCTACAGAGGAAAGGAAGGCGCATGAGGAAGGAAGGGGAAGTGGAGGAGAGGGCACGAGCTTGGGAGGTTGAAGAAAATAGTAGAGCGAGACTGGTTAGGAAAATAAATAAAGATAGAGCTCCCGTGGTGTGAGCGGCCCTGTGGGCAAAGCTTGCATTTGTAAATCTTTGAGCAAATTATGTATGGACACTAACAGAAGATTACCATTTGGTGTCTAATTTGGCCGAAATTAGGAGCACACCACGCCCCACCCACGGCCTTTTTTTTTTTCCCTCTGTTTGGCATTGTAAACACCGGATAGGGGGTTATTATTTGCACTCTCCAATTTCCTAATCCCTCTTTCTCATAAATTCTCGGCTATTAAATCTCTCTCTCTCTACAAAAGTACAAATATTTTATTTTCTACATTTAATTCTCTGCCATTAAAATCCAGTTTCCTAATCCCTCTCTCTCTCATATATTCTCATCTATTAAATCTCTCTACAAAAGTACAAATATTTTCTCCTTCTACATATGATTCTTTGCCATTAAAACCCCCCTCTCTCTCTCTCTCACTCACCCTGTAAGCCAAAAGGAAAAGGGTGGGAAATTTGGAGAAAATGGTAGAAGGATCGCCATTAATGGTGGATGGTTGACCTTTTCAAGTAAAATCTTTATGTGCAAGCATGCCCCCTCCTGATCTTAATAAAAACACGGAGTGGGTTATGTACCATGGTATGTGGACCATCTAAATTCTCATACTCTCTTTCTCATGGCTCATAGTCCTCTTCGTCTTTGGTTGCTCTGTTGGATTGGACCATTGTTAATCTCTCTCATTTTGCTGTAATCCCTAACCACTACTCTCTCTCTCTCTCTAGCCTTAATTTTCTCTCTACGTGGTGGATCTTGATTACAATGGTGTTGATACTTGATTGGTTTGGTTAATTGGGGTTTAGGGTTTTTGATCTCGGGTCATTAGATCAATATGTGAAGATTTTGCCATTCACTTAAGCTGCGATTTGAAATCAATACAATTTTTCTTTATCCTTTAGAGCGCAAGGGAATTGCTGTGGCACTAGCTCAGGCTCCAGCAACGGTTATGGCTATGGCAATGCAACTGGTCATATAAAACTTTTGAGAGTGCATAATGTAAGACCACTTATTTTTGGGTAGTGAGGTCACAAACTCAAAATCACCCGACATCTTGGAGTGTGTCACCAAATTAAAAATAAAAAATAAAATCTCTGGGACATTGAGCCTTGTCAATGGGATACCTCAATGACCCAATTTCACATCCCACGGCCATAGCCAATTGGGATATCCTAGTACCAAAGATAAATGATCCGATTGTATATAATTCCTAAACTTTTTCTTGTTTTAAAATGGAAAAACATTAGTTGTCTGCCGTCCCCCATTTTGGGGCTTCAATTGGAGCCGTAAATTTGACACGCATTCTCTTCCATTGGAGCCGTAAATTTGACACGCAAGCCGATCAACCATCATCATGAAAATACTACCAAAACAATTATTGGAATCTGTTCTTATTCCTTGTCACAACATCAAACACAATTTCTTAAAATTATTTCACAAAACATAATGTAAGAACATTGGACTCAGAAGATAACCAGTTCTAATATTCCAAAAGATGGAAACAAGTACTCATTGCTACTTTAGGGAAAGTTTGGATGCAGGAATGAAGCAGCACGTATCAGACTTAAATGAAAAATAGCAAAGTAAACACCCTTTTGTGAAGCACATATCAGACTTAAATGAAAGATAGCAAAGAAACACCCTTACCCTTTTGTGAAGATAGCTTTGCTAACCTAAAATGAATATAGCAAGGAAAACACCATTACCCTTTTCTGAAGATAGCTTTGCTAACCTAAAATGAATATAGCAAAGAAAATATACTCTTTTGGGAAGAATGAACTCAGAAAGGAGCATTAAATACTAAAAACATTGTAATTATTCCAATGTCATCATGCAACAAATGAACCCTGTGAATAGGTTTCCTTATAAGCAAACATCCAAACAGATGCTTAACATAGGGGACAGTTTTTTACTGCATTTAAACGAGACCAACTTTTGAATTCCACAATCCTCGTAGTTGCAAAAATGAAAAGACCTCACAGAAAGTATAAGCAAATAATAGGAATCAATAGCTTATTCACAAAAAAGAAATGCAAAAATAAAAATAAAATTGCAAAAATCATAGACTTCCACTCCATAACCATATTATGATTTCAAGCTCTTCAGATTTGGCTGGGGTTATGTTTAAGGAAATAAAAATTGAAAAGCAATCTTCAAAAATTATGTTAAGAGCATTTGTTTGGCCATAATTTTTAAATAAACAATCTTTTTATCCCAACTCAAATCCATTGATCAAATTACAACATAAAACTGTAGATCCCAACTCAAATCCATTGATCAAATTACAACATAAAACTCTAGAGACACCATAAAGAAGGAGACACTCACATTTCAAGAAATACTACGTCTTTTTGACAAAAAAGAGTGACGCATGAGAAAGAGGATTCTGGATAAACTACATCCAGACCATGAAATGCATGAGAAAATACCATCTATCTCCATTTCCAAAAGCACAAACCTAATCCTAAACATCTCAGCCGTAATTGCTAACTTCACAGAGCAAGATTCAAGCATAAAGCCCTCTAGAATTGAATACAACAAGATCCACCACCCCCACCTAAGTTAAGAAATTTCAATATGGGACTTTGATGAACAACTTGCAGAGGAAAATGCTTCTTCTTTAAATTCAGAGTCTTCTGATAATGATGTTGGTAAAAGGACAGTTGATTGAAGAGATAAAGATTTAGCAGACCAAGATAAGGAATCCCTGGAAATGGTTTTTTATTATAGCCTTGGAAAAATATATAATAAAATTTTTGTGCAAGAATTAAATATGGGTGATCATGGGTGCTCATGGGTTTAAAAAGCAAAATTCCCAGCGATCTTTTACCTGCGATCTACAGAGAGAGAACGTCACCAACACTGCTCAATATTTAAATGCGAATTGCAATGCACATCTAAATATGAACCACACCTGCGAGTTTTCAATGCATAGTTAAATATGAATATTGCCATAAATTATGAATTGCAAAAAATATGGATCGCACTATTAGCAACAATATTTCCAAAAAAAGATTTCACAAAGAAAATAAGAAGCAAATTACATATAAAATGACAGATTTGCAAATTTTCAGCAAGCATCATAAACTAAAAGAAATTAATAAAAGCAAGAAATACAGATTCTCAGCAGGCATCATCAATAAATCACAAATTGATCCCTAGTTACAGAATTTCTGGCTTTTAGCAATATAAAAATGAAACAAAGTAAAATAAAAGCAATATTAAATCACAAATCGATGCGTAGTTACAGAAGCATCGTACATTGAAACAAATAAAAGAAAGAAAACTACAGGGAGCTAATAAAAACCCTAAATCGACTGTTATGCATACCTGATTTGCCTACTGTCGAATTCTTGTTCTTCCTTTTCGATTTCTTGCCTTCCCTTTGATTTCTTGTTTTTCTCAGAGAGGCAAAGGCTTAAACTAAAGCCTCTAATCCCCAGAGACACAGAGAGAGGAGTTTCGTGGGTAAAGAGAATGATGTCGACAATTTAAAAAAGCCAAGTATAAACCAAAAAAGGGAAGGTAATAACAGTTAATGAAACATCTTCAACAACCCGATTTCACATCCCACGGTCAATAATTAATGATTGTGACTTTATATCAAAAAGATAATGATCGCAATATATACATTTCCTAAAAATAAAGCCTTCCGATCCGTGCCGTCCATTTCTTTTAGTTTGCCTTATAAGCACACATCCATGTGATTAATTGGACCGGCTTTCAAACTAATAAAGGGTATTGTCAAATCTCAAAAAAAAAATTGACCAACTGCTAGACCAAAAAGAAGAAGATAAGGTTGAAATATAATTTAAAAACATAAAATATATTTTAATAAAAATTGCCAGATTTCTTAATTGGTAGGACCAATGGTTTAAAAACCGGACCGGTGACTCGGATCGGGCTTTTCAAAAACCGATCCGGATCGGCGAATCGGCGATCCGGATCGGCGAATCGGCGATCCGGATCGGAATCGGGTGAATCGGTCAGAATAAAGCTTCAAAAAAATCCGAAAAAATTATTAAAATTCATTATAAATATTGGTTTTTAGGAATTCAATAAAAAATGAGGATACTCCATTAAGAATTTTCATGTTTTTGAATGAATATGCAAATATTGATATGTTCTTTCCCTGCATGAACCGCCG
>NW_006494789.1:705618-718546 GCF_000471905.2 Amborella trichopoda
AAGTTAGTTAGTACTCTCCTCCTCTCTCTCTCTCTCTCTCTCTCTCTCTCTCTACAGTGCTTAGTATTTTCTGATACATTAATAGCTCTCTCTCTCCCTCTCTCTTTCTCCACATTGCTTATTATTTTTCGTTGCATAAATATATCTCTCTCCATATTGCTTGTTATGCTTTTTTACATTAATAGCTCTCTCTTTCTCTCTCACGCATCAAATTGCTAATTATTTTTTGTTACATTAATAGCTCTCAATCATTCAGTCTCAGTAGTTTTGTTGGGTTGTTGTTCAGGAGTTATTTCAAGTGCCAGAAGAAGAGCTGTGGTGCTAGAAAGAGAGTGGAGTGGTGTAATTCTGACCCTCAAAACCTTAGGGTTATTTATGATGGCTCCCATTCTCATCCTCCACCAATCTCCTCGAAAACCAGTGATGATGATCATCAAAACCCTTCTTCTTCCATTGCCAACCAATACAACCTTCTTACTCAGGTTCTTAGAGGCCTCAATGATACCACTACTACATAGACAAAGTGTGCTTAGGAATTGACAACAAACAACTTGCAAAACCAGCTGGAGAACCCTCTATCACTCACAATACTCCATCTTACATGGCGAAATCTCTCTCTCCAAACATATACATAACATGTAAGCTTGGGATAGATTATATTACATGGCCGCCAACCTCTCTCTCCAAATATATATAACCTGTGATAGATTATATTACATGGGCATCTTTCTTTCTCTTTCTTTCTCTCTCTCTCTCTTTCTCTCTCTCTCTCCATCGCCAACCTACATGGTTACATCTCTCTTTATCTCTCATCACCATGTTACATGGGTACATCTCTTTCTCTCTCATCACCATGTTACATGGGTACATATCTCTCTCTCTCTCTCCAAATATATCTAGAAAATATGTGATGGCTCTTGATCTGAAAAGTATTGCAATGCGTTCTGTTGCTTGTGTATTTGACGCTGTTTATGACAAGAAACCTGATTCAGATTATTATATATGTCTGCACTCTACTATGTTACCATGCAATTGCTTTTTGCATTTATATTTTTGTTTAAGGATGGTATAATGTGAGACCGGTTATTTTCTATACAAGGATGTTTTTTGACCATTGAATGTGAAATTCAATATATGAATTTGCATCCCAACATTTTAGATTTTTTATTTTTGATTTTTTGCCCAATGACACATACTTAGCTACCCGAATTCAAATCTCATTATATACCTTTTTTTTTATTTAACACTCTACTATGTTACCATGTAATTCCTTTTTGCATGTTTATCCATTTTTTTATAATAAGGCCGTAGTTTTATAAAGAGTAAAATATCCTCATACCTCTTATTTTTTATTTTCATATCTCAATAGACCCAAAGATTTAAAATATATCTTCTAACGCCCTGACTAACGTTACTCACTTTTAACAATTTTTTTTAACTCTAACAAATATAAAAAAGACATACTCATTTTAAACCCTTCATCTCTTAATATTCACCCTCTTTGTCTCTCTAACAGGGGAAAGAGAGAGTACGTGATATATTCCCCCAAATTTTTCTTTCTCTAATGTTCATCCTTTTTGTCTCTCTAATTGGAGAGAGAGAGTGACCGACACAGGGGGATGAGAGTAGGAAAATAGGTACAGAGAGATTTAGGAGAAAATCACGTGAAAAAAGAAATGATGGTGTTTAGAAATGATATGTCTTTCTTATATTTGTTAAGGGTAAAAAAATAGGTTTAAATGAGATAAAATTAGCTTAAGGGGTTAAAAGATATAAAACTTAGAATATTTATTACTCAAGATATGTTTTGAAACTTTGAGTTTATTGATATATAAAACTTAAAAATGGGGGGTATGAAGATATTTTCCCTTTTATAAAACCTCAATTGGTGTTGGAAAAATATAAATGTAATTTGAAAACTTACAAATTAATCATTTCTACCTTCATGATTTCGATATCACTCTTGGAAAACATTATTTAGATAGTTTATTTAAGGGAAAATATATAATGAGACCATTTACTTTAAGTATAAGGTGGTCACAATTAATCTTAATCATTGGATGTGAAATTCGATGGCTATATTTATTTCATTGATCAAGCTCGAAGTTCAAAAGAAATTTTTTCGAACTTCGTGATTTAATCGAGCTTTCAGATTTCACATTGAATTGTTGTCAGTAATTGTGATCAATCAAAGGGTTTTCAATATTAGAACTACATTTTTCGATGGATTTTTTAGGTGCATCTGTAGTTCTACATTATAAGATGCATCCTTATATAAACTTTTCCCAAAGGTAAATGGACCCGTTATATACAATCCCTTTATCTAAAAGTGACACAAGCTCAATCGGCACTATTTTTTTTATACTCAATCCGCATCATTTTTTGAGTTCCACATAAAAGGCAAACACATATTTACATGGCATCACTAGGTTGTGACATCACAAGGTTCCTTTATTTTCTAGCAAGGATTTGAGAAGTGGCGTTACCAAATTATTGGTGCAAAGTATCGCACTTTCTGTGGTCTTAATTCTAACGAAAAGTATTCGGAAAGTAGGTCTAGCAACAGTCGGGCTTGGGCGGAGCCCACTCTAGCCCTGGCCAAACTGATGCAAGAAAAAATAACCAATAAGAAAAACAAGAGAACACACTCTTTCTATAATTAAATTTGGTATTACATTCACCAAAAGCCATCTCAAAATTTGGCATCCAATGTTTTGTATGCATATCAAAACCCTAAAATTAACTTAAGATCTAAACAAACATTTAAGAAAAAAAAAATACCCCTAAACAAAAAACAATTCTAGAAATACCCCTCTTGAATAGTAATATGTGAATAATACATGTGAATAGTAAATAAATAAATAAATAACCTTAAAATCCCTATAAAACTTAAAAACCCTAAAAATAAATCTTAAAAACAAAATTAAAATATACAACAATTGAAATTAAATAAAAATTAAAAACTAAATAATTTTTCCTGTGTCATTCTCCCTCATTTGGAGAAAACTTGTCCTCAAATTTTGAAACAAGTTAGGATGAATTCTGCATCAAATATATGATATTCTTGAACCTTGTAGGCCTTGTCACGATCCTTAAAACAATATTTAAACTTTCCTATCTCTGGATACACAACAACTTGATAGGATATGTGTTTATCGTTAATATTTTTGTCGGTGAAATAAGATGCCTCTTCATTCACCAACAAGAAAAATATCCAATTTTTTATGAGCTTATGAAACTTTAAATTAACTTGAGATTCAAGTAAACATTTACCCTTAAACAATATTAAAATTTAAAAAATACCCTTATGAATAGTTATATATAAACACTAATGTGTGAACAGTAGAGTAATGATATTGTGAGATCCTCTCATACCCATGTGAGTAGGACCCCAAAGGATCACCATTAAATTTGATGCAGATCTCTAGAAAAGTTATCAATAAACTCATTCACCCAAGTCCCACACCCATGTGATAATGTTTTTAGAGATATGTGTCAAATTTAATGGTGATCTTTTGGATCCTATTCACATGGGTGTAGGGGGGTCTCATAGTGTCATTACTCGTGAAACAATAATATGTGAATAGTAATATGAATGGTACCTGTGAATAGTAAATAAAAAATAAAAAAAACACTAGAGTCCCTAGAACACCTAAAAACCTTAAAAATAAGTCTTAAAACTAAAATTAAAATATACAACTCTTGAAATTAAACAAAATTTAAAAAGTAGAATAATTTTGTTCTGCATCACAAACAGGTTCAACCTTGTTGTGGCCCTGGCCCTCTGGCCTGTCCCAGCATTGCTATGTGGCAGTGCCCTAGGTCGGCCCTCGAACCACATTTTGTGCCCCGGCCTTGCCTTGCTATGTGGCAGTGCCCTAGCTCGGCCCTCGAACCACATTTTGTGGCCTAGCCCTATCTACAATCTTGATGGATTTTGGATTCAAAATTTTTGTATTTGTTATTTTAGCCATGAAGAAGGCCATAAATCTATAAACTTGTTTTTGAAAAATTAAAAAAATGGTATTTTTCAAAAAAAAAAATTTCCTCCATCCATTTGCCTTTTGTGAAGGCGTCATTCTTTGACGTCCAACTCAAGACAGTAAGGTTGATCACAAGAGTTGAACCTATGCAAGGTCCCAATCTAGTAATCACTTTCAAATTTGTCATTGATGGTCCAGCATTTGGTTTTACTCAGCATTTGGTTTTACTCAGTAAATGGCGTTTCAGAGTTGTCTTCATCTAGGTTTTAAATTTTTCCAGAGTAGGGAGGGAAGACACCTCAATCATCCCCTGCTTGCATCCGATGGTGAAAAGAGAGCCATAAACTATAAGGAATCCAAATGTTAGCATAAAATACTAACGGGCAAGTATTTAAAGAGACTATTTACTTTTGGTATAAGGTGGCTACATTTAATATTGACCGTTGGATGTAAAATCGGATAGCTGCATTTATTTTATTGATCAAGTTTAAAGTTTAAAAAAAAATTTCTTGAACTTTGTGACATGCTCAGGCTATTAAATTTCATATCAGATAGTTATAAGTAATTATGACCTCCCTATTCTAAAGATAAATGGTCTCATTATACACCATCTTAATAATAAAACAATGTTCTTGTTCTATGGGTAAATCATAGCTTCAAAACTCGAATCAACTAGGTGAACCAGCTTTATGGAAATACTATCTGGATCAACGAACCAGGCTGATTGTTCGGTGTGAGAATTAATCCCGACAAGATTAATGAAATAACTTTAATTTTTTAGAATAAAAAATTGAACAAAAATAAAAAACAATGGGTGGGTAACAATACCTTGACAAACTCACTTGGTTATCTAGCCGAACCAGGTAAGTCTATAGAATCAGAATGATTCACAATTTTGAATGGAAACCCAGTCAGTCCCTACTGATTTTCTATCCAATCCAGTAAATTATTGTAAACTGGGTGAAATAGCTAGAAATAGGGGATAAATACAAGGTGATAATTCTAGGGTTTTGTGATCACTTCAATTTCATTGTTGGGAATATGATGGTATACGTGATGCCAATCTAATCTTTGGGACAAAATGAGCCGTCCAACCCAAGTACCTGTCCAATCAAGCAATTAAGGCCACTCCAATGCTCGAATGTAGACAGCAACCATGTACTCTTTGATTGAATTATCCACATGAATAGACGGTCCAGGTATTCCTTGATTGAATTATCCACATGAATAGACGGTCCAGGTATTCCTTGATTGAATTATCCACATGAATAGACGGTCCGGATTATCCAAGCGGGTAGAAACCCCTTGTCCCACTGGTAAATAGTCAAATTTGTATGGTGAGAAAAATGAAGCAATTTAGTGCTTTAGCCGATTCAAAGAAAGACTTTAGATTATTATTTTTAATTTAGTAGAAATAAATTAGATATTTATATATATATATATATAATATTTACAAATAATAAAATTTTTTTTTTTAAAAAAATACATTTATATAGTTATTTCTTTATTGACCGAAGCATACCTAAAGCAAACCCGAAGCGGTCTGAATTTGACTAAAACAACCCGAAGCGGTCTAAATTTAACCGAAATGGCCCGAAATGGTCTGAATATGACCGCAACGATCTCTTCCACTTACTTCTAAAATCGGAAGGCTTTGATCAAGGCAAAGCAAATTTTGATAACATTGATAAATAGTCCTTTCTTCACGCATACAATCGATATGGTCATTAGAACCATGTGGCTGGAACGATGTCCCATCATTTGGGGTCGGACATGGATGTTGGAGCGACATGGGTCCACTTTACATTTAATTTAAGGACACGGTTTCTATGCCGGTTGTGCGGTCAGGCTTGGCAATAAATATATTTTTAAAATTTAATTTTATCTTAAATTTTAGAGAATATATAGTTTTTAACATGAAGATCATGAACATAAAAAAATAATTTAAAAATTAAAAATAATAATTATAGTAAGAAAATATTTGGACAGTTAGTTACAATTGTTTTTAAATAATCTTCCTATTTGCATCCATCTTTAATATCGCATATTGTAGAAATACGGTCGAGACATCCTCAAACAATTTTCCTTAATTTAATAAAGATAAGTTTATCAAAATTCACATCTTTTTAAGTATAGATGCAGTTTGTATAGAGCCTAGGATTTAAACAATCAAATTAGAGCCTGCATTCAAATAGCATTGAGAAATGTGGTTTCAATACTGGAAATCTTTGTGATAGCCTTGAAAAATATTTTCATCTTTAACTATAAAATTTAAAGCTTAAAAATAGTGTAGATTGAGCATATCTATGAAAATCTTGAAAATTGACGGTCCAAAAATACATTACAAGATATGCTATTTCCAAAACTTGAAATCCATTTTTTTATCATGTCCGTGCATCTTTATGTCGAGTTGATCAATTTGAGGATATTTGGGCATCAAAACAACCTCTTTTAATAAAAATTTTGACGTATGCTCCAATTTGATACGTTAGAGCCTCAAATCTATATAAACTTTTTCCTTTAACTATTTACCATTTGGAAATCTTTCCCCTGAGGTATAAAGTATCCATTTTAAAGATGGGTGGAAATGGATGGCCCATCAAAAGCCAGTTGAAAAGTCCAACATTTTCTTTGTAAAACTATTATTTTAATTTTTAAAATCTATTTATTTTTTTCATATTCATGATCTCCTGGTTAGAGATTATATATAATTAAAAAATAGGTCCAAAAATACATCTCAAAAATAGATTTTTAAGAAGGGACTCACATCTACATGGACTCATATAAACTATTTCCTTAACATTTTACAATTTTACTACTATTCCAAATTAAAGTCATATGATTTTGATGGGCATTTTGAAATTAAATCAAAATACATAGGTAAAATATTAAGAGCAAGTATGTCATCCTCACTCGAGAGCCTAGTTTACTTCTACTCCCTCAGTCAGATGGCCTCTTTGGTAGGATTTTTTTTCATTTTGAACTTTTAGTACCACCTTGGAATCCCTATATGATTATACTCGAATAAAAAAAATTGAAATTGAATTTTCTAACACTTAGATTATGCCCTATTAAAATTGAAGGGTTTCTATTGAATCTTAGGACATTTTCTTTCCATGTGCTTAGGGGGTGCAATAAGATTTTTTTTTTTTTTAGTACTGAGGTTAATCTATGCATTAAAAGTGTTATACTCCCAAAATTTGTCACTACTTCGACCACATGGACCATGTGATAGTTTACCTCGTTTTCATCTATCTGAATCAATAACATAAGTGAAGATTTGTTGTTCTATCTAAGATTATATTGTCCGTTTCCTTCCTTAAGTAAAATCCGTTCAGGACACCAAATTTTTGGGATGTAAACTCTTGAATCTAGAAACCACCTCAAAGAGACAGACATGAAAAGAATTGCACATTCTATGTGCTTGAAAAAATTACATCCGAAGAGTGAATAGGAATTGTCTAAGTCTTGTATTGCAAGATATAATGGCACGTTTGACATGCGTGAAAATACTTACATGAAAATACTACTTTTGAAAGTATTTTCACATGAAAAACTCTCCTATGTAATATGCATGAGAGTTTTTTCACATCATTTGCTGCCAATTGGTGTGAAAAAAAGCACCAAGACCAATTGGTGTGAAAAACTCCTGCATCTAATCACAATCACATGAGGAAGTTTTTTCAAATGAAAATATTTTCATAGAAATATTTTTAATATACTAAATGTGCCTTATATTCAAAAAGATTGCATACAATGAGACCATTTGCCTTTGGTATAGAGAGGTCATAATTACTCTCGACCATCTCATGTGAAATTTGATAGCTTAAGTGAGTCACAAAATTCTAGAAATTTTTTTACCAAACTTTAAGTTTGGTAAATGAAATAAATACAATTACCAATTTCACATCCAATGATCAAAGATTAATTGTGACCGCATTGTGTAAAAGCTAAATGATCTCTTTATATACTTTCCCAAATTGAAACCCCCTTTTTTTTTTTTTTTTGTCAAAAATTAATATCATTGAATGATTTTTAGAAGGACGCCGAATCTTCATATTAAAAATCCTCGCAAATAGCTCTTTGCCAAAGTGCTCCGTAACTTACAGTTACGAACTTTTATTAAGGCCATACACCGTAAACCCGTGGGAGTAGATTGTACACTTTCTCTCGACTCTGGAGGGTTGTACAGTAAATATGAAAATTTCCAAAAGGGCAAGTGTTATGTGCGTCGGGGACACATTTCTACATTTGTGTTCTCCAACGCATAAACCACCCATCCAAAGATGGATGTACATGATGATCCCTCAAAAAAAAAAAAAAAAAAAAGCAATGATTTATTGTACAATTAGACTATTTACTATTGGTAATGGAAGGTCACAGTTACCTATACTTATTTGATGTGAAATCCATTAGCTTGGTGTGTCCCAAGGTTCGATTGAACCTTGAGCTTGATCAATAGAATAAATGCAGCAACATAATTTCATATTTAATGGCCAAAATTAATTGTGAATGCTTTGTATCAAAGGTAAATGATTTTAATGTATTTTTTTTAAATATTTTTTTTAAAAATGTTAATTTTAATTTCTAAAATTATTTTTTTAACACATGAATGATCTTAAATGTTAGGGATTATATATTCCTTAAAAATTAGGGCTAAAATATATTTCAAATATGGATAACTAAGGGGGGCCACATTTATACATATGAGTTTTGGAGACTCAATGAAACCGTATCCTCTGCAAAATGCCTTTTATTAACAAAATAAACAGTTGCAAGAAAAATTAGAAAAATAAAAATTTCCCAAGAGAACAAAATTTACGCTTAATCCTTGAGCAAAAATCTACAAAGAAATATTTGGGTTGTAATTTACTCATGGTAGGGTTGGGTTGTTCGCCAGGCTATTTTATAGCCGCGCCATCCTTTCTAGTTTCAGTGGAATAGTATAGTCTTTGCTATCGACTACTAGTGTGGCCAGGCCTAAATCTGCTCCCGTATTCCCATTCCAATCTATTTTATGGATTGCCATATTTAATTGTTTAAGAACCTTTTTTTTTCTGTCATTTCAAAGAAGTATTTGGACTCCAATATTTGGGATGTAATTTACTCAATATCGACCATTTTTTTTCAATTGCATCCTATATCTGCTCTCGTATTCCCATTCTACTCTATTTTATGGATTGCCATATTTAATTGTTTAAGAATCTTTTTTTTTCTGTCTTTATCTATATATATATATATATTTATTTATTTATGAAAATTCTTCCCAACACCTATAGGCAAAAAAGAACAATGATTTCGTCTACCCTCTTCATCGTCCAAAGTTTATCATACGGTCACGATTATCTGGTAGTGTTTCATTTTTCATTTGTTTTCTACAAATCGAAATGATTTGAAATTTGGAGCGTGTGTAAATATTAGTGAGGGGCACCTAATAAAAATATAAAAAAAATAATTTATAAAACAAATTGATAAAAATACCCCTGAAACTTTTGGGAGATATTTTGATCAATTTATTTCATGTAAAATATTTTTTTTGATATTTTTCTTAGATTCTTTTATATTTGATAAACACACATTCCAAAATTTAGATCATTATGATTTGTAGAAAAATAAAATAAAAAATAAAACACTACCGAACAATCGTGACCGTACGATGAACTTTGGACAGTAATGAGAGTAGGCAAAATCACTGTTCATTTTCGCGTATAGGCATTTTGTAGTATCTTTTATATATATATATATATATATATCTAATCCATTTATTCCCTTGTGTAGAACTTACTCTAGGGATATCTTTATGATCTCCAATTTTGGGGATGTGATATTTAGAATCGGGCAAATGATCTCAAACAGAGAAAAAAAAAATCCAACTTTGGCTCTCTACGTGCCTAAAAAAAAAATCATCCCGAGATTGCATCAGAACCATTCAATTTTTTGATAGAATGATCTAGATGTCTATGAACTCAAAATCTAATTTTTTTTTTCTTTAAAAATTATCGTCTAGTTATAATTAGTGTTTTACCCGAGGGAGCAAATGCATAGTATGACGCTGAAGAAGCATAGTATATACCCACTCATTCTCAATGAATGTTAATGGAATTAATGTTTCTTCAGTCTCTATAAATGTTTCAGTCTATAAAAATGTGTCCTCGTCTGCATAGTGGACTATGAATATTTTTCATGAGTCCAATTAATTTGAGAATCAATTGGACTAATGAAAATATAACCAATTGTACTTATGAAACCAGTTGGACTAATGAAAATACAACCAATTGGACTAATGAAAATTAGTCAAAGTCCTCTACCATCACGAATCCTCACAAATGTTTGTTATTGACTTGGGGTCTGATTTTCTACCCGATCAAGTGGCTCGGGGTCAGTCGGTCCGGTCTAGATTTGATGACATATCAACTGACCACATTGTCGACAGTAATGACAACACTGCCTTAGCTTTAAGTAGTGCTTTAGGAAACCAATTAATGGGGTAGATTAAAGTTAAGGAGTAGGGATGTAACAATAACTCGCACTAGTGAAAAATATATAAAAAGATTATTTTTAATAAAATAAAAGAATCAAAATATTTTTGAAAGTTTTAATAGGTATTTTGGTCATTATATTTTATTGAAAAATTATTTTTAATATTTTTTATAGCTACACTCCAATGAGAAGATGACACGTCCCAAATTCATATTCATACAATTTGTATAAAAAAACAAAAAATAAATTACTTTGAGACTTCGAATCTAAAATCAAACGGTGAGTGGCTCTCTTGATCAAAATTGCACTGCTGGATGGTAGGGGAAGCATAGATCTTCTATGTTGTAGGGAAAGTATGGAAACATTTTCCATAATATATTAGCTCACTATCAAGTCGAATTAAATCGTTTTTGGGCTCCGGAATATCGCGAATATATCGGATTGGGCTTAAGAACAAATCATAGTGAAAAAAAAAAACACATGTATAGAATTTTAAAATTTCAAAAGATAAATTTACCCGTGTATCCCATACAAATCGTAATTATGAAAATCCCCTACTTTTGGTAGATTACGCGCATATTCCTCTTGTTTTCGATTTTTTATTACAATCTTTACCCTCACTCAAATATTGAAAATCTGAACGATGAAGTCACCACGCTAGTTGATGCCTTTGGATTTTCCATATCCATGGTAATTTTTTTTCTTTTTCTTTTTTTAATGTCATTTTTCAAGAAAGAAAAGAGTCAGTTTTGATATTGAAAATCAGAAGTAACTCCTCAATTGTAATTCAAGTATTAGAAAACCTTTTCAAGAAAGAAAAGAGTCAGTTTTGATATTGAAAATCAGAAGTAACTCCTCAATTGTAATTCAAGTATTAGAAAACCTTTACATTGATCATCTCTGCTTGAACATTATGGTTGTAAATTAAATTAGGATTTCAAGCTCTAAAAATAGTGTATATTGTACAAATTATCTAGACCGTCTATTTAGCACTAAAAAAAAAGTGTTAATAGATCTGCAAGCTTTGTATATTTTTTTAGTTTCAAATTTTACTGTCGATGTTGAAAATTGAATTTAGAGCCATCATGCTGATTTCTATTGCCGAAAGTGCTCTTCGGACAAGGATTTGAGATGGGGTTTTATTTTGTTTTCATAAATCCTAGGCCTTATTGAAATTTTATCTTTTTGTATAATGGGAAGTTATGGAAGAAGTTATTGTAGTAAATGGATAGTTATTTTAGTCAATATGGTTGTAAGAACCTCTATTTGAAGAGATGCGTATTGTGAGAAAATTTGATCACTTGTATTAAGTTTATAATGCTTTTGTGTACCTCTTTTTTGTCATTGAATGAAAAATTATTTTTCTTCCACCTCATATTGTGTGTTCTTCTTCTATCTCTTTGATGGTGAGTCGTAAGCTAGTGTGATATTGTGACACCAATTGAGGAACAGATTATTCTGGTACCAATAGAGTACTAACCAATATTTTAAAAATCGGCGAGTCGAACCAGATTTTCCCGGTTTGACTCTGGAACCGGCACAGCCGGTGTCGGTTGAAGTACAAAACCGGGAAACACCCGGTTCTAGAGAAGAACCGCCGGTTCCCATTCGATTCTACCCGGTTCACTCCTGATATGCGTGCGACACGTGTGAGGTTGCCCTAATATTTGTATACAAATGCTTTGATTCATATTACATAGGTTTTTATATACCAAAGTTGAATACCCATTTTTCGATGTGGGATAATTCCCAAACATCATTAAATGAAATAAAAATATAAATATATTCTATTAATTAGCAAGTTACAACCACATGTGATAAGGTGGTGTGGTGGTTAAGACCTTTGCTTTTTCATGGGATGTCTCACGGTCGAGTCCCCCCCGTGAGCCTTACATTTTTGTGTTGTATATATTGTATAAATATTTTTGTAAATAATATAAAAAGCATAAAAAAATGAAAAATAAAAAAGTTAATTTTTTGTATAGTAGTTAATTTTTGTTGTATATAGCGGTATAATTATTTTTTAAAATAATATGACAAGTATAAAAAAATAAAAAATAAAAAGTTTATTCTATTTGAAATCTCTATCTTTCTACTAACAATCTCTTTCACTAAATTTATTATAGAAACCTAAAAAAATAAATTTTTGAAAAATTGAAGTGTTATTTCCAAAATTTGTACGTATTTTATTAATTTTTATATTGATAACCAAATATTTTATTTTATTTATTAATTTTTACATTATAAATCATGTAATGTACTATTTTTCTTACAGTTGTCAATAATACATTTTAAATTAGATAATATTATAAAATATTTTTAATTTGTTATTATTTGTCTAATAAAATAATTATAAACTATAAACTAATAATTATAATTTCATTATATAATATTATAATTAGTTAGGTTTTACTAATTTTGGATTATAGTAGTTAGACTGTAATAATTTAGTTTATTTTAACGGA
>NW_006494789.1:729949-756377 GCF_000471905.2 Amborella trichopoda
ACTAACTTAACTTAAATTAACTTAACGTTAACTTAACTTACGTTAGTTTACGTTTACGTTTAGTTTAGTTTATTTAGTTTATTTAGTTTATTAGTTATTATTTATTATATTTTTATTAGGTGCACCTTGATTAATAAAATGCACATTTAGAGTTTCATGTAATTTGGATTCGTAGAAAAAATATTAAAATTATATTACGAAATGAGGTCGTGACCATCAGATCATATTCAATCTGGGTTTTGGGCTTATACTGTAGCTATCGGCTGGTGGGCTACCCTTAAATTCTCCCTATTTTGTAAGAAGATAAAATACGGATTTATATCAATTTCACTAAAAAAGTAATTTTTTTTAACAACTTTTAAAAAAACTCAGAGTTCTTAACTGATTTCAAAAAATTGGATGATATTTTGACAAAATCGTGTTTTAAACATAGACTTGCTAACCATGGTACTAAGAGTTCTAAGATGGTATGGGTCATAGCTTGGTTCCTCTTAAAACCACCCTTATTTTTTTTCCTTTTTTTAATCTTATATAATATTTTGAGTCATTTTTAAGGGAAAATATAGAATGAGACAATTTGCCTTTGATACAATGTGGTCACACTAATCTTGACTATTGGATGTGAAATTGGGTGGCTACAATTATTCCATTGACCAAGCTCAAATTTAAAAAAAAAAAAATTTGAATTTTGTGACGCGTCCAAGTTATCAAATTTCACATGGGATGGTTGTAAGTGTGACCACCTTGTATCAAAGGTAAGTGGTCACATGGTATACAATCCTATTTTTTAAATCCCCATCCCATAAACTCCTATCTTAATTTTAAATTTTTTTAATAATTTTTAATATTTTTTCTATCACCTATTTTGATCATCCATACCCGATCTGGATCACCGATATACGGTCCGACCCATATGTGGATAATTATCCATCCCACCCTTCAAAGTTTTGAAACACTGAAATAAACAAAATCATCACACTTTCACTTTATCTCGAAGTGCATGAACCGAGCCACCAGCTCGGTCCTCAGTACAGTTATTGTTATCGGGATATTTGTTGGCAACCTTTTTGTATCATAATATCCTCTAGTGATTAAATTTATCGATAATTTATGGGGAATTTAAAATATCAAAAAATGTTTACCATAATATTTATTAAATATAATTGAATATTAACTTGAAAAAAAATATCGTTTTCTTGAATGGTTAGCCCTTCTATATCTCATGCAGTAATCATGTATCTAATCCTCTTACTTCATGTTTACCATGATAAAAGAAACAAAACCATAGTTTTGGGGACATTTGGCAACTTAAACCAAACCCCACCTTGTAGGAAAGATTAATTAGCATGATTTTATCAAAAAATAATAATTATGAATATAATTTCATTATATCGGAATAATATCGTAGTTAATAACCTTCCTAATTTACCACAAAAATGTTCCAATAATTTGATGTTATAACGATAATCGTCACCTGACTTGGACCCCATAGTGGGGGACTCTCTCTCTCTAGCACCAATTGCGCTCTCTCTCTCTCTCCCTCTACAAATTCATGAATTGGTCCCTCAAAATGCCATTTGCGGCCACTCATTGGCTACAACTAAAATTAATATGTTTTCAGCTTTTATTCGGACCGTTATGATTCTTGGTACTTTCCATTGTCTTGTATGACATTTTTCCTAATTTTTTTAATTTTGAAAAATATTGGAGACACTTTGATGTATAATAATGGGTTTTAAGTTAGGGTGAGGCCTCCATGTACTGTAGAAGTAAGGCGCACCCATAAGTTTTGCGTGGAGGTGTAGTTTTAATGTTAGAAACCTAGTGATGACTTAGAAATTCAATTTTCCTCTCTACTCTTGAAATTAATTTTTTTAAAAAATAACACAAATCGAGGGCATCCTTAAACACTTGAAAATCTTGAAAATAAATGGGATAGACAACTTATTACAAGATGCATTATTGTTACGATTTAAAATCTTTTTTTTCTTCGTATCTATTCATCTCGAGGTCAAGATGATCAATTTGAGGTTTCTCCAACATCTTAACACTATCTTTTGTTCAATAGCATAAGGTTGACACCCTATATGAGGTTTTTTTTTAAAAATTATTACTAGTGTAATTTTTCACTTTTGAGTGATTTCTATTTTTACCCCTATTTGGAAGGGAATGCACATTTTAGGATATGAAATGTCGGTATTTTTTAACATAAATATCTTTTCCAACCCTAATAGCTAACTAAATTATCACTATCTTGGTAACTCTACAAGATATTAGTATCTTACCAACTCTAATATATCTAACTAAATTATCATTATCTTGGTATCTTCAAACTAACCTTGTGAGCTACAAGTGTTATTGAATACCAATACCTCAGAGATATTAAAATTTTACAAGGTAGATAGTGGCATTTTTAAGCACGAATATCTTCCTCTAAACACCTTAGGAGATTTTTTTTTAAAAAAAAAAGTTACCCCCATTAGATATCGGTTCTTAGTTCTTGCAAAGACCATATACCACAGTCACTCGTGAGATTATGGTATTTATAAATACCTATATATCATAAAATGTTTGGAGTGAGATATCGATATTAAAAAGCATTCATCTCACATAAATAGTTTTCTTGAAAACCACATTTATTTCGACAAAAGAACAAAATTGAAAATTTCCCCTCCATCAATGCAAACTGTACAACCCGTATAACCTGGATGTGCTTTTCTAAAAGTAGGACATACGATATGGACGAAATGTTAAATAATGAATCTCTGCTGCTTGATTTGATAAAATTCTATTAAACAAAGTAGCCCTAAACTGAGGCCATTCTTCCATGAAAACAGCGACAAAGTACAATTACAATTGTTATTAAGTTATAATCTAATGGAACTCATTATCTTTGATTAAATTGTTATTACTCCATTTTTTTTTGTAGAAAATTATTGTTACTCCATTTTTTTTTATAGTAAATTATTATTACTCCATTTTATTATTTCCTCTCGGAACATTTCCTCCACTTATGAGCAGCTTTCCATTTATTGAAAACATATTATGCTCCCGGCCTTATAAAATGTACATTTGCTGCTTCAGCAGTAACGCGGGTACTTTTAGGATCTCAAATTTTGGAGACATGGCCTACTCAACCGAATAGTCAAAGCTAAAATGAGTTCATTGTGCATACGGAAAATAAAATAAATAAAAAGTCACAGGATTACATGACAAGTGTCAAACTAAATGAATGGCCCAAACTAGACCTACCTGCTATTGGAGTTTGTTAATTTTAACTTTTTTGAAAAGATATTTGTGCTCCTGCAGGTGCAATTATGAAACTCGCTGCCTTAGCAAATATTTAGGTATGAATATTTTCAGATCCCAAATTTTAGAGACGTGACCTACTGATCCCAGTGATCGAAACTAAAAAGATGTCACTCTTGAATCTTGATATGCCAACCGTTCAACTTAACAAACCGCACAAATCTAAATCGTTGATTTTTATTTTTAGAAAAGATATTACGTATACATGCAAATTGTGCATTTGCTACCTCGGGCAAAACTTCAGCTACAAGCTAAAGAAACTTCAATATAATGCACGAGAAAAAAAAAAAATGAATATATTCAATCATTAGCATGGTTAGGAATCGGTCTTGGACTTGAGCGGTTAGCGGTTGATGTTAGCAATGCTATATGTCAAGTTCGATTCTTGCCAAGAAACTATCCAAAAATTAAAGAAAAAGACTATCTATATTAATACTCGTTTTGAAATCGAGGGTCCAAAATTTTTTTAAAAAAGATTATTTATATTAATACTCTTTTTGAAATTGAAGGATCGTGTATAATGAACATTTGCTTTTGATATAAAATTTATAAATACCCCAAGCTGTCAAATGTAAAATCCGATGATACCATTTATTCACAAAAAATCCAAACAAAGGTGGTGGAACTGGCCCTATCTTGACCGGCCTGGTCTCTCGAATGTTGCGATCACAAGAAAAAGCTCGATCACAACCAAGTCTTCTCAAGTATCAATGAGAAAGGGATTCTTTCTCACTCGTGGAACGACAATGGAGCCAAAAGAGAAGGGATTCTCTCTTCTTCTTCGTTTTCTTATCGAAAGTGAAAGGTACGATGTGCGTATGAAATGCAAACATAAATTCTTTGCGGAAAAAGTTTATATAGAACTGAGGCTCTAAACAATCAAATTACAGCCCACCTCAAAAATTTCACTAGAAGAGGTTGTTTTGATCGTCAAATTGATCATCTCGACATCAAGATGCATGGGCCCGGGAAAAAAATGGATTTCAAGTTTTGGAAATAGTGCATCTTGTAATGCATATTTGGACCTTCAATTTTCAAGACTTCCAAGTTTTCATAGATCTGTAGGATCTATGCTATTTTTTAAGCTTTAAATTTTTCATTTAAAGTTAAAAATATAGTATCACAAAGATCTACAGTATTAAAACCACATTTTTCGATACTATTTGAAGGTGAACTTTACTTTGATTGTTTAGAGCCTCGATTCTATAAAAATCGCATTCTTTTTTTGATGAAATAATAAATGGGGTTTGAAATATGGTTTGGATTCTTGACTTCTTTAATGAGATATCGATATAACGAAAGATTTGTTATTGATTCAACCATTGACGAGGAGGTGATAGTGGGATTTTGGGTGCAAATGCTTTGGTGTCATGAGTTAACGATAAAGTGGGGAGTAGTGGTGGGATTTGGATGATGACTTGGCAAAAGAGGAATTGTACATTTGGTATTGGTGGAGTAGGAATTGGGACAAATCATGTTCGTGAACTTGCAATGTGTCCCCCACCTTTGCTTGAGAGGAGGTCTACAATAAAGGGGCTGATTGGTCGGTTCACATTAAGAAGCCTGGACCAAGCTCGGTCCCCGTCCAAGAGTCGCCCGAGCTTGGTTTGGTACTTTAAAAGGCCAGCTTGGTCCGAGCCAGACAAGTATATATTTAGACTTTTTGTGCTATAAATTCATAAAAGGACAAGAAAAAATGGAAGTACAAGGCCGGGCCATGACTACTGGCTTAAACCCAGTCTGGCTCGACCCAAACATAGGACCTAGATTTTGGTTTGGGCCCAACCATCGGGCCAAATTTAATGGACGAAGCTTGAGATGCTTGACCCATTGCCAACCCTATATGTCAAATGTGAAATTAGGTGGTTATGGGTATTTATTGACCACACACACTTGAGTTTTAAGGAAAACTTTTATTAGGGTTTGTACAAAGAAATGAAACCCCACGGTTCTTGAAAATTTGGTTGGGTGAAATGGGAGCATAAAATGGTACAATTTACGAAAGAAAAAAAAAAAGAAAAAAAAAAGAGGATATCAACCTCTTCTTGTTTTCAAGCACGCATGAGCATTATCTTAATATGATATTTGCACCCTTTCGATAGATTATTTGATGTGCATAAGAAGGGCAATTTGTCATCGACATACAGGAAACAGAGAGGTCTTTTTCAATGTTCCTAAGCTCTATGTACCCGAGTTTGGAACCCACACATAAGACACTAGAGTCTTGATAGTTTAGATAGAGAAAGAAAAAATTGAGTAAAGAAAGAGAGAGAGTTAACCTACTGGTTTGCTTGCTGGAATTGCAGAGAATAGTTATTGAGAGAGGCTAAAAAATTGTTCCAAGTGTCCAACATTGCATAGGTAGGAGGGCCATTGTTATCGAGGGCCAAGAGGCTGCCCATTTAGTGTTGTGGTGGTTACAAGCATCATCTAATAGCTATAAGTTACATATGGTTACATGCACTCCAACAGCTGCAAGTTACATGAGTTACACACACTTGATGTTTTGTTTGTTAGAATTGCAGAGAATAGTTATTGAAAGAGGCTAAAAAATTATTCTAAGTATCCAAAATTGTATGGGTAGGAGAGCCCTTGTTATATAGCATCAAGAGGCTATCCATTTAGTATTGTTGTGGTTACAAGTATCACCTAACAACTATACAAAAATTGTTCCAAGTGTCCAAATTAGCATTGTGGTGGTCACAAGTGTCCAAATTAGTATTGTGGTGGTTACAAGCATCACCTAACAACTACACAAAAATTGTTCTAAGTATCCAAAATTGTATGGGTAGGAGGGCTCTTGTTATGGAGGGCCAAGAGGCTCACCTAACAACTACAAGTTACAAGCACCCCAACAGCTCCCTCACAAACGCACGCTTCGCACACGCGCCTTCTCTCCCATTTGTGCTTTGAGTATATTGCATGAGAAACGTGCTCTTAAATACAGCTCAACAAACTCTCTCCTCTTCAATGTGGGACTCAAACCCACTTTTTTCCCTCTCTACAAAAGCAATTTAGGAAAGAACAATAAAACCAAAGTGTTGTTTAGAAATACACTCAAGCATTTTTTTTAAACCAAAAATACTAAAGCTCATTATATATATTTTCACACAAAATAAATGGTTAATTTTTGGATGAAACTTCACACCCTCTAAAGCCATAGATATGAAATCCTAGCTTTAACTCTGCTTCTCTTGGGCCGAATCAGCGAAGTCTTTGACTTCAGTTCAAAGAGTAAATTGAAAAAAATTATTTCGGCTTAGAATATAAGTAAGGAAAATGTATATATAAGGTTGACACCTTCAAATGTAGAATTAAGGTGTACGTCTAAAATCCTTTGAAAAGGTTGTCTTAATGTTAGAAAACCATCACATTGATCATCTCAACATCGAGATGTATAAATATGGAGAAAAAAGAGAGACATTAAGTCCTAAAAATAGCACAGTTTGCAACACATTATTTGGATCATCTACTTTCAAGATTTTCATGTGTCTCTATAGATTTGCTTGATTTTGACCATTTTTTGGATTTTATAATTAGAGATAAAAATAAATTCTTGCATCATCCTTAAACGTTTTTATACCAAAAATGCATCTCATGGCCAAGCTTGGAGGTACACCTTAATTTGATAGTTTATGGTTGCAATCAATGGTTTAAAAAACGGATCGGTGACTCGGATCGGGCACCTCAAAAACCAATCCGGATCGGTTAATCGGCAATCCGGATCGAGAATCGGCTGAATCGGTCGGATTAAAGCTTCAAAAAAATCCGAAACAATTATTAAAATTCATTATAAATGTTGTTTTTTAGGAATCCAATAAAAAATGAGGGTACTACGTTATTAACTTTCATTTTTTTTATCCATTTGTGAATATTGAGATGTTCTTTCCCTGTATAAATTTATTTTAACTATTAAATTTGCATCACATAAAAGAAAAATCAGAGAATTATCATGGATAAAATATATAATTATATATGGACTATTATAAAGAGTAGACTAATCAATGAAAGAATGGCCATTAAAATCTCATTTTGGCGAAAAACCCTAACCCGCTAAAAAAGCCCAAACTATTACAACCGAACTAACTATAATCCAAAATTATTACAACCTCACTAATTATAATATTATATACTGAAATTATAATTATTAGTTTACATTTTATAATTATTTTATTAGATAAATAATAACAAATGAAAAATATTTTCTAATATTATCTAATTTAAATTGTATTATTGACAACTGTAAGAAAAATAGTACATTACATGATTTATAATGTAAAAATTCATAAATAAAATAAAATATTTGGTTATCAATATAAAAATTTATAAAATGCGTACAAATTTTGGAAATAACACTTCAATTTTTCAAAAATTTATTTTTTTAGGTTTCTATAATAAATTTAATAAAAGAGATTGTTAGTAGAAAGATGGAGATTTCAAATAGAATAAACTTTTTATTTTTATTTTTTTTATACTTTTCATATTATTTACAAAAATAATTATACCACTATATACAACAAAAATTAATTGGTTATATAAAAAATTAATTTTTTTATTTTTCATTTTTTTATGTCTTTTATATTATTTACAAAAATATTTATATTTATACCAACCACCATATACACAACAAAAATATTTATATTTATACCAACCACTATATATACAACAAAAATGCAACACATGCCCAAGGAGATTCGAAAACAACAAAAATATTTATACCAACCACTATATACACAACAAAAATGCAACACATGCCTAGGATTCAAATGCAAAGGGGGTGCCCAAGGAGATTCGATTTGGGGACCTCAAGTAAAAATTTCAAAATTAATAGACTATATTTACATTTCGTTTTCATTTAATGATGTTTGAAAATTATCCCACATCGAAAGATGGGTATTCAAATTTGGTATATAAATACCTATGCAATATGAATTATAAAATGTGTATAAAAATATTAGGGCAACCTCGCATGTGCGCTCGAACACACGTGTGCACGTGTGAGTGTGCGTGGCGCATGCTCGCACGTACACTTGGACACACGTGTGCGCGTGTGAGTGTGCGTGGGGGCACGCTCGCACGTGCGCTCAGACACATATGTGCGCGTGTGAGTGTGCGTGTGGCACGTATGTTCGGACATACGTGTGCGCGTGTGAGTGTGCGTTGGCGCACGCTCGCAAATGCGTGTCATGTGTTACGTGTGTGAATCCGGCTGAGCCGGATGGGAACCGGCAGTTCCACTCTAGAATCGGGCTGAACCGGATGGGAACCGGTGGTTCCACTCTAGAACCGGGCTGAACCGGATGGGAACCGGCGGTTCCACTCTAGGACCGGGCGGTTCTCGGTTTTCGGTTGGAACCGAAACGGGCACTCGTATTTCCAAGCCCGGTTGGACTCGCCGTCTTTTAAAACACTGGTTGCAACCTTAAGCAAACCACACCCTATAACTAATACATTGGGAATCTCAGCAATATTCTCAATATACTTAAAATTTTTGAATATATTGAAAAGAGGAAAAATTTTATCTAATGTTGCAATCTTATATGATTAAAGTAAAGTGCACCTCAAAAATCCTCAAAAAGAGAGTTTTTCCCATGTCGAAGGTCCAATTGATTATCTCGATCTCGATATGGGCAGATGTGACAAAAAACATTATTTCAAGTCTTCGATCGTCTCTTTTCATGCATTTCAAGTATTTATATATCGGCTCGCTTT
The DNA here is from genome assembly GCF_000471905.2 of Amborella trichopoda. The sequence goes on from NW_006494789.1 coordinate 738,971, forward strand.
GTAGCATTTCTGAAATTTAAAATTTTCTAATTAAGAATAAAAATAGATTTTTAGGCCATCATAAAGTTTCATTACCAAAAATACATCTTCATGCATATTTTAGAGATGCGCCTTACTTCTACCATATAGAGAGCACAACCTTCACTTTTTAGGAACATTTTTGCATGTGTTTTTTTTTTTTTAATAGTTAAATTTTCTGTCTTAAAAAAGTATAGTTGAAGCTTTCCCCGAGTTAGCCGTAGCCTGAGCCAAAGCATTTCCCTTTCCCAGCCAATGTAATAGTTCCTAATGCGAATTTGATAGCATTCACTAGAGTTGTTATATATACGGATATAGCATAAATCTATTTCTTTGGTACATTGTCATGTAGCTATGCAGGTTATAATATTTTTTCGACTATAATGAATATCCAGTAATTAAGTTACCTCTTAAATTCCAATTGTCCGGATCAGTGTTTGAAAAATCGAACCAGCCTAAAAAACCGGCCAAGGGTTAGGTCCTAGCAATCGGTAAACTGGCCTAATCGGGCCAATCCAATCCAGTTAAAAAAGTGTTAAAAAAAAATGAAAAGTATATTTAACGAATGATTAAACAAAGCACATCCAAATGAAGTTGAAAAGTAGTCGAAAAATTGAATTTTAAAAAATCAATTTATGCTCAAAGGTATTTTTGAAAATTTTAAAAAGGTCGAAAAATATAAAAATAGTATTCATGGCCAAAACACTATCTAATCTTTTGCCAATATGATAAAAAACATTCAAGACGGATTACAGACAAATCCCTTATTTTTTGAAATTTTATATGTTTTTAAATATCTAGCTAGACCACCAAAACTGGCCAAAACGGGTTGGCAAGTGCCTGATTCTGATTTCACCAGCCGGTTCTGAGTTGGACCAACCGAGTTTGCGAAAACTTATCCTGATCTTGAATATTGATGCGAGTAATGAGGGGGTTTAAGGTCAAAGTTCATTGTTTTCGTGAGAGCTGGTGAGAATGGAACCCTTGAGGCACGTCAGCCTACCTAAAGCTGGGTCTCCCAAGCCCCTACCATCTTATACCAACCCAAATTTGAGCTCAATTCCATGGGCCTGCTTATGCTCGACACCCTGCGGGTAAGCACTCATAATCCATTCCATGACCACTAACCAATTAACGCCAAACCGGTTTCTAATAATTACTTCATTAATTGTGGAATACTCGTGCGTATCATGGATGCATGGGGCCCACATGAAACAAAAAAGTAAAAAAAATAAAAAAAAGGGAAAGCATTGAATGGTATCATTTATCTTTAATACAAAGTGGTCACATTAATATTGACCATTGGATGTGAAAATGGGTGGCTGAAATTATTCCGATGAACAAGCTCAAACTTCAAAATAAATTTTTTTGAACTTTGTGATACATCCAAGCTATCAAATTTCACATCGGATGGTTGTAAGTAATTGTGACCACCTTGTATCAAAGATAAATGGTCTCATTGTATATAATCCCAATAAATCCCCAAAAGAGAGGCTATGATAAAGTCATTAAAAAGCATTTAAAAATAACAGATCTGGATTGGAATCTACCAATCTTGATTGAGCTAGGTGGGTGGGCAATCTAAGTATCTTGATTGGGCTAGGTGGGTAGGCAATCCAGGTATCTTGATTGGGCTAGGTAGGTGGGTAATCTAGGTACATTGAACCAAGTTAATCTCCTGATTCCCAATTGTTTTATTTGTTTAATTGTTGTTCTTAGGGTTATCTCTTATTTGACCAGGGATGATCAAACAATCTAGATTGAAGTTATCGATCCAGATCATCCAATTGGATAACCGAGTTGACCATTTGGCCCAGATTTTAAAACATTGGTCCTTAAACCTACATTTTAAACTCAACTATCAATATTATCGTATTAGAATCGGGCTCGGGCTCGGACTTGGGCTTGAGTGGCTAATTGTAGGAGATTGCAACACTACATCGTTCCCATGTAAATTTGGTCCACGATGTTGTAGCTTTAAACATTAGGAAAGTAACCATTAATAGTACAGTCTGCTCCCCAATGTATAAAAGGGGGTGGTTTCTATGAGGATGCAACCTTAAGCAATCCAATCAAGGTGCACCTTAAAATTTTATCATAGCATGAAATTTTGTTATAAAAAATTCTTAATATTATCTTAGAATCTATTTTCATACCTAGTTAGAAATTTTAAATTACAAAAATGGTTAAAATCAAGTAGATCTATAAATATATGAAAATCTTGAAAATGGACGGTCTAGATAATGTGTTTTCTAGGACTCAAATTTTTGTTTTTTTTTTTTCATATTCATACATCTCAATGTCGAGATGATCGATTGGAAGGTTTTTTCAACAATAAAACAATATTTTCGATAGCTTTTTGAGGTGTATATGTGATTCTACATTTTAAGGTTGCCATCTTATATAAACTTTTTCCTATATAAAATACATGATATTTGATTCCATAATAGAAAGACGCACTTCACCACTTGAGTTCATTAATAATTAGCTAAATTATTATGATCTTAGTTTCAATTTTATGCAAATATGTAAGTTTTAACAAGTGAAGTTTTTCCATTCAACCAAGAAACATGATGGACAATAATGAGTTTCTTTTGTAGCAAATTAGCAGATCAGGAAGGGAAATAGTTGAGGTTGAAACATGGCTAAACAGGTATTCTTCACCACTTTAAGATAAGGAAAAGATTAATTCTATAAATCATGGATCAAGGTTAATAAAGGGCTTCTTCATTCTAATCTTCTGTAATAAATGGTTTATATATATATATATATAAATGCTACTCATGGGGACCAAGATGATTACAAGTTTGGTGGAAGGCAAGTGGATTTAAAATTATTAGCACACATGGCAAGTGTTTCCTCTAGTGGAGTTTATGATGCTTATGGAATCAACCATGTATTGCAAGAAAGTGAGAAATGCTTCTCAGAGAACTAGGGTTGCATAGGAGAAGAGGCAATGATGTAAGGTGAAATGAAAAAGGAGTGTGTAATAAGCTTTGTCATAGGCCTGTTAACAATATGTAGAAAGAAAAGTATTTTTGGTTTTTCATCTAATATACTTATTGAAATGATATTATATCTTACAATGCATATTTTGATGTAGCTTAGGAGGCTGAAAGCAAAGCCAATCCACGTTTAATTATATGGAGATTTGGGGAGAGGGACTTAAAAAAAAAAAAAAAAACAATTTTTTTCCAAACCAAATGAAATACCAAGTAGTAATTGATTGCACCACTTAGGTAAAGAATGTGTAATAATTCAAGGTGTACAAGTAGGGCTTCCTATGCGTGCTTTTTTTACTAGTTATTTCAAGCTCGCTTTCATTATTTGCCATGCCTCAATTTACCATAGAAGCTATGGCCTAAATTTTAGAGTTACTTTGGGTTTTTAATTTTATCTAGAGTTATTTTTGTCTTTTTTAATTATAGAGATTGGAGGGGTAGAGCTGAAAGTTTATTTCTTTATTAAAGATGAAGGACCACGACTTGTTTAGGATTTCTTAGGAAGAAGTTAAGTTTTAAGTTTATTTCTTCTATAGATATGTAATTGTTAGTTCAGAAAAGAGATTGCGATTTGAGTAAAGAGATTTTTATATTGTGAAAAGATCTATGAGGTTGACTCTATTGCAGACTCAGAGATAGGGTATACTACCTCAACTTTTATTTAACAATAAAATAAAAGTAACAAAACATTAATTGTATCATTCTCCCTGGGTTGAGAGAAGCTCGACCTCAAGCTGGTTGAATTCATCACATCCTTTAAAAGACTTTCCGATAGTTGATGATGCAATCCTATCATTTATCTCACGTCCTTTTCTTCTTCAATGAACTCATAAATCAAATACTTGATGTGCAATTTATAAGGGAACTCTAACATGCCAATTATAATATTGATTTATTTTTTAAGCTCCTCATGTAACTCTTGAAGATCAATCTTGACATCAAGATTTTGTGGATGTTCCTTAGATCGTAGTTCTTTCATCACAATCTGCTCGTCACATATAGGATCGGTATCTGGAATCGATTGTGTGGGTACTTTTGTCTCCAAGGCAAAAAGTTGGCGCCAGATCTATATGATTGCGAGCAACATCTTCTCCAATAATAGTATTCTATAACAGTTGCAACCGCTGATTCACTTTGCCAATCACTCCCCAAATTCTTTCTATAGCTTGATTTATGTTCATCATGTTCTCCTCCAAGGCTTTTTTTTATACTTTAAACAATGTATGACATTAAATCATCGGTCATATAAGCATGTTTTGGTGCTATTTTGATATTTGGGTCTTCTTGCTCTGATATCACCAAATACAGGAAAAAAAATGACAAACATAAATAATAATAATAATAATAATAATAATAATAACCACTTTTTTGAAGCAACAATTATATATTTATAGAAGAAATAAACTAAAATCTAACTTTTTCTCTAAGAAACTCTAATCAAATCTTAGCCCTTCATCTTTAATAAAGAAATAAACTTTCGTTTCTACCCTCCTATATCTACAATTTAAAAAAAAAAGACAAAAAGTAATTCTATAGAAAATTAAAAATCCAATATAAGCCCAAACCAAAATTTAAATATCCTAAAAATAATAAAATAAAAATAACAAAAAATTAATTGCATCATTTTCCCTTGGTAAATTCACCTGAATCAACTAAAATGCAAATTTTTGTTGATTTCCAGTCTTCCTTTTGAATTTGAATTTGAATTTGAATGTGGTTGAGTTCTTTGAATGTCCGTTATTTAATTGTCAAAAAGTCCTAATTAGATGGGTTGATAACAAGGTGAAAGCTAAGAGAATCTAACAACAAACAAGATCAGATACAAAGCAAAAGAAATTAAAAACCATAGCGAAGAAGAATATCAAGATTTGTAAATAGTTCATAATTGATGTGATGGTGTCTATGGGCAAAGATGATCAACATTTTCTCCATTGCAACTCCAAAAAGCATATATTTGTACTCTCTTAAGAAATCTATCTCTTCTAGTCACTAATGCATAAAGACTTTCTATACTCTCTCAAACCCTAACTTAACCCTAACTAAACATGGGCATATACTCTCTCAAACTCTAACTTAAAAAAAAAAAATGCATATACCTCCAATACCACTATAAGTCCCCAAACATAGGAGAAATTCTAAAGGAGAGAGTCCACGATCGACATAAAATAAATATGGAGTTCCACAATAAATTCAAGACAACTTAACAGAATTGCTAAAGCATTTGATTTTGAAGTCCCCAAGGGCATCTGACAGTTGAGGGATCTATTTCTATCCATGTAAGATACTAAAAAGGTAATATAAAACATAAATGGGTGATATATTACAGTAATATAAGATATTAAAAGGTAATATGTTTGTAGAAACCCCTTAGAAACTTTGGCTAAGGAAATTTCTAAAATTTTTTATTTTGAGTCCGAAGGACCACTCAAATCTTTGTAGACCATAAGTGACCAAAACCGAGTAGAACTATCCCAAAACTTATCCTAATACCATCATATAGTCACCTTTGATACTTATGAGCCATATTAGCCCAGAAAACTAACTCGAACATTGATCGGACATCCAAAAACTTGAAACCAAGATCCTAAAGTTTTAGCCATTTAGACCCTTTAAAAATACTTAAAATTTGACTACATTTAGTTTCAAACTATAGAGGAAGTCACAAGCTATCAATTGGTCCAAGAATGGACTAAATCGGACTTACGGTTAAAAAGTTAAAGCCAGGGAAATTTTGTTGACTAAAATGACAATTTAGTCCCCAAAAGATTGGACATGAGCGGCCCAGCCGGCCGAGCCGGCCCGATGACGCAGAAATAGTATTTTACTAATTCGGATAAATAAAAAAATCCAGAAAAATGCAAAAAAAAAAAAAACTAGAAAAATCCCTAATTTAAGCCTATAAATACCCCCTCCAAAACCCAAAAAAAAAACAGATTAAAAATCCCAAGAAATCTTTAGAAAATATGTTACAATTACCGAAATTAGGAAAACTATCCCAAAAATAGAAAAAAGGCTTAGAAAATTCCTAAAAAATTAGGAAAAATTCCTCAAAAATTCCAAGAAATCCTTGAACTTGGATTTTACATTAGGAGATCCCAAAAATCTTGGAAAACTATCCTCCAATCTTTAAGAAAATCCTAAGTAGATTTTATCTAAAATTCTTGAGTTTTTTCCAGCCTTAGGAACCCTAGATCTAGGTCAAAAAGCCTTAGATCTACCCATTCCAGCAAGCATAAGTATTCAAAACATATATGGTGGCACAAATCAGAAAAACGGTCTGATTCAAGCCTGAAACTCCGGTTTCCAGGTCTTAGAGGTATGTATTTATTTCTCTGCTTAATTTAATTTACTTTCATCATTTAGTTCTCAATTTTATTTTATGTTTTTGTAAAAATTAATTTACTATTATATTTAGTTCAATTTAGAAGTGTTTTTAAGTCAAAATACGGATTTGGAGTTGGCACCGCTTGTGGACTCAGAAACGAATCGGATCTGAATAGATATGTATCATTTATGAGCCCATAACTTCTCTCATATTTCCTAAAATAACTCTCTTTTGCAAAAATTTGAGTTGATCTCAAACCTAGAGATTGGCGCAGATCGGAGCGTAAATAGTTTGACGCTACCGTTGGGCCCTTGAGCTTCAGATCCGTCTTTTAGACTATAAGAAAACTTATTCTTTTTCTCATATTTATTTTCCATAAACAAAAAGGAATAAAAAGAAGAAAAGCAAGTTAAATTTGAAAAAAAAAAATCTCTTCTTAGATTCTATCTTCTCTTTTTAAATCTTATGTTCTTCTTTTTTCTCTATGCAAAAAATTAGGATCCTTTTTCTCTCAATATTTATCATCTTTTTTTATATCATCTTTTAACTTCATCTTTTGGATCTATTTATTGAAATTATCTTTTATATTCATCTTTATCATCTTTTTAGAATTTCTTTTATTTCTGCTTAGCATCTTTAGATCATGTTTATCTTGTCATCCTTAGTTCTTTAGAGCAACCTTACATCTTTGCATCATCCTTATCTCTTTAGATCATTCTTATCTCTATAGATGATCTTTATCTTTTTAGATCATTCTTATTTCTTTAGAGAATATTTATCTTTTTAGATTATTTTTCTCTCTATAACATCTCTATCTTTTCAGAACATTCTTATCTCTGTAGAGAATCTTTATCTTTATAGATCATTCTTTATCTCTCTAGAGCATCTTTATTTATTTAAGTTACATTTTATCGTCTTTAGAACATCTTTATCTCTTTGATATATAATAAAAAATAAGATAAATCTAGGTTTGTTTAGATCTTATCCCTTCTTTTAAAATCTTTATTTGTATAAGCTTAAGATTTTTCTTGACTTCGTCTTCTTTAGAAGCATTCTTTTAGTCTCTCTTTAAAAAAAAAAAAAAATCTTCATCTTTAGAGCCATCTTTTATCTGCTTGAAGCATCTTTATCTTCTTTCTTAGATAGATAAAAAAAAAAAAAGAGAAGAAGAAGGATAAAATTCAAAAATTATTTTCAATTGTTTCTTGTGTGCATAGTAAGTCTATATTATAGTCCGCGATGACTCAAATATTGAGTCTACAACATCATCTAGACCCCTAGGATGACTAGATGCACATGACCTTATGGCTCAGTTCCCTAGGCCTACTGTTTTTAAGGTCAAATTCTAGCAGGTCTACAATCTCATACGTAGTGCTAAGCCTAGCTATCCCATATGTAGTCTAGCCAAGCTGTGTAGTCCAACAAGTCTGCATCGCTCGAGCTACTAAACATAGTCGGGGCATTCGACCCAAGTCTAAAGAACCAGGGTTGAAACCCCCTATATCCTCTAGGTCTTGGGGATGTGCTGCCCAACAAAGGTCGCACCACCCACAAGTATCTAGTTCTAGGGGACATGCTGCACAACCGGTGACTCAATCCCCTTAGTCTAAGGGACATACGGCCCAACCCTCTCAATCTAGGGTACGTGCCACCCAACTGGTGGCTCTTCCCACACCACCGTCAAAGTCCATGGGAGATGCTGCCTAACTAAGGGCACACCTACCACAAGACCTTGATTGAACTACTCAAGGGGAGAGTCAAGTCCAATTAGGTCGGGGTCCTCAAAAGATACACTCTAATAGCTACCAAGTTAGTAAGGTTCACAGTAACCCAAATGATGAACTCATCAGACATGCTAACCCGCAAGACTTAGAGTATTGTTGAAGATTAAGTAAGGGCCTAAATAAGGTTAGCCACCATCTCTACTCATCGAGGTGCACCTTTATACAATTTTGGGGACTAAGTGTCCCTCTCAATTGAGTATCTTAGGGACGTATCCAAGGTCAGAGGCTTCCTACAATGCACATGCCATGCTAAACCTTGTGACCCATCTCGGGTTTCATATCAACATCCGAGTCAAGGCCAGGGACATCTTCCACCCCTAACCAACATAGTCAAGCCCATTCCAAACCCTCGGTAAGTCGGCATCACTGAAGCACTTGTCCTGACCGACTTCATGTCCCAACCCATGGGCATTGTCAAGGTCCTCTTGAATCATGTGGTCAACCCTGTTTAGAGAGTCAATCTAGAATTTGCAACCCTCAAGTAAGTTGACCCTTACCGACTAGGGCACATGTTCAGTTTCAAGCCTAACTAGTCCTAGCTTATCAGCTCTTGACTCTACCACTCCGAGTCACTCCTCAAACTTGCATGTATTATCCCCCGGTTTAGGCCTCCATGCTTGTGCCACCTCTCTATCCGGCTCTAGCTATCCCGGCTCAGGTTTCTTCACCAGCACAACTTCTTAACCCAGCTCTGTCGCTTTGCAAGTTCACCCTACTTCTACTCCTAGTCCAGTGCAGCTCATATCAACTACATCTCTTACATCCCAAATTGTGCCATCAGTTTTGAGCAACCAACAAATCTCTGAGGTTAAAACCTCTGAGTTAATTGAGCTCACCCAACTGAAAGACGAATTATATACATTCAACGAGACCTTGGCTAAGATCGGGGTTCCAAATATACTCCATCTAAGATCTTATGTCAAGGATGTTCACAGGGATGTCGAACCCCTTCCTTTGGGTTTCGGATTCCCTCAGTTCGATAATAATTTTAATAAGAAAGGTGATCCTAAAAATCATGTTACCACTTCTCTGTTAATTGTTCCTGGACTTGAAGAGAAACTGCACCGTCTCAAGGCTATGTTTTAGCAAACTCTCTCCGGACAACCTTTAACATGGTTTCAAGAAGTGGTCTCAAAATACTCGGATCAAGCTCTTGATGAATTGTTTCAACGTTTTGTCAAGCAATATCGTGTGACCAAAGAGAGACCAATGACCCTTGGCGAATTGGTCTCTACCCAACTCAATCTTGATGAATTGTATATGGAATTTGTCCAAAAAATTAGAGAGGATGCACCAAAAGTCATTGATTGCACGTTTTCTGAAGCCTCTAAGATCAGTATGGCCATAAAGATTGCATCCCTTGAGTGTAAACTCTACTTTAGTAAAAGTATTCAGGTTTTCTTTTTTTACTCAATGTTCAAAATGATTTCATGTTATGAGATAGTAAAAGAAAGAGCCCGAGATCAATCACCAGTTATACTGGGGCAATAGCCCAATGACACCATCCTAGGGCAAGATACAGATGAAGTCGTAAAAGAACAAAAGTCTAATTACATTGAAGATTCATCTGAATGTAACTCTGAAGAAATGACAATTGGAGATTTTGAAGCTGATCTTGAGTCAGAACCAGCCTCTGAATTGCTTAGGGATATAGATAAGGCTTACTCAAAGCAAAGCTAAATAATATGAAATGATGTGACTAATGAAGATGAAGAAGTCTTAGCTGATATCAATATCATAAAGATCGACAAGTCAAAATCTATGCTCAAGCTTGAAAATCATCCAATATGGCTTTGGGGCATAGGAAGAAGCCAACCCAAAAATTTAGTAAATGAGGGACAAAATGATGAGTACCCAATCCTATGTTTACAGGGAATTTTAGAGATCAAATTATGAGAATTGCCTTAGCTCTAGGTCTATTCCATTTGGAGCTCCTATAGAATTACAAGAGTCTAGCCCACAAAAAGAGCATATTATCTCCACAATAAAAACAAGTATGAGGATCCCTCAGAGTTTGCATCTTAATAATGGAAGAGCAAACTACCCCACAAGTAGTTTCAAGAAGAAGACTGGGGCAAGGGCATGACTCCACTACCTTGGACACCTCACATTCAAGAACAAAAAGAATATCCAACAAGGGTAGTCCCATCCACCAAATTGATAAGGATTCCCCCATCTGATGAAAGTGTTGTAGATATTGTCCCATCCAGCATGTCAATGAAAACAGTCTTGTCCAATGGGGAAAGCCCTATAGGGGCCGCCCCATTAAACCACTTGATTGGGGCACCCTCACTTAATGATTATAATAAAGTAGGAGCAATCAGTGAGGCCCACACCTTATCCGACAACTGCCAACATGCCTCAAGGTGATATATTCCCCAAGAGCAATATGAAGTTACAACTGAAAAAGATCATCAAAAAGAAGTAGGGTGATCACTTGCTCCTTCATTCAAATAAGCTAAGTGGGGCATCTACGCTCCACTTAGGTATCCTACTCCATGGCATTAAAAAACCCAAGGAGTTAGTAAAAACAAGAAAAAGAAAAACATAAGCTTAGCCAACCAAACAAGAGGTTGAACAATTAAGAAGCAGAGAATGACTCCCATTCGAAAGACAAGGTTCAAGTGAAGCAATTCAAGGAGGAAAGACTCAATAGGATACGAGAACATTTGTCAAGGAAGTGTTGGATAGCAACCAAGGCAAGGAAAATCCAAAGATAATCGAGACTAAAACCTCCCTGTCACTTAGAGGAAGTAAGGATGATCGAGTTATCATCATGACAAAAGTGCCAAGAAGAAAAAAATTCCACTGAGACTTCTTCTTCTCATCCTCTTTCTTCATCTTCTTCAAAAAAGTAAAAAGAAAAATAAAAGAAATTTTGCTAGGATGAAAATCTAAAAAGTACCCCAAGCATTGGAAAAAAGGCCACCGGCTAAACACACAAAAGGGACCTTGAGGGCGACAAAAAAAAACAAAAAATCTATCGGGCTGAAAATTCGAAAGGAGCCCTGAGCTTTGGAAAAAAGGCCACCAGGCTTAATACTTGAAAGGGACCCCAAGGTGACAAAAAAAAGAGTATAACTAGAAATTCTTCTCTTCTCAAATCAGAATAGTGTAAAAAATGAAAGAAATAAGAAAGACATCAGTCCAAGTAAATTTGAAGTACCTCGACTATCTGAATTTCAATTGGTAGGGAAGTGGAGGAACAAAATTGGACGTCCAAAGGCATCCTGAGTACTCAGGGGCAGTATCCCATATTATCCAAGACATTAGTTTACTCATAAACTTCAAGAAAATTTCTCTGTTGAATTGTGACATAAGAGCCAATATTGGAAGATGCTGGCGTACTTGGTGATTCCTCGTCATAAAAGTCTCAAGTCGAGGCTCGGTAAATTCATATTGAAAAAAAAAAAACAAAAACAAAACGAAAAGAAAAAAGAGAGCTCTATGGTAGCATGAGCCTAAACTGCTTATCAAATTTGTTTTCATAATTTCTCACTACATGTTCTTCTAAAGTATTTAAAAACCTTAATTTCTTTGATTAAATTGTAGCCCAGAACATTGTTTTTGTTTCAAAATTCTATCTATTTTCAAACTTTCTAAAGTGTTTCAAAAAACGAAGGTGCTCCATGGAGGCTTGGATATGATATTTCCACTGTCACCAAATCTTGGATTGCCATGCTTGCAAACTCTTAAGGAAAAAAAAAAACGGGATAAAACTCACAGGTTCCCAAGACAAAAAGCTTGAACCTGTGGACCCCAAGAACTAGAATCGAATGCAAACAAGAAGTTCAACCACCTATGAATTCATCATCAATTATTCTAAAGTAAAATCCCATTTGATTGGAGAACCAGACCTCAAGAAAAATGTCTAAAGTCGAAGATGACTACACTTATAGCATCTCAAAGAGTATTGGAGTGACTAAAACAAGGAGTGTCACCAGCTCAAAAATAACATTCCTTTTTATTGTCACTTCATATCCTGATTGTCAGAGACCTCCATCGGCATACTACCTACCTAAAGGGTATTAGTCATTCAAAAGAATAATCAATCAAAAAAAGTTTTCATTGCCATCATATCGCAGGTGTCTATTTCTTATCCACGCACCTGTGAATTCCAAATAGGGGGCAACTGTAGATAACCCCTAAAAATTATGGCTAATGGAATCCCTAAAACCTTTGATTTTGAGTCCAAATGACCATACAAACCCTAGTAGACCATAGGTGACTTAAACCTTATAGACTTATCCCAAATTTATCCCAATCCCTTCAAATAGTCACCTTATACACCCATGAGAATTGTGAACCCAAAAAACTAACCCGATTACCCATCGGACATCCAAAAATATGAAACAAAGATTCTAAAGTCCTAGCCTTATAGACCCCTCACAAATACCTCAAATTTGACTAAATTTGATTTCAAATTACAGAGGAGGTCACACGAACTTTCCAATACTCCAAGAATCTCTTGAATCATACGTATGGTTAGAAAGTCAAAGCACCGAGGAAATTCTTCACTAAAATGATAATTTAGTCTCTGTTGTGGCTAGACACATGTCAACATGTGATGCATTATGCAATCTACTAGGCCCAGGTGCGGCATTTTACTAATTCTGATAAATTCAAAAACTTCAGAAATTTTCGAAAAAAAAAAATCCAAAAAAAGTCTAAAAAAAAACTAGTTGAAGCCTATAAATAACCTCCTCCAAAACGTAGACAACACATCTGAAAAAGATCATAAATTCCCAAGAATCTTTGGAAATTAGGAAAATTACTCAAAAATACCTGAAACTAGGAAAAGGCAATAGAAAATTCCAAAAAAAAATAAGAAAAAAAATCCCAAAAATTATCCAAAAATCCAAAAAAATCCCCAAACTCTGACTTTACCTTAGAAGATCCAAAAACCCTTAGAAAACTAAAGAAAACATCATCCAATCCTAAAAAAAAACTAGGTAAATCTTACCTAAATTTTATGAGTTTTTTCCTAGCCTTAAGAACTTTAGATCTAGGTCAAAGAACCTTAGATCTACTAATTCCAACAAGCATAAAGCATCTAAAAATGAGGTAGTGGCACAAATTTGAAGCGCGGCCTAATCCAAGTCCGAAACTTCAGGTTATGAGTCCTTAGATATAATTATTTATTTATCTGCTTATTTTATTTTATTTTATTCATTTAATTCGCTGTTTTATTTTATTATTTTTTAAATTTTAATTTATTATTAGATTTAGAAGCAATTTTAAGTTAAAATATAGATTTGGAGCTAGCGCTGCCAATGAACTCAGGAACGAATGGGCTTTGAATAGATTTGTGTCGTTTCTGAGCCCATAATTCAAACGACCCCACTTTTTCTATTTTACAAATATTTGAGTTGATGTCATTATCGAGATCGGCGTAAATCGTAGTATAGACAATATTATACATTCACTACTACTACTAAACAGCAAGAACAATAGCAACAACAACAATAACAACAACGACAACAATAATAATAACAATAATTATAATCTTAAATTTGGTCACTTTGTAACAATCCGTCATATGTGACTTCGAATCCGTATTATCACCCTTGATTCGGGTCGTAGAGTGAAGACCCTTGGAAATTAAAATAAGTGAATGCCGTAAAAGTCTCATTAAATTAGATTCCCATTACATATTTATTGTAGGAAAAGAAAAAAATTGCAAAAAAATAAAATAAAAAATGTAGCAGCTTCCTTCAACCTTTATGAATCCAACGCATCCCTTTATTTTGTTGTACGTGAAATTGTTAAATTTTTAATGGCCGCCCTAACATTTTTGCAATGATAGTATTAATGGTTTTTTCTTTTTTCTTTTTTTTACTAATGGGAAATTTCATCTTAATTTGAGTTCTAGAAACCAATGTCCTTAAAATTAGTTTATGATACACACATGTTCCTAGCCTAATCTTTGCTTGCAAATAGAGTAATGAACCCTAAAAATGGTGCCAAAATATTTCAGTCCCAACACCACAATAATAACTAAGGGCCCGTTTGGTCCCCTTTATTTTTCAATCCTCTAGAAAAATGTACTTGGAGTCGGTATTTATTGGACTTGGCATTTCCTGAAATATGGTGTATGCTATTTGTGTTGCCTCTAGTAGAAACCAGAAAAATACAAATTCATTGTTTGGATTGCCTAGATTATCTTTTTCTTAGAAATGCAAATTTTATATACTTTTTCTCTCTAAAAATTTAAGATACTTTCACTCTTTAAAACTTAAAATTTGAGATATTTTATCTCTCTAAAACTTAAAATTTGAGATACGTTATCCTTTTAAAACTTAAAATTTTAGGTACTTTATCCTTTTAAAACTTAAAATTTGAGATTCTTTATCTCTTTGAAACTTAAAATTTGAGATAGTTTCTCTTTATTAGAATTTTGAGACAGTTTCTCTTTCTAAAATAATTTCAAGTCATTTCTCTCTCTAAAATATGATATAGTTTCACTCTCTAAAGTTTTAAGGTGTTTTCTCTATCTAAAACTCAAAAGTTGAGAAAGTTTCTTTCTAAAAATTTTGAGATAGTTTTCCTCTCTAAGATATTTTAGGTACTTTCTCACTCTAAAATTTGATATAGTTACTCTTTCTAAAATTTTAAGATACATTCTCTCTCTAAAAATTAAATTTTGAGATAGTTTCTCTATCTAAAAGTTTCATATAGTTTTTTTCTCTAAAATTTTAGTATATTTTGTTTTTAAAACTTAAAATTTGAGATAGTTTCTCTATCTAAAATTTTTGAAATAGTTTCCCTCTCTAAATATTTCATGTACTTTCTCCATGGAAAGTTTGATATAGTTGCTCTCTATAAAGTTTTAAGATATTTTCTCTCTAAAACTTAAAATTTGATTTAGTTTCTCTCTCTAAAAATTTAAAGGCAGTTTTTTTATTTAAACTTTTATATTTTTTTTTATTACTAAAATTTTAATAAACTCTCTCTCTCTCTCTCTCTCTCTCTCTCTAAAACTTAAAATTTGAGATAGTTTCTCTTTCTAAAAGTTTTGAGATATTTCTCTCTAACAAAAAATGTAGTAGTTCCTTTCTCTAAATTTTGATGCAGTCTATCTTTAAAATTTTAATATATTTTCTCTCTCTAAAACTTAAAATTTAAGATAGTTTATCTCTCTAAAAGTTTTGAGATATTCTCTCTTACAAAATTTAAATAGTGTTCCTTTATCTAAAATTTAATGTAGTTTCTCTCTCTAAAATTTTAAGATACTTTCTATCTCTAAATCTTAAGATTTGATATAGTTTCTCTCTCTAAAAATTTTAGATGCTCTCTATAACTTTAAATTTGATATAGTACCTTTCTCTAAAAATTTGAGATAATTCCTCTCTCTAAAAAAAATCATGTATTTTCTCTCTCTAATAAATTCTCTAAAACTTGATATGGTTTCCTTCTCTAAAATTTTAATACGGGTATGTGAAAAAATGGGTCGTTCTCATGAAATGTCAATTTCACCTATTTCAGTGGAATTGAGATTTCCAAAGAAAAATGACTCCTAAAAATTTGAACCCGAAGAACCAAACAAGCCCTCAAAGAATTCTAACACTAACGTGCTAGGATCCTGAGCCCAAGTTAGGAGGAAGTCTGGGGTTGATGTTTACATAAGATTGCAACCTAAAACAATCAAATGAAGGTGCATTTCTGAATCTTATCATGAGATACAATTTTGGTGTCAAAAATTCTTAGTAGAGTGCGAGAACCTATTTTTATCTCTAATTAAAAAAATTGAAGCGTCAAAAATAGCTCAAGTCAAGTAGATCTACAAACACATAAAAATATTGAAAATAGAATGTAAGGTGCCCTAAAAAACTTAAATATATTTTTCTATGCATCTTAATATGGAGACGATGAATTTGATATTTTTCCATGTCAAAACAACTTAAATAGCTTTAAGTAAACTTGCTAGAGCAAATTGTGCAGTCTGCCTCCCCGGGTTCTCACCGCTTCCTAACTCGATTTGAAAAGTTCGATATAGAATGGTCTTGGCTGAATAAGGAGAGAGGTGACTTCAAAGGCCCAGCATTCACACTCTTATAGGGAAGTAGGGGTGAGAATGGGGCTAGATTGTAGGCCTTTTAAAGCCTTGCCAAACATAGGCTTGGTTGGGCCCCACCATAAAGCACATTGGCGACGGGTCAAGCCCTAAACTTAATGGGCCATAACCGAGCCTAGCATTAAGGTTTGACTGGCCTAATTATATAGGCTTTAGTTCAAAACAGTAAAGAATAATAAAAATTCAAAATTTCCAGTTTTTAAAAAAGGAAATATTGTTCTATTTTTTTTTGGAGAGGAGAATGTAACAAGATAGGACCGAGTAATTTGGACCCCCAACTTCTTAAAAAATGTAAAGAAAAAAGAAATTTGTTTGTAATATTTTTTATATTTTTTATCATTTTGATAAATATTAGAAAGTGTTTTGGTCATGAATTATTTTTACATTTTTCCTTTTTTTGTATTATTTTTAAAATACCCCGTTACAAATTGATTTTTTCAAAATCTATTTTTTCACTGCATTTTGACCTAAATGTGTTTTGTTTAATTTTACTTTAAACATATTTGTCTTATTTTTTGGATTTTTTGTATTATTTTTATTTTTTAATATTGTTTGGTTTGGCCAGACTCGGTCCAGCTTGGGATGAGTCCAAGTTACTCGGCTCAACCAAAGCAAATCCCCTTGGTCGAGTCGTAGTTTTTTTCATAGGTTTAAATTGGTGCAAATGGGCCAAGCTGCTGGACTCACTTGATAAGCCCTACCGGACATAGGCATCTCCCTTACACCCCCGGTAGGGAAGTATGAATTTTATGAAAAGGGCTAAGGTCGTGGTAGTATCCCCACACTTTAGTCAGCACGTTGTGGTTTTCATTTCAATCGACACCGCCCCATTAACCCTTTCAAAAGACTAACTCCCTAAGCTACTTGAAAATAAAGAATAGGTAGGGGACTGTCTTCTCCACTAAATTACCCAAAAAAAAAACGGAAAGATATGGATCTAATTTTTTGAAGCTTGTGTGCAGAAAACACAAGCTAACCTTCCAAAAATGATTGAATTCTGAGTGAGAGAGAGAGAGTGTTTAACAAATGTTCGTGAAAGAGAGAGAAGAGAAAGCACTTAAAAAAGCCATGCATTTTTGCAGCCTATACATATTTTGTGTGTAAGAGAGAGAGGGGGTTTCATTTGAGGGTGTGGACGAAACCTAAAGAGAGAGAGATGTGAAAGAAGCAGAGAGAGAGAGAGAGAGAGAGAGAGAGAGTAGGT
>NW_006494789.1:756777-772374 GCF_000471905.2 Amborella trichopoda
AGAGAGAGAGAGAGAGAGAGAGAGAGAGAGAGAGAGAGAGAGAGAGAGAGAGAGGTGTTTAGGTTGAGGGAAGTGCATAATCTTTGAATTGAAGTTTTGTGATGTGCAGCTAGGAATAGATAGGCAAGGATGAGTCATGATGGTCCCATGGGGGTGCACTAGTCTTTACAGCAGCTTTCCCATCCTTTCTCTGCACGCTGCCCTCATCACATCCTCCTTCTTAACTCTCTCTCTCTCTCTCTATTAAAGCCCTACCCTACCGCCTTCACTCTACCTCACCACCCCAGAGAAAATGGCCACTTTTTTGAAAGCATATTTGGTCATCTTTTTCTCTCTTCCACTTTTTTATACCCCTCTAGTGGCCACAAATGAGGTAACTTCCCACCCCACAAATGCAAATGCCCCATTCCTTTTCCTTTTCCTCTTCCATGCTTGCTTAATATGAGTTGACACCATCCCTTTCTCCCCCTCTATTTTTTATTTGCAGGTGTATATAGTCTACTTAGGACTCAACCATTTAGATGATCCTCTTCTCACTACGAAATACCATCTCCAGCTGCTGTCTAAGGTCTTTTCAAGGTATCAACTTCGGACTCTCTCTCTCTCTCTCTAACACACACACATACACACTTGTCATGGAACTTTTCTCTCTCTCCCTCTAACACACACATACACACTTGTCATGGAACTTCTCTCTCTCTATCATACTCACACTTGTCATCGAACTTCTCTCTCTCTATCACACAAAACACTTGTCATGAAACTTTTTTCTTTGAACTTCACTTGTCATGGAACTTTAACGTGGTCCTAACATGCCTTCTTCCTCATTTAATAGAACATTGATAATAGTTCTCTCTCTCTCTCTCTCTCTCTCTCTCTCCACATACACACACAAATAACTATAAAGGAATTTAGATAATATTGCACATCATGTAGAAACATGTTATTGATAATATTATTCGCTCCCCAAACGCCATCTCTCTCAATGAATTGGTGCAATGTGATAGTGAGGATGAAGCCAAAGAAGCCATGGTGTATAGTTATAAGCACATCTTCTCAGGTTTCGCTGCCAAACTCAACTCCACACAAGCGGCCACTCTAGCTAGTAAGGGGACATCACCAATGTTGCTGTTTGTTTGGTCTTCTTAATCTATAAATATCTTAAACTACAAATTACCATGTTGTAGGTTTGGAAGGTGTGATATCTTCATTTAAGAGTAAGGTCGTTAAGCTTCACACCACTCGTAGTTGGGATTTCATGGGGTTAACAATGGACTACGACGAGGCTATTCCAGTTCAAGAAGCTTTTGGGGAGGATATCATTGTCGGTGTCTTTGATACAGGTTCCTGACTCTCGACGAGAAAGTATACAATAAGATCATTTACCTTCAGTGCCAAAGGTCAAAAGCATTCCTAGCTGACTGATGTCAAGTCGGACGGCTTGGGGTGTACTATTGACTGACCTCAAAGTCTGCAAAAGTTTTGAATTTTGGAAGATAAATTGTATGCCCTGACCATCAAATTTTACCTTAAATGGCTTGGATTGTTTGGAAACTTTGAATACAAAAGATAATAGGCTCATTGCGTCCCGGTCTCTCTCTCTTATAGGCCCTAAAACTTAAAATTTAAAGGAAAAGGTTTATATAAGGTGTCAACCTTATACTATGCAAGTAAGACACACTTCAAAAATCCACTAAAAATGAGTCTTTTGATGTTATAAAATCCTCAAATTGGTCGTCTCGAACTTGAATTATATGGCCATGAAGGAAATTTTTTTTTCTCCAAATTTGACAAATAGTGTATCTTGTAACAAGTAATATGCATCGTCCTTTTTTAAGATTTTCAAATATTAATGGATTTGTTCGATCTACATCATTTTTAAAATTTCAAATTTTATAATTCGGGTGAAGATAGTTTTTCAGGCCAAGTAAAATTTGAGACAGAAAAATTTAAAGGTGTGCCTTCTATATTATAATGTGGGTGCTTCATAGAAACTTCACCCAACTTAAATAGTTTTATGAAATGGTTCGATATGTGCAATTTTGTTTCCAAAGCTCATATTCTTAACTACAAATTTCAATTCCAAAGATTATATGGGAAAGTGCTTGATCAAGAGGTTTAACATGTGCAATTTTTGTTTCTAAAGTTGCATAGACATATTTTTCTTGTTATATTGTCCTTAATTTGTTTTGTGTGCAGCAATGCCCTGACTTCTATAGTGTAACCCAATATTTATCATACCTTGGGTCCTCCAGCTCTAATTGGCTAAGTATGAATAAAGATGTGTTTGGTTATGTTTACTTAGACTTAAGTGAGGGTTTGAAATATGGAAAAAGTTTATATAAGGATGCTACCTTATAATGTAGAAATACGGATGCCCCTCAAAAATCCATCGTAAAAGGTAGTTTTAATGTTGAAAAATCCTTTGATTAATCATCTCGACATCGAGATGCATGACTATGAAAAATAAAAAGATTTTAAGTCTCAGAAATAGTGCATTTTACATCATATTATCTACACTGTCCATTTTCAAGATTTTCATATGTAGATCTACTTGATTTTAACCATTTTTAAAATTTAAATTTTTATAATTAGATATAAAAATAGATTTTGAGATAATCCTAAGAACATTTTACATCAAAATTACATACCATGATAAAATTTGAAGGTGCACCTTACTTCTACACCTACAGATGCATCCATATGCCAACTGCACCCTTGAAATATATATGGAAAAAGTGTATATAAGATTGAGGCTCTAAACAATCAAATTAAGGTGCACTTTAAAAATTCTTTAGAAGAAGTTTCAATTCTGAGAAACCCTGAAATCCAATCATCTTGACCGTAAGATACATGGACATAAAAATAAAAAAACATCAAATCTTAAAAATAGTGCATCTCGTAATGCATTTATCTATACCGTCAATTTTTAAGATTTTCAAATGTTCATAGATATACTTGATGTACACTATTTTTTAAGCTTGAAATTTCATAATACATATGAAAATTTACTTTCAGTCTGTCATAACGATTTTTGGTGCTGATACGACATCTTTCAACATTATTTGAAGGTGCACCATATTTTAATTGTTTAGGGCCTCAGCGTTATACAAACCATATTCAATATATATAAGTTCTTTATATGTTTTTGGCTATGTGATCGAGATCCATTGTATAGGAGCCATTCTATAGCTTTCGAGCTACGATAGTGAAGGTATTGGTCATCTTTGCCTGTGAA
This sequence comes from Amborella trichopoda, assembly GCF_000471905.2. Next base: position 760,016 of record NW_006494789.1, read on the forward strand.
TGTAGTAACATTAGTAACTATCTATATAAATTTTGATGTTTTTTTTGTGCTATTTCTTTTCATGTTTTTTTTTTTTTATGTTGATTGTTGTTATTTTTCACATGGCCATCGAACCTGTATAATTTGCACTATCACATGAATGATGAATGTTCTTTCTTCTTCTTTCTTGTCCTCCCAACCCTCTCTCTCTCTCTCTCTCTCTCTCTCTCTCTCTCTCTCTTACAAACATGTTTTAAGATACAAGCATGCACTCACATCTAAATCAAACCCTAGCTGAGGTGATCGCTAACCACTTTCTCTCTCCCTTAATGAAGGTATATGGCCAGAGTCGAAAAGCTTCAGAGAAGACCCTAGCCTAGGTCCAGTTCCATCTTCATGGAAGGGAGAGTGCATCGCAGGCGAGCAATTCTCTCCCAGTCTCTGCAACAAGAAGCTCATCGGTGCTCGGTACTACATCAAGGGCTACGAACACGACATTGGACCCCTAAACAAAAGCTCGAACCCCGAGTTCCGGTCCTCGAGAGACCGACTGGGCCACGGCACCCACACCTCCTCTACAGCGGTGGGCTCGCCGGTGGCCGGAGCTGGGTTTGGTGGGTTAGCCATGGGCTTGGCTAGGGGTGGCGCACCCAGGGCTAGGCTAGCGATCTACAAAATATGCTGGAGCCCTGGTTATTGCTCAGAGATTGATATTTTGGGAGCTTTTGAAGATGCAATTAAAGATGGGGTTCATGTGATTTCAGCATCTTTTGGGGCTTCACCTCCTCTCAGGCCTTATCTTTCATCGAGTGCTGATATTGGTTCATTTCATGCTATGCAAAGGGGGATTCATGTGATTTTTTCAGGGGGCAATTCAGGATCAGACCCTTCACTGGTGGAGAATGTGACCCCTTGGGCCACTTGTGTTGGGGCCACTACCTTGGATAGGCACTTCCCTACACAGATCATACTCGGAAGCACCAACATCACTTTTCTGGTATTTTCTCACTCTCTCTCTCTCATATGACTATTGTGCTATGTTCTTTCTTTCCTAGTAGGATGGAAGTATATATATCTCTCTCTACTGAGACAAAACTAGGAAAGACCTGGTATGTGTTCTCTCTCTAGAATAACACGCTTTCTCTCTCTAGAACAACTTATGTGTTGCATTCTCTCTCCCCAAAAGCAAAAAACACCCCAATTGAATGAGAAATCGCCTACTGAGATCGTCATTGGGAACAAGAAAAGTATTGTGGTATTTACTCTCTCTCTAGGAATGAGTGTTGTAATATGCTCTCTCTTTCTAGGACATGATTATTGTGGTTCTCCTCTCTTTAGTGTCTTATGTTTTTTTAGTAAAAGAAATTACTATTAGTTACACTTTCGAGTCCACTTGATGGAAAAAATGGCATGAGTGATCGATTCATGTGATTATTGGCACCTCTTATTCCCTCGGTTATGTATGTAGTTTTCATATAGAAAGTTTCCTAATCATTTGTTTAATGTGTCTCTTCTCTGTGTTCTTTGCATGGCTACCTACTGCGTGCTGACCAAAAAAGGGCGAGGGTTTCATTGACCAGACACTGAAACTTCCATTAGTGGATGGGAGTTCCATCTCCACCACAGGGTACTGCTCTCTCTTTCAATGTCATGTCGTCAGATTTGCGTAGGAGCCTTCTTCAGTTCAGTTTCGTAATAATGTGCTTCGGGCGGGGGGGGGGGGGTAGGGGGGGGGGGTATTTAATATTTTTAAAATTCTAAAATAAATAAAAATATAAATTTATATACAACAGTATATCAATCAAAATATTGAATTTTTTCAAAAATCAAAATAAATTCTAAAATTTTAAAAAGTTCTAGCCATACAGAGAATCTAAACATTCAAAATTTTCCTAAAAATAAGACACCCACAGCATGATAAAGAAATTAGACAGTTCGGATCTTATTTTGACACTCATAATACAATAATACTCCAAATCATATTATAATAATAACAACAACAATAATACACATAAATGATTATATAATAATATCAAAATTATAATAGTTATATATAAAAGAATATCATTTCATTAGTATCAATAAATATTATAACAAATTAATAAACATCATAATAAATAAATAATAAGATAATATTATATTATCTTGTAATAAATTATTGCAATAATAAATTAAGACTTAAAGTAATAAATTACAGTAATATCAAAATTATATAATGATACATTTACTAGTATTAATATAATATTGCAAAAATTAATAAATGTTATAATAAATAAATATTATAATATATTAATAAAGCATTTTTTACCATTTACAATATTACTATGCATTTGCACAAACAAATGAATCGCCAAAAAACGTTATCAGCATTTATACTGAATTATTTAACTCGGTCAAAATAATTATTTGTGTATGTGATCTCTGTTGGCGATATTTATAGGGCATGTGATGTGAACAAATTGATCCCAAGGCTTGCATTTAGGAAAGTGGTGCTATGCTTTTCAACAGGAGGAGATTCAAGCACAATTGCAGGCCTAGCCGTTTATTTAGCAGGGGGCTCTGCCCTAATTTTCTCCCAACCATCCACTAAACGAATACCCGATGTGTCCTTCATTCCCATTCTTCATGTTGATATCAATCAAGGGACACAAATTCTTTTCTATATCCAAACATTAAAGTGAGACACCCACTCTTTTTCTTAGGCCTTTTTTCTCATTTTCTCCACTAAATTATGCCTTCATTATTTATATCTCATTTTCTTCACTGAAATGTGCCTTCTTTTTTTCTTTCTTTTTTATTTTCTCATTTTCTCCACTAAATTATGCCTTCATTATTTATATCTCATTTTCTTCACTGAAATGTGTCTTTCTTTTTTATTTTCTCATTTTCTTCACTGAAATATGTCTTCATTATTTGTTCTCTCATTTTCCTCTCTAAAACGTGTGTTTATTATTTGTTTTATATCATTTCTTCTCTAAAAGTTGGTCTTCTTTATTTCATTTTTCTATTTTATTTTTCTTTCTCTTTTTTTTGCATTCCCACTTAGTATATAAAAAATGGAACAAAAACTATATAAGTAAAAAAAAAAAAGGGGCAAAGAAAAAAGAAAAAACAAAAAACAAAAAACAAATGAATTTCTATCTTAGTTTATAGTACTAATAGAATCATTTGGACCACAAGGAATCCAAGTGTGCAGATTAATCCAAGCAGAACGAGTGTAGAAGATGGTCCAGCACCTAAAGTCGCTTACTTTTCCTCAAGGGGACCAAGTTCACTCTCTCCAGCCATACTCAAGGTGATCCCTTTATAGTTGGTGACCTATGCATTCAAGATTTTGCATTCCTAAAAGACAAACCTAACTGCTAAATTCATTTGCAAAAGACAAAGGGGAAATATCATTTAAGAACCCTTTTGTAAAAAAGATCAAAAGATCCCAATTGTTTGATTTTCATTTAACTAGGGTACCTCCTCAAATACTATTTTAAAAAATGCCCAATGGCGCTTGTTTAGGGTTAGAAACCTGAACTAGTTATAACATTTCAGTAACTCATCTTGAACATGCAAAGGTAGGCCTTTCATTTAGTTGGGACCTCTTGGGTGGGTCTAATTACTTAAATATCACTGTTCAACATTTCCCAACCATGAAATTTGTGAGATAATTTTCAAGATACTTGAGTGAACTGTAACATAAAAAGTAAACCCTTTAGTACCAATTGGAATGTTTTAACCCCTTTCAATGATTTTTTTAAGGTCTTGGCCCCTTAAATGATATTTTTCAAGAAATGATAATGATGACATAAAAATTCACATTAAAATCAATCTATAGCATGAAAAGTTTATTTTAGTCTCCCCCCTTTTCTCTCCCTCTCTCTGTCGTATTCAAATGCCTATTTTCTCTTGAATTGCTATATCATGAAAAGTTTCTTTCAATCAGGTTTTCTCCCATATAGTTTTCATATCATATTTCTCCTTGAGTACCTTTGTATGGATATCAAGATAATAATTATTTCCCATGAACCACAACCACCCAAACATATTTTGTGCGCGGAAGCTCTAAACCTGACAAAATAGAAAAAATCTTTTGGGTCTCCTAATTGTAAGGATTGTAGCTTACACACAAAACAAATATTATATGCTGAGGTTCAATCGTGCATGAATATATTATTGTGGTGCAGCCGGATTTAAGTGGTCCTGGGGTGAATATATTGGCTGCTTGGCCACCCATTCTTCCACCTTCCTCAGTACCCATAGACAGACGTATTGTAAATTGGAACTTATTATCAGGAACTTCGATGGCATGTCCCCATGTAGCTGGGATAGTTGCTCTGCTCAAGTCTGCACACCCATATTGGAGCCCTGCGGCCATTAAATCAGCTCTAATGACAACAGGTGAGAATAACGATTCTTATTATAATTATTGTTATTATTGTTATTTTATAGAAAAAGCTTATATAAGGTTGCAACCTTATAATACATAACTATGGTCCACCTCAAAAACCCAATAGAAAAGATTATTTCAAAGTTGAAAAACCTTCTAATTGATCATCTCAACCTCCAGATGTATAGATATAAAGAAAAAAAAGCATTTCAAGTCCTAACAATAGTGCGTCTTGTAACAAGTTGGCTGAACCATATATTTTCAAGTATTTATAGATATACTCAATCTACACTATTTTTAGAATTTTAAGCTTCATAATTAAGATTTAACATTGATTTCAAGCCATCATAAGGTTTCTGACACCAGAATTACAGTGGTAGATATATATATCAGTTTGGATAAAGGGAGCTTTAGGATTTGGACATTTGAAATTTGTAACCAAGAGTGCAAACAAGCTAAACTTAACTCTTTTTTGCCTTGGCATTTCATAAAGACATGGGGCACTTAGACATCTTTTTGTCTATGACAAATTTGAGTTTTTCTAAGATGAAGGTGTTTGCAAAGTCCAACATCCCAATATCTACAGTACTATGGCATCCACCATACACTGAAACATCACTTAGAGTTAACTGTTAATCTCTACCCTCCTCCATTGATAATGAGTGAATAACGGTCGATGTTTGAATATGCACCTTATTACCATACACCACTTGCCTATAGTGTGCCTTTCTTAAATTAAATCCCAAAATTTCTTGGCTTGTAAAACTTGATTTGAGAATTTGATATGTTCATGTTAGAATCGTTCCCAGTTTTCTTATTGGAATCAATTTTTTTGTTTTATAAAATGGCTAATCTTTATATTTTTTGTTTTTCCTTTTATTTATAAGCTCCGCTCCGACTGTGTACTTCTAATGCAGCTCTGATACCAATTGATGCAAATTGAAGGGAATCCACCCTAAAAAATGACCAAATCTTATTAACTCATCTACTTTTTTTTACAATGAAGGGAAACGTCATCTTAAATAGATTAAAAAATTAATAAAGAATATAGACAATTTTATCTCTCCCTCTATTTTCTCTCTCTTAACCTAGTTTCTTGATCATCCATATCTTCATTCTTTAACCATCACGTACCCATCACGTAGCAAAAAAGATAAGATTTTCCACGTTTTATCCAAAGCCATGCTTCTCACGTTTTTATCTAAAACATTCCTAATAAAACTCTAACTCCCCTAATTTAACCTTATGTGTTTACCTTCCTAAACTAACTTACCCACCCTAAGTACCCTTAATTATCCCGCACATATGAAGGGATAAACAAAGAATAATAAAAAATTAAAATAACCCTAATACTATTTGCATCATTCTCTTGGGTTGGGAGAAGCTCGACCTCGAGCTCAAAGTTGGTAATGAAGTCCTGGTAATGAAGTCCCACCATGAGCCTTGGTACGTTTTCTTCAATTTCTTCAAGACTGATGCTTTCAACTGTGTTCTGTGTTCCAAGAGTAATTGTTGAATACAAAAAGTTGCAACTGATCTAATTGACGCAAATTAATGCAGAGCAATAATAACACTATAAAAATAAAAGAAAAATGTTGAGAGAATATATCATCTCTCAAAGTCTACAAGAGAATTCACTTTCTCTCTCAAGGTCTACAAGGGAATTGAATTCACCCCAAGATTGAGAGAATATATCATCTCTCAAGGTCTGAGAGGGAATTCAGACTAAGGTTGAGAGAACATATCCTCTGAATATATCCTCTCTCTAATCTGCAAGGGAATTCACCCCAAGGTTGAGAGATTATACCCTCTCTCAAGGTTTGTGACGGAATTCACCCCAATATTCTTTCTCGGGTCTGCAAGGGAATTCACCCCAAGGTTGAGAGAATATACCTTAAGGTCTACAAGGAATTCATCCCAAGATTGAAAGAATATATCATCTCTCAAGTTCTACAAGAGAATACATCCCAAGATTGAGAGAATATACGATCTCTTAAGGTCTACAAGGGAATTCACCCCAAGGTTGAGAGAATATACAGTCTGAGAGGGAATCCGCCCCAAAAAATCTCTTCACAAAACCAAATTTTATTAACTCATTCACTTTTTTTTTACAATGAAGGGAAACGTCCCCTTAAATAGACTAAAAATTTAATAAAGAATATAGACAATGGACTTCTCTATTTTATCTCTCCCTCTATTTTCTCTCTCTTAACCTAGTTTTTTTATCATCAATATCTTCTTCTTTAACCATCACGTACCAAAAAAGATAAGATTTTCTACATGTTATCCAAAGCCATGCTTCCCACGTTTTTATCTAAAACATTCTTAATAAAAATCCCCTTAGATTTAACTAACTCCCCTAATTTAACATTATCTATAAACTCTTACCCACTCTAATTACCCATTTAACTAGTACAAAATAAACGCAATTTAAACTCTTACCCACCCTAATTACCCCTGCACACATCTAAAGAGATAAACAAAAGAATAATAAAAAATTAAAATAACCCTTGTATTATTTACATATTACCTATATAAGATAAAGATAATATAAACTCTTACCCACCCTAATTACCCCTAATTATCCTTACGCACATCTGAAAGGGATAAACAAAAGAATAATAAAAAATTAAAATAACCTTAATATTATTTGCATCAACTTCCATGACAACATTGTACACATACTCCCATGAGCAAAAACCCTACTTAGAAGGATGATCTCAATTTGAAGTTTTGAGATCCATTTAGGATCACAAGATGAGTATTTTGAAAGAGAAAACGAAAAGAGATTGTATACTATGAGACTATTTATCTTTATGACAAGAGGTACACAATTTATCCGAGCTATCAGAAGTCAAATTGGATGGCTTGGGTGTCACGAAGTTCAAAAAATTTATTTTTGAACTTTGAGACAAGCCAATGACAATCACAATCACCTGATTTAAAATCCGATGTACAAGAGTGATTTTGATATCCTTGTACTAAAAATATATAGTCTCTGAATATCTTTACCAAAAGGAAATAGATTTTGCCGTTAGTTGACACTTAAATCTATAATGCAAAAATTGGATTATCTTTGGACAATTTCTTCAAATTAAGTACATTTTTTTTTATCAAATGCTCGCGATCCTTTTTACTTTTTTTAGTCGGGGTGGTTAATAGGTTAGAGAGGGTACTTCCCATAAATATGTTGTCCTAAATGCATTATAAGATAGAGTTTTACCAGAGGGAGTGAATGTAGGACATATATGCTCCCATGGGATTTTATAATCTTATGGTTTTTTTTATTGTTTTCCCCTGACCCATATCCTTGTTGCGCAGCTTACACAAGAGACACAAGTGGAGATAGAATCCTAGCAGGAGGAACTGTGAAAGCAGTTGATCCTTTTGATATAGGAGCTGGACATGTCAACCCTTTGAAAGCCTTTGATCCAGGCCTTGTTTATGACCTTGATGCCTTGGACTATGTCCCCTTCCTATGTGCACTGGGATACAATGAAGCACAAATAGGAAAACTTGTGAACCAAGTGAAAATAGACTGCTCAAAACTTAGTTCATTCGAGATGGAAGACCTCAATTATCCATCAATAACAGTGCCAAATCTTCAATCTAGGGCAACTATCAAAAGGACCCTAACTAATGTGGGACAGAAGAGAGCCATTTACTTTGCGGATTTTGTGAGCCCTGAAGGTGTGGAAGTTCAAGTGTGGCCAAATGTTTTGATTTTCACTAAGCATCTACAAAAATTATCATATTATGTGACCCTTACTCCAACCAAGTATTCAAAGGGGAGGTATGATTTTGGAGAGATAATGTGGTTTGATGGGTACCACAGTGTGAGAAGCCCTCTAGTGGTTTGTGTAAATCTTCAAATGCCTCATGAAGGAACAAACTTTTCAAGTGGTGAGGAGGTTACTAGGGCCAGGGTTTCATTGACTATGGTAGAACAAGTGTCTCATACTATTGTTAAATCTTTTATGGTAGAATAAGTGTCTCATGGTATTGTTAAATCTTTTAGTCGTCAACCTTATGTATTTTGCCATCAACCATATTTAGTGGTTGGTTTCTTGTAATCCCTAAAGGATGACTTTTTATAAGATGCTACAAAGTAGAAGATGTCGGTTTAGACAATGTTCCAAAAGTTTTATCTCATGATTGGTATAGCATGATGCTATATATCTAAAGATAAATCCGATGAACAACTTAATAAACAATGGTTTAGGCTTTTTAGGCCCAATATTTTGGACATTTTAATGGTGAAATAATTTAAGGTGTCGTTTGGATGTCCATTTTTTAGTCATGAGAATAAAATTATCCTGTTGTTGTACTTGCAACACCATCTATTCAATGGAAGAATTTAAGTAATGTAACGCTCTTAATGGAAGAGGTTTCTATAAGGCCTAGGATTTATGAAAACAAAATAAATCCTCACTTCAAATCCTCATCCGAAAACCACTTTCAACAATTGAAATCTCCATGATGGCTCTAAAATCAATTTCCAACATTGACATTGAAATTCGAACTTCAAAAATTGGTATAGATCTTGCGGATCTATGAACACATACTTTTAGGGCGAAATGGACGATCTAGATAATTTGTTACAATATACACTATTTTTAGAGCTTGAAATCCTTTTCTTTTTTCACAACCATAATGTTTAAGTCAAGATGATTGATATATTCTCGCCCGGCGACATTCTGTTCACTCTTTTTCTCTTTTCTTTTTTTTTTCTTGTCTGGCCTAAGCCGACCCTAATTGGCATAGGCAAGAGCCTCTTTAAACCTTGTCCTAGTAGGGTTCGGGGTAGCCCTAAAGAGACCGGGGCTGGCCCAAACCATTCCCGGCCTATCAATGAGAATCCATTAAGTGTGGGAACGGGTTGGATCGGGGTCGGGTCAGGTACTGTTGGACCCAAACCCGAATAGCATCCAGGCCAGGTTTGGACCTAGACCCGACCTTTCGGGTCCAAAATTTGGACCCTTACCCAGACCCGAGGTAGGGTTTATACGTTGGGTCTTGGGTCTGATCGGATCCATGGCCACCCTATGACTATGAGCTTATCCTTCTTCTTTTTTTGCCTTGCCCTTTTTTTTAACCATCATATACCCATATTCTTGGCGACATTTACAATAATTTATGAATACCACATTACATATACCCACATTCCTTACTGTTTTACATAATAACTGGAGATTCTTAAGAAGTAATTGTATTAGCAACATTTATGAATACCCACATATACCCATATTATCTGGGTCCGGTTCAGGTGGACGGGTCTAGATTTTGGACTTGAACCCAACCTTTTAGATCCAAAAATTGGACCCATACCTCAACCCAAGGTCGGGTCTACCTGTCGAGTCCCAAATCTAGTTGGGTCTATTGCCACCCCTAGAGTCCATGATGTATGATCCATGGAGTCCTATAGTTCATTTAATCACACGCCATGCGCAGTGTATAGTTTGGTGTCTACTATCCTTCTTGAGATATTATTATTTAAGGTTTTATCATGTGTGTTTTTTTATAGGAATTTTATTATTATTATCTTTAATGTAGAATTTTATTAGATAATTATTTGGAATGTTTCATTAGTTATGAACTAGTTTTTTATTGAAAAATCAGTAATTATGAGTTCGATTTATACACAATAAAAAGGATAAATGTGTTACAAGTTTTACCAATGACATCGTTGATGAGAAAAAATCATCATCAAACCTAATAGCTTTATCATGCCCATCTAATACAAACAAAATATTGCCATTGTAGAATGTAACACAAATAGAAAAGTGTATATTACATATAATAAGATAGAAAAGTGGATATTACACCTTTGTGTTATCATTATGTATATAATGAAATAACCACCATAAGGAATTGTGTGGAGCATAATTATTTTCTCAAAAGGGTTCCTCTCTCTCTAAAATTTCTGTATGGCATTAGAGCAATATCGATCCTCTCAACCCTCAACCTTGAAGCCGTTCCTCTCCCAAAATAAGCCTCTCTCTATTTTCAGCCTTCCGTCTTGAGTATTTTCAGTCTTCCGGATTTATTAATTTCTAGCTTTTTGCTCTTGCATACAGTCTTTCGTATTTATTATTTTTGCCTAGCATCTTCTTTATCGCTATTGCATATGAGATAAGGAGTTGCAAGAGTCTTTATTTTATCTTTTCAACCTTTCATCTTTATCATCTCTACCTAGCACCTTCTTTCCTATAACATGGCCAAACATTTCCCATAGTGTTAATACAGTCTGTCAATTTATGCATGTCCCTACAATTGCCCATTTTCAAGCAGTTAAGTGAATTCCCTGTTATCTCAATGGTACACAATCATGTGGTACAAGAATTTTATCGGTTAGTTCCCTTAGAGTTATATGCCTTCTCTCTCAATGGTACACAATCATGTGAAATAAGAATTTTATCGGTTAGTTCCTTTGAGTTATATGCATTCTCTGATGCAGACTGAGCAGAATCTCCAACCACTCGTTGTTCAACCACTGGTTTCTGCATTTATCTTGGTTCCAATTGCAAATCTTGGAGTGCTAAGAAACAGCCAACTGTGGCTCGTTCCAACGTTAAAGCGGAATACCAATCTATGACATCCATTGCTGCAGAATTGACATGGCTTTCTTTTATTCTTCGAGATATTGAGTTGCCTATTCCTCAACCAAAAACACTTTTTTTGTGATAATATTAGTGCTTTTTACATGACAGTTAACCCTGTTTTTCATGCACGGACAAAACACATTGAGTTAGACTATCATTTTGTGCGTGAAAAGGTTGCTCTTGGAGTACATGTCACTCGTTTTGTTTTTTCTCGCAATCAAGTAGTTGATATCTTCACCAAGCCTTTACTATTAAATGTTTTTCAATATCTTTGCTTCAAACTCGAGCTTCAGATGCCTCTCCAGTTGAGTTTGAGGGGGAGTAATAAAAACAAAATATTGCCATTGTAGAATGTAACACAAATAGGAAAGTGTATATTATATGTAAGAGTTATTTACGTACGAACCTTAAATAGTTAGGACAGTACGAGGTGCTCTCTTTATACCCGAAAGTTACAATCATGGTCGATCAACACGACCTTTTTCCTCTTTTCCTTTTTTACAAAATTACCCCCTTGGTCCCAGGATGGCATCCTCAGACTGTTTTTTTTTTCTTTCAAAACTTAAAAGTTGCGGTCCAGGAATAGCATTCTCGGACCGCTTTTTTTTTCAAAACTTAAGTTGAAGTCCGAGGATTTCAACCTCGAACTAAAATTTCAGCTTTAAAGGAAAAAAAAAAAAGCTGTCCGAGAATGCCATCCTCGGACCGCGGACCGCTTTTATTTAAAAAAAACTTAAAGTAGCAGTCCGATGATAACATCCCCAGACCGCTTGTTTATTCCAACACTTAAAGTTGCAGTATAAGGATAGCATTCTCAGACCAAAACTTAAGGTTTAAAAAAGAAAAGCGGTCTGAAAATGCCATCCTCGGACTGCAACTTAAGTTTTGACCCAAAATAAGTGGTCTGATGATGGCATCCTCGGACCGAGGGATAATTCTATCAAAAAAAAAAATCGTGTTGACGGACCTTGGTTATAATTTTTGGGCATAAAGGGCGCAAGTCGTATTTTTGTAACTTATTTAAGGTCTATACGTAATTAACTCTATATGCAACAATATAGGAAAGTGCATATTACACCATTGTATTATCATTATATATATAATGAAAGAACGGTCATAAGGAATTGTATGAGGTATAATTATTTTTTCAAAAGAGTTCCTATCTCTCGAAAATTTCTATACCATCCCTTATCAATTTTGTAAATTGTTTCCAGGTTTCTTTCTCCATTTTGAAATTTTTAGAATTGCTTTTTCTACGAACGTTACGTAGATAATAGTGAGAAGCTTTAAAATATCATGATAAATTCATTTTATTATGATGTAATTGGAAATATTATGGTAGTAGAATTATCATGATAAAATGTAGCTAATTTCAATTGTTTAGAGATACTTTAAACCAA
>NW_006494789.1:781491-798798 GCF_000471905.2 Amborella trichopoda
GTGGACCATCAGGATGCTGATGGGGTATATAGGTGACCTACTTGAGACGCCAGTAGGGTATTTTGTGAAATCCTTTGAATTATGTAATGCCGTTAAAAGAGTTATAAGCATTTCAATTACTCGGATTATACTTAGTATTTCCGTTAATAGATCTCCTTTTTGAAAATATTGATATCTTTCAATCATGATTATTTTTAGGATTATGATGATCACTTACTGAGTTGCCAAACTCATCAAACTATGGTAAACATATTTCAGGATAACTGCGGTTTCATTTGTGTCCTCGTCAAGATCAACTTTGGAAAGATATTGTAGTTTTGCTTAAACTTTATTTTGTTACTTTGTAAGACCTCGCCACTGTAAATTTGTCCTATCAATAGATGTATATATGTTTTGTCCGTCACATCTCAAGAATAATAGTATTGTAAATTCTTGGGGTGTGACACCACCTCTATACTTTGCCACAGGATTTAGTTCTGGTGTAGAAAACCTTACAATTGCTTGAAAATCTATGTTCAATCCTATAATTAAATTTAAAATTTCATAACCGTGCATATGAATCGAAACACTTGAAAAATCTTGAAAATAAATTATCTATATAACCTATTACAATATGCACTATTTTTTGGACTTGGATTTTTTTTCTTAATATTGATACATCTCAAGATTGAGATGACCAATTTTAACATTTTCCAACTTCAGAACACTCACTTCTACTAGATTTTTTATGTGCACATTACTTATATGGTATAAAGTTGCAATCTTATATAGACTTTTGTATGTAATAAAATCGAGTTGTGATAAAACAAAAGTATTTTTTATTTTCTAAATAACTATTCTATTTGTGACATGCAATAATATACAATTTTTCATATATTTAATTATTATTCTATTTTTTTATGAACTTATGAGATTGTAAATGAATTCTATCTTTCAGTAAAATTATAAAAATTCCTATTTATGACAATCACTTACTAAATAATTAAAGGAAATAACTCGTGAATTTTAGTTGCTTTATAACTAGCTACCGCCACTTTTACGATAATTGAAATGTGAGGAAATACGTGCATAGAGATTGAAAATATATTTAGTAGAAACTAGAAAGATAGCATGAAATTATAAACTAACTCATTATCAGAGGAATATATTAGGATCTTTCTAGGAAATAAGGTGTTCGATAATCTTAAAAGGAAATAGATGGTATAGGAATTCTAAACAAATTTTGAGTGTGATTTAAAAATAAAAAGTAGGAGCTAGAGATAAAGACACTTTGATTGAATGTGCATATGGATTGATACAAACAATGGAATGTGGTGAAATAGGTGATCTAGTATTCCTAAACTAAATTCATAGTATTAGGGACGATTTTAGGAAAATTAGAGGGAGAATATTATTAATAATGAAATATGAGCAAAAAGATGACTTGGTAATCTTAAAGTGCTCACGGCATCGTACAAATATATCAAGAAAATTAGAGGAAAAATAGTGCATAGAGTATTAAAAAATTACCAATGTATTTATTTAACCCAAGCGGTCGATTTATACATTGCGTCGTCACATCTTTCAAATGTGAAATCGGGCAGCTAGGGTTATGTCACGAAATTTAAAAGTAACTTAAATAGACTTTGTAGTACAGTTGACACACAAATTTCAAATGCGATCGAGAGTATTATGACCTTCTTGTATACTGCTTAGCTTCATCCCTCATATGTGAAATCGAGCACTTAGGGTCATGTTACAAAGTTCCAAAACAACTTTATTGGGTTTCAAGTTCAGTTGACACACGGCGAATCAAATGTGATTAAGATGATAGTGACATTCTTGTACCATAAAAATTTTTTTTGGGTAAATTGTAACATAAGTTAACAATTGTAATCCTTAACATGGCTTGAAAATTTATCTTCACCCATAATAATGAAATTTAAAGTTCAAAATATGATTCTTATCGAGCACATCTATAAACCTTGAGAATATTCAAAATGAACGATCCAAATAATATATTACAAGATGGACTATATTTAAGATTTAAAATAAATTTTTTTTCATGTTCATACATCTAGAAGTCAAGATGACAAATCAGGTGATTTTTTTAGCGTCCTAACAACTTGTTTCTATTAGCTTTTTGAGGGTTGCCTTACTTCTGTATAAAGTTAAGGCCTTATGTAAACTCTCTCCTTCCTATTACTGGTATTATTTTTTATAATTCAACTACATTTTTTATAATTCAACTGCACTATTACTTCTGTATAAAGTTAATGCCTTATGTAAACTCTCTCCTTCAAATTAATAACTACACTAACTAAACTCTGTATCATTGAATTCGTTTATATTTTATGGCTAGATCAATGGAGAAGGGGTCCGTTATCTATAGTAGGAATAGAATTCAAGACGTCATATTGTGGCACTTACTATCCTGACTACCTATGCCTTGAGTCATGCCCTTACTAAATCCACTTACCTGTGCCTTTAGTCCATTCCTTAGTAAATTTGTTTCATTAGGCCAAAGACGTTGAAATCTTCAAATTTTACGATCAAAACCGGATGCAAAGCTAATATAAAAATAAAAAGTTCTCCAATTTTGTAAGGAAAAAGTTTATATAAGGTTGCAACCAATGTGAGACATACAGACTGAGTCAAACCGGACCCTGCTGGGGTACCTAGGATCAGCCCATGGGTGGGTCCAATTAAGCCTGGTTTTGGTAGTGAAGTTCCCAAGTTTGAAAAAGTTCACATAAAAATTAAAAATCCAAAAAATAAGAAATTTATTTCAATATGGTTTATATGTTTTCTCCCTTTTTGACAAATATTGTAAAGTATTTTGGTTCTAAATACTCATTTTTACATTTTAACTTATTTTTTGGATTGTTTTTAAAAGGGTGGGATTTATATAGAGCCGATGCTCTAAACAATCAAAGTAGATCACACCTTCAAATAGTGTTGAGAAATGTCGTTTTAATATTAAAAATCTTTGTGATAGCCTTAAAATATATTTTCATATTTAATTATAAAATTTAAAGCTTAAAACATAGAGTAGATCGAGCAAATCTATGAAAACTTGAAAATCTTGAAAATTTACCGTAAAAAAATGCATTATAAGATGCACTATTTCTAAAACTTGAAATCCATTTTATTTCATGTACATGCATCTTGATGTATAAAAAATGTAAATTTGGTATAAAAAATTCTTTGAGAGGCTTAAGAATCTATTTCTATATTTAATTATAATTTTTTAAACTCTAAAAATAGTTCAAATCAAGTACATTTATAAACACATGAAAATTTTGAAAATGGACGGTCTGTATAATGTGTTGCAAGATACACTATTTTTAGCACATGAAATACGTTTTTCTTTTCATAATCATACATGTCGACATCGAGATAATCAATTAGAGAGTTTTCCGACGTAAAAAATACTCTTTATGATATATTTTTGGAGTGCACGTTAAATCTACATTTTAATGTTGCAACCTTACGTATTTTTTTTTAATATATTTTCTACTGAACAATAAAATGAGGGGAAAAGTTTATATAGAGCCGAGGCTCTAAACAATCAAATTTGAGCCTACCTCAAAAATTTCATTGGAAGAGGTTGTTTTGATGCTTAAATATCTTCAAATTGATTATCTCGATATAAAAGAAAAAAATGGATCTCAAGTGTTAAAAATAATGTATTTTTCAAACGCATTTTTGTACTGTCAATTTTCAAGATTTTTAAGTTTTCATAAATCTATCGATCTACACTATTTTTGAAACTTCAAAATTTAAAAATAAAAATAAAAATATATTTTAAGGCTATGAAAAAGATTTTCAATATTGAAACTACCTTTCGCAACTCTATTTAAAAGTAGGCTCTAATTTGATTGTTTAAAGCCTAAGCTCTACACAAACCGCACCCTGAAATGAGTGAGATAAAGTAGAGAGAGAAAGAGGGGCGGGTGTCCGATACTAACCAAATGTTGAGTGAGGTAAATGAGGAAAGGCAAGGGATGAAAGAATAGGAAGAGAGAGATAAAGTAGAGAGAGAAAGAGGGGTTGCTCGAGCACTGCACGTGCATAGATATATCCACGTTTGCGTTAGGATTAGGGTTTTGCGGGTTTTCTCTGAGTAAAACCATTTTTGAAAATATCCGGGTTTTCTTAGCGAGAGCCGTGGTGCTATTTGAATCACCGCTTTTCCCTGAACAAAACCCTCTCTCTCTCTAAACCCTGCTACGGCGGCTCCCTCTCTCCCCTCCCCTTGAAACCCTAAAACCCAGATCCTCACTCTCGACCCTTTTGCCTTAGGGTTTCAAGGCGTATTAGGTCGCAGGTCGCTCCATTCTAGGGTTTTTTCTGGCCTTATATTGCCTTCCTTTAGGGATTCAGGGGTGACCCGTTAACCTAAACTAGGGTTTGTATCAGGGTGCCCTAGGGTTTAAGGGGGGTTCGATTCATAACGTTTTATCTGGTGTTTAGGGTTTCTCTTAGGGTTTATAGGACTGATTTGTTCCCCTAAACTTAGGTTATTGGATTTGGGAGTTCTAGGGTTTTGGGAGTAACTCTGGTGATTCTTCTGGTTCATTAGGGTTTATCTATTGTAATTTTTTGGGTTGTGTAGTCTATTTGGCATTGGTATTCATAGGACTGATTTACTTGTTTATTATCTCCTGAAGAGCTCTTGGAGTTACTCTAGATCTTGCTCACTAGTTCGAATATGGCGGCCGTAGTTGCACCAGCTGATCGTATCCTTGAATCTGGGTATTTATTTCGTGTGGATTTGTTGGTAATTTTTTCTTTAGTTTGTATATTGATGATAATATTTTATGTGATGTCATTTTTTATTATTTGTTTGCACTAGAAGCTTTTCTGGGTTTCTAGGGTTTGATTAGGGCTCATGTCTAGATGCTATGAATAATATCTGAATTTTATACTATTTTTCGTGGTATACTGATTATTTGTATTCGAGAATTTCATGTAATTTATTTTCACCTTTTATTACATAAGCTCTGAGGTTTTTTTTTTTTTTTTTTGCTTTTTTCTCTTGATCTAGGAGTTTGAGTTACTGCTTACGTTGTACTCCTAACTAGAACAGAACTTATAGTTTCATGGAACTGTACTTGGTTATACGTTCAGATATCTTTCTGAGATTGGTTTGGTTTTCTACTTCTTATTCTGATAATTGTGCTGTTCGGGATATGTTTTTTAACCTGGGTCATAGATCTATTGAATTTTTTCACCAATTTGAAGCGCCCCTTTTATGTCATTTTTTTAAAGAAGCAAGTTGTCATGCCTGCGGTGTAAGTTCTGTAATTTACAATTCTTTGGAGCTGTCATGTAAGTTCTGAACTTTGTGATTCTGTGGAGCTTACTTTTTTTCGTTATTTGGAGTGCTTTGTTTCAATACATGTCTTGGATCTGATTCCTTGGTCTCGAAAGTATAAAACGTTATTTAATAATCTTCCTCCTTGATCTTTTGTGTTTTATGATATTATGTTAAATTATTAATATTTTATCTGTTTGAAGATAAAATGAAAATTGTGGGGGGTTGTTTTGGTTTACAAATCAGTACTTAGGGAATCATTCTTTGTGATATTGATGTTTTTTAGTTTTGTTTTCAAATTATTTTACTCGTTCCAGGGATTACTTCCGAGGCAACTCTACTGCATGTTTCTGGTCTATTGGGATGGATGCGATGAGCTTGGTGTTTTATTGATATTAGATTTATGGAATTTTTTTTATTTAGACCGAGTTACCGTGTTTACAAGTTACACAACATGAATGTCTTTGCTTCTTGTTTTCTATATTTTTTTACTGTTCAAAGCTTTTTTCTGGGGTTTTGAATGAGTTCAAAAGATTTGACTTTTTGTATTCAATTTTCGTGATTCATCGATTCTCCCCTTCAATTATTTATTTATTTATTTATTTTTAATGTCGTGTTTGGTTGAATATAGCAGTCTCAGATTTGTTTCACTGATTTGGGCATGAGAAAGAAAATGTTTTTGGTTGAGTATACCAGTCTCAGATTCACTACACTGATTTGGGCATGAGAAAGAAAGTGTTTTCTGTGACATATATTTTCCATTTAATTTTTATATGGAACTGTAATTGCGCTTTTGGTGCAGTATCTCTTGTTTGGAAATACTATTTGTTATCCTTCACCAATTTCCACTATAGAAGCAACAGAGTTATTGCAGAAATTGTCACTAGAGTCACAGGGCAAGCCAAAGGAAGTATCTGAGGCTACCAAAAAGGTACCATATGGAATCATAAATAAATTATTTGCTTGCGTACTTGCTCTGGTTGCCTATATGAGATGCTTGAGTTAAACACACAGGCACCATGTTCTTCGTGGTTTATAGAGACCATTGTGTAACCCTTAAATTTTGGTAACAGCCTTCTTCAGTCCAGTATGGTTCTGTTGATGCTCGTGACATAACCAATGTGCAGATTCCTTCCTCTGATCGTTCAACAACTCCTGTACTTCAGGAATTCATGGATCCTAACATGTGTTATCTTCCTAATGGATATGCGTCCTCATACTATTATGGAAGTAAGTATAAGTTTCAGTACAAGTATAACAAATTCTAGCTAATATGGAGAGCCCTGTTTTTCTAATGGATATATATTCTTCATTGCTGCCTTCTAACCATCTCTATTTTGACGTTTTTTCTCTATTATTTTTTAAATTTTTTGCCCATTTGTTATTTTTCACTGCCCTCAAATCTTTTTTGTTATATGTATTTTTTCTTTGGTCATTTTTTTTTTCAGCGTTTTCCTATGTTTCATGCTATGCTCACAAGTCCTTATGGCTTCAGCAAAATCTGAAATTTGGAAATAATTGTTCTTTTTATTTTCCCCTTGGATTTCCAGGTTATGAAGTTCCTATTAGTGAATGGGAGGACTATCCTAGATATGTGCACCCTGATGGAGTGGATATGCCTCCTCCTGTATGTTCTTTTTTGCACATATTATTTGGGTTGCTTTTTTCTTTTGTAGTCAATTGCTTTAATTGGTTGAATGGTATTTCAATAACATATTGTGTTCTTCTTCAGGGAGTTTATGGGGATATGTACCACCCTGGATATGCATATCCCTCTTATAGCCCGTACCCCCCTGCTGGCTCGCCTGTCCCTACTATGGGACCTGATGGTCAACTCTATGGCCCTCAACACTTTCAGTATGGTGCACCGTATTATCAGCAACCCACTCAACCCAGCGCACCTTATAACTCAAATCAAGCCCCAACAGCACATGGAGAAGTGTCTACCTCTGTTGCTCCTGATCAGGGGCCTATTCCCTTAGAGGGTTCAAATGGAAATTCAAATGCTATTCCAAACGGTACTGCTAATGGGAATAATGGTACTGGTGCTCCTAGGCCAAGTTACTCATCAGCAATGCCGAACTCCAATGGTTCTTACGCAAGGGGTATTTTGACTGGTGGTGTTACTCCTGGTTATCAGGACCCAAGATTTGCTTTTGATGGAGCAAGATCACCTGGACCTTGGTTGGATGGTCCTATTTTTCCGGAAGGACAGTCAAGACCTGCTACTAGCAACTCTGTTTCTTCAGCACTTTCCCATATTAATAGCATGTCTACTCAGAGAAACCAAAATCTTCGGCCTCTGCCCCATCTTATGGTATGCCACCATTGTCATCTGTATTATCTTGGCTTTTGGTGTTCTTTGGTAATTTTCATGTTATGGTTATTGAGTCCACTTCTTGTAAGATGCTCTACTCATCTGTTGATCTCACTCTCTCTTCATGGTTTTATTTCTATCTTGTTTTGCATGTATGTGCACATGTCCTAGGTGAGACTGTGTATTCGTGTGTGTGCACACACTGTTTACTAAATTACTCTATTTGGGTTTATGTATCAATTGATTTCATGTTGAATTGGATTTGGACACTCTCCTGAAGGGCTCCCTAATGTGCACAATGATATGAACATGTGACACAGAAAGCTATGTTCCTTGTAGACATTATGTGAAGAGTTGATGTGGGTTGATTTTTTTTTAATATGAAGTTGGTGTGGGTTGATTCTTCTCATAGCAATGTTTTCGTCTTAGAAAAAGGGTGTGGTGTGTATTGTAAGTTTATTAATCTATGTTTTTGTGGCTCAATTTCAGGGCTTGCATCATCCGAGACCGGCTTCTGGCATGGCTCCAACTCCTGCCTTCATGAACAGGATCTACCCAAACAACAGAATGTACCACCATGGTAGCTCAGTGAGAACAAATGGTGGTTTTGGATCCAGTGGGTATGATTCAAGATCCAATGGACGGGGATGGGTGGCTGTCGATAACAAGTACAAAACAAGGGGCCGAGGAAATGGATCCTTATATGGTAATGAAAACATGGATGTGTTGAATGAGCAAAATAGAGGTCCAAGAGCTGCTCGTTTCAAGAACCAAAGAGGTCTCCAAGCAAACATTACATTAGCTGTGAAAGGACAGAATCTCCTTTCCAATGCCAATAATGAGGATGTAAGCACAATCCCAAACAAAGATCAGTACAATCGACCAGACTTTGTTACGAAGTACTCAGATGCCAAGTTCTTTATAATCAAGTCATACAGTGAGGATGATATTCACAAGAGTATCAAATACAGCGTATGGGCTAGCACACCCAATGGGAACAAGAAATTGGATGCTGCATACAAAGAAGCTCAGGAGAAAACTGGGGGCTGCCCTGTGTTCCTCTTTTTCTCGGTGGGACCTTGGTGCTATCTTCTTTAATTTTTGTATATTTCATAATTTTGTTTTCTTATAATTCTTTGAGGTGTCTATTGGGGCTAGCAGCCGTGGTTGAACATTTTCTCCTGATTTTGTTGGCTCATTTAATGGCCTATTCCTTTTACAAATTTTTTGAGAATATATTCCTTTTACAAATTGTCTCCAGAATTTATTGGAAATGCCTATGTTTGGCTTTTTTGCTATTTGAATGGTTTTCTCGGTTTTTTTCTTTAAATCTATCTTTGACGAATGTGTTCAAGCTATAGCTCGATTGGGTTGCGCCTTATGTTGCAATCCTTGGAGAGTATGAAAATTATTGACCAGGGCTTATTTTTGTATTTGTTTTATGCATTTTCAGGTAAATGCGAGCGGGCAATTTCTTGGAGTTGCAGAAATGGTGGGTCCAGTTGATTTCAACAAGAATGTCGAGTTTTGGCAGCAAGACAAGTGGAACGGTTGTTTCCCTGTAAAGTGGCATGTTGTGAAGGATGTCCCGAACAATCAGTTGAAGCACATCATCCTTGAGAACAATGATAATAAACCAGTGACAAACAGTAGGGACACTCAAGAGGTAGGCTATACTATCCCTCTCTCTATATGCTCTCCATCTCTCATTTTGCTCTCTCTATGCATGTGTGCCTCCTCAAACAATACTTCAATTTGTTTTCTTTTTCTAATAAAAATGAGAAAACCTTCATTTTGTTTATTCATGTTCCTTACAAAGTTGGTATGGCAATTTCTGGGTGTAATGTTTCTTTTAGAGGATTTTCTTGTAAATGACGTCGAATTTGAGTGCTTTCTCTTTCCTTGTTTATTGGCCAATGTACTTTAATGAATTTAATTTGAGTACTTACCTCGTTTTTTTTTCTTATCTGAGGTTTCCCAAATGCTTGTCTTTGTTTGGACCTGACAAAACAAGTTTTAAACGCCTTTGAAATGGTATAAATTTCTTGATCAAAAGCTTCTCAAATTTTCTTCTGCAGGTGAAGTTTGACCAAGGGATTGAGATCCTCAAAATTTTCAAGGAGTATGGCTTTAGGTCATCTATGCTTGATGATTTTGTGTACTATGATGGACGTCAGAAAGCCATTCAAGAGAAACGAGCCAAGCAGCAGCAGTTGCAGAAGCAGGTATAGTTTTCTTCTCTGTCATTTAGCCTTTTGAAAATTATCACTACGAAGCTTCTACTCGGAGTAGGGATTTTTTTTTTCAATTTAATGGATTTCAGGCATGCTTATGTGTGCTTTTTAGAGTTCTTTTTCTTTTGGGGGGGTGGGCGGTGGCAATTACCCTATGTCTTAGGCACAGCTTGTTGGACCCATATTTTTGACAAACAGATATTTCATCTGTGGTACCACTGTCCTGGATAGGCCACCAAAAGTGGAGATTGGCTTCCTACACTTGGTGCATGGGATTGGGACTGATGATCTTTTCCTTCTAATATGTGTTGAAAACACGTGTATTTTTAATAGTAGAACATTTGTTGTTGAATGCAAGTGCCACTTCTGTTGGGTTTTAGGCATCTCTCTTTGGTGATTGACATAGGAATTTTTAAGTTAGACCTCAGCTTCTTGTGTTCTTGAAACTGTCTCAGTTGTCCTTGAGAGGATGTTATGGGAAATTGAGATATAGCGTAATTCCTCCCTCTCTCTCCTTCTAGTGCAATGTAAGAAAATGGGATTTAGATGAAATTGTTGCTAACATATGTTCTGTTTCGGAATGAAAAGGCTGGCGAGGGTGGTGCTGATGACGAGGAAGGTCAGAGGCCAAAGCAACCGAAGGCCACTGATGTCACTTCAAAGGATTCTGCCCCTGTTCTTGTGGACCGCAAGCCTGCCGAAGAAAATGGAGTAGGAAATGGAGACGTCCCAAAGGGAGCTAGTAAGCCATCATCGACCATTGAAAAGAAAGCTTCTGATGCATCAGCAAATGGTTGTTGATTTTGTCGTTATTTGGCGCTAGGTTTTCTCAGAGATTGCCGTTAGAATTCAGAACAGGTCAAGGCCCAATGTTCCGAAGAGCCGAATCTTCGAGCAATAAAAGAGAGGGGTCATGGTCCTTGCTAGAACTGGTAAGCTAGTTTTTTTCAAAGCTTTCGCAGGGTTTGCTATATTCAGTTCTTGTTCAGTCGCTATCAGCTTCTTTTGACCCGAGTTTTTTGCATTTATTCCTTTTTAGAGTGAGATACTCTTGGATTTCTAGTTGTTTGTCTCTAAAAGAGTCTTTAGGGGCGTTGACTTAGTTTTGTTTTGTCTCTCTTTATTTTTCCATTTCTTCTTGTCTTTTCATTTTGTTTTTTTTCCTTCTCCCTTGTAAATGTAGTGGGTTCCTAAGCTTTTGTACCCTCAAAGGACGACCAGGTGAAGTATTGGCCAATAGAGAAAAAAGGTTTTGGGTTATATCTTAGGGGTTGATTCTGAGGATACTCTATTTAATTTGCAATTATAGCTTGTTTTCATTTGCATTGGGCATCTTTAACCAGGCTTTTGTTCTTAAGATCATTCGATGCGGCACCTATTTTTTTGTTTAGTCAGGCAGTGTTGAATCCGATCCCTGCCGACTGCAAGTACATACATTCGATGAGTTATTGTGTTGTGAAGTTGAAAGAACTTGGGCTAGGTTTTCAATTTTTTTTTTTTTTTGTTGGGAGTTAAGCAAGGGACTATGTAGTAGGGATTTGTGCCCACCGTATCACCACTCACTTATTGAAAGTACATTTTTACTATGCTAGAGTTCCACAAAAATTTTATCAAACCAGACATACATACTGAGATTTCTTTTGTAGGCGAGTTGAATTGGTTAGCCTCGGTTTTTGGAGTGTGGATTGTATAAGGTTGAGGCTCTAAACAATTAGAATAAGGCATGTCTTGACGAAAGATGAATTTTTCAGTTTAAATTTTTTCGTGATGGCTTGAAAATAGATTTTCATCTCTAATTATAAAATTTAAATATTTAAAAAATATTGTAGATCGTGCGGATAAGTTTTATGAACACAAAATAAAAACCCTCCATTCAGCGATAGAAATATCTATGATGGTTCTAAAATAAATTTTGAGGACAGATAATAAAATTTGAAACTAAAAAAATGGTGCAGTTCTTATGGATTTTTTAAGTTTATATTTTAAGTTAAATATACGGTTTAGATGATAAGGATTATAAGTTGTAATATGCATTAAAGATATGGTCTATATTTTTTTTTTGTTTTTGTTTTTGACGACTATGAAGTTCAAGTTGAGATGAACGATATAAAGGTTTTTCAATGCTGAGTTATGAGGTGATGATTTAGTTATTTTGATGGGCTTTAGCTCTATCAATCCATTTTCCTTTTGAAAATACTTAAAATTGATGGCCTAAATAATATATGGGAAAGTATATTATGAGATCCTTTATCTTTGGTTTAAGGTGACCACATTAATTTTGACCTTTGGATGTGAGTTTTGGTGGATGCAATTATTCACTTCAATTTTTTTAAAATTTTTTTTTGAGGCACATCTAACCTATTAAATTTCAAATCAGATGGTTGTAACTAATTATGATCATTTTGTTTTAAAAGTAAACAGATTTAATTTGATTGTTTATGTGCTAATCCTTATATATAAACATCTGCCATTCTATTTATTTGTATAGAGAGAGTTAGAGAGCATGGGTCTCCAATTACCTGTGAATCACTTGAATTGAGTGGTTTAAATGTTAAGAGGACTAAGTATTCTATGGCGGGTGTGGCGTATGGGGAATGCATGCCTTCTTTTGGCTACCTGGATCTCCGCCAACATCTTTTACTTTGAGGCCCAACAAACTGCCTTTTGTTCGCCTTGCACTTGCGCATATCAAAATATTGAATCATGGATTTTATGGATAATTTTTTCTTCGTTAATATCTTTTTTTTATTTTTGAGAGAAGGTATATTTAGATAGTTCTAATAGGTGATAAGATAAGGGTAAGTAGATTTAGTTGAGGTGAGGGTAAATAGATTTAGTTGGGTTAGTAGTGAACAACAAAGATTAAGTACAACACCTATTAAGATGAGAGTAAGTAGATTTAGTTGAGATAAGGGTAAATAGATTTAGTTGGGTTAGCCGTGTACAACAAAGATCCAGTAGAACTCCTATTAAGATAAGAGTAAATAGATTTATCCAGCACAACACCTATTAAGATAAGAGTAAGTAGATTTAGTTGGGTTAGCCATGTACAACAAAATTCCAATACAACACCTATTAGGAAGTGCTAATTGGTTTAAGTGGAAGGCTAAAAAGAAAGGAGTAGGTCTAGAAAGATATGGTGGGAAGTCGTGAGAAAAAATATAGAGATTTATAGCCTCACTAAGGGTATAATTTTTGATAGAACAGAATGACGGACCTGGATTTGTATTGCTAACCCAAATAGTTATTAATAGTTACAATATTGCTGACCCCAGATAGTTATTAATAGTTACAAAAACTTTATGATGAAGTTGACGATAATGGTGGCGATCTCTTAATTTTTTGAGGAACTAAAAAATTAGTTTTAATATTTCACAATCATGATTATATTGTGCCTTTTTTTAGTTTTTTCTATTTTTCACAAATATCCTTGGTTCAGAACTTCAGTTCCAAACTGGAGTATTTGGCCAAGATATTGGTTCTGAACTTGAAGTTCGGAATTGCTCCCTTTGAACTGCTCATTCACGAAGTCGGTTTAGTTCAAAGATCAAGCTGCAAAGGGAGTGATATCTTTTATTTAAGGTGAATGAAGCAGTTGGAAACTCGAAGTTCCAAACCAACCATGCAAAAGTTCAAAGAATACCTCGGCGATCATATTCTCTTTTCAATGGGATATCTTTTATTTAAGGTGAATGAAGCAGTTGGAAGCTTGAAGTTCCAAACCAACCATGCAAAAAAGTTCAAAGAATCCCTCTGCTATCATATTCTCTTTTCAATGTTCTCTTTTCAATGGGTAACTTTACCTGACATGAATCGAAAACATCTCTCTCTACGTGACATGAATCGAAGACATCTCTCTCTACGTGACATGAATCGATTACATCTTCTCCCTGCAATCATATTCTCTTTTCAAGGGGTAATTACGTGACATGAATCGAAGACATCTATCTCTACCTGACATGAATCGAAGACATCGTTTCTCTGCAATCATATTCTCTTTTCAATGGGTAATTTTACCTGACATGAATGGAAGACATCTCTCTCTGCAATCTGGTTCTCCACTCGACGCGAGTAGACTTAATATCATATTCTCTTTTCAATGGGTAATTTTACCTGACACGAATCGAAGACGTCTCTCTCTGCAATCTGGTTCTCCACTCGGCGCGAGTAGACTTAATATCATATTCTCTTTTCAATGGGTAATTTTACCTGACATGAATCGAAGACATCTCTCTCTGCAATCTGGTTCTCCACTAGGCGCAAGTAGACTCAATATCATATTCTCTTTTCAATGGGTAATTTACCTGACATGAATCGAAGACATCTCTCTCTGCAATCTGGTTTTCCACTCGGCGCGAGTAGACTCAATATCATATTCTCTTTTCAATGGGTAAATTTACCTGACATGAATCGAAGACATCTCTCTCTGCAGTCTGGTTCTCCACTCGGAGTGGAGTAGACTCAATATCATATTCTCTTTTCAATGGGTATTTTACCTGACATGAATCGAAGACATCTCTCTCCGCAATCTGGTTCTCCACTCCACGAGTAGACTCAATAAGTGAGTGTATGTGTTAAAGAATCTCTCTGACATGAACCGAAGTCCTCTCTCTCTCTGCCTGCCCTATCAGGTTTAGACTCAATAAGTGAGTGTATGTGTTAAAGAATCTCTCTCTGACATGAACCGAAGTCCTCTCTCTCTCTGCCTGCCCTATCAGGTTTAGACTCAATAAGTGAGTGTATGTGTTAAAGAATCTCTCTCTGACATGAACCGAAGTCCTCTCTCTCTCTGCCTGCCCTATCAGGTTCTCCACCACGCGAGTCGACTCGCAATGTGTGTGTGTTAACATTGGTCTCTCTCTGACTCTCCTTCTTCTTTTTTTCTCTCTGAGATGAACCGAAGTCCTCTCTCTCTCTGCTTCCCTATCGGGTTCTCAACCACACGAGTCTGACTTGCAATGTGTGTGTTAACATTGGTCTCTCTCTGACTCTCCCTTGCCTTTTTTTTTTTTTTTGAAGTGCAAACGATGAGAATGGAGCCTAGTTTGTTATGTTTGGGCTCCTCTCAGTCTAACCACCAGTGCCCCAGCCCCATTCCCTAAAATTACTCTTCCTTCTTCATGTTAACCCGTTTCACTTGAATAGAACTACTTATTTCTTTCTTTCCGTTTTACCGTTGTGTCCATTTGATTTAAGTGGTCCCTATTTCTTTATGTAGTGAACGCCACCTCTTATTACCGTTTTCGTCTACTTTCTTTATTCCATGGGTCCCAATATCTCAATGCAATGAACACAAAGAGTTAAGGTTTTTTTGGTATGATCAGTACATCTCTCTCTCTCTCTCGTTATGTTTGTTTTTTTTGCCATCATTAATACACATAACTGTCTTTCACTTGTCTCTCTAGTGTGTTTCTGTGCTAGATATTTTACTCTTTCGAAAGTATACTGTTCTTTTACTCATTCAGATAAAATTTCACCTAGGATTAGTTTTAGGATCCCAAATTTTGGAGTATAACCTTTTTAACCCGTAGATTAATCTCAATTTAAAAAAAAATAAGCAAAAAGGATGTGGTTAGCATGTGGGCCAAGCCCACACATGTAGAAATGTAAGCCCTTTAAAAAATCTATTTTTAAGATGGTTTTTTGGATTTAATATTTAAAGATATGTAATCTCTAACATGGAAATCATGAATATAAAAAAAATAAATTTTAAGAATTAGAAATAATAATTCTATTAAAAAAACATTTCAGACGGTTAGTTTCAATTGTTTTTAGATGGACCCCATATTTGTATACATGCTTTATACATGTGGATGGCACCGAAGAGAAAACAATTTGCATCCATCTTTTATTTTTGAGAATAGTCGCATTTTATCATTCTAAGGTGATTCAACAAAAACTCGGATTGAAAAAACCCTCCCAGGTAAGATCATTTGACCGAGGGAGTAGAAATAAACCAGCGGCATAGTCCACATGCTCATATATCTCAACACTTGTGTTCCCATGAAAATTTGAGGTCTAGATCCAGTGTTCAGATCTTCACAAGCAAAGTGTGGAACCTAGAAGTAGCAACTCCTTTCTTTCATAGAAAAGCTTAAGCTTAGTCTCTCTCTTTGAGGTGCTACACCATGAATTGTCCTTTTCCCCCTCTCCTTTTTCTTTAGGGTTCTTCCTCTCACTAGTCTTTCATGTGGTGGAGGATATGGTTATGTAGGACAGCTGTAAGCTGTATTTTTGCATTGGAGGGGTGAAAAAGTTTTGAGACAAATATATATATATATATATATTTAATTCCAGGCCCACGTTTTCTTCTTCTCATTTACTATTTTGCAAACTCTAAAGCAAAGGATCATGAAATTCAAACTAAATCTAAAATTACCAAAGTACCCAAGTGGCACAATTCTCTTGTAATTTGGTGAACAGTCATTTGTGCTCCACCACTTTTGTCCTAAAATTTGGTGGCTTCCTATGTTTGATAAATGAGAGCAACTTGGAAAATGAGAGAAATCAAACCGAAATCCCCAATTCGTAAATACGAAAGTGAGGGAGGGGAAAGCTAAAAGGAAACCGAAATCCCTTATTAGTAAAATGGGCATGAGAGAAAGAGAGCTAAAAAGTAAACCGAAATTCCCTATTAGTTAGTAAATGAGCATGAGAGAGATAAAAGCAAACCGACATTCCTCATTATTAGTAAAGATAAATGTTTATATACTTCTTCTATTGTATCGAATATATATATAGTTCCTCCCCTCTAACCGTTCAATTTTGACTGAGAGAGCCACTGATTGTTTAATCTAGAACTTGACGCTTCCGAGTAATTTAGTTTTGATATTTTTCTACAAATTATATGAATCTGAAATTTAGTATGTTCCATCATCTAAATGGGGCACATCTAAAAAAACATTATAACTTTTTTAGTAAAATAAAATGATTAAAATATCCTTGAAACTTTGATGGTCACTTTTGTTATTTTATTTTATTGAGCATATGTTTTTTCTATTTTTTTACATGTGCAAGTTTAAGAGAAGAGTGGACACCCAATATTTAGTGTCAAAATTGTTTGTAAAAAACATTTAAAAATAAAAATATGGACATGTGATATTGTGATTGGGGTCATCTCAAATGTCCATTCAGAATCAACCGTTGGATAGGAAGAAATATAGGAGAAATATAAAAAGCTTGTCCATTGGGAAATGGATATAATGAGATATTAGTCTGAAATCCTGAATCAGTGGATAGGCTTGAGAGTACCGTAATCCCCAATCATTGAATAAGAGAGAGACAACTAAAATTAAACTGAAATCCCTAGTCACTGAATAGGAGAGGGAGAGAGAACTAAAAATTAAACTGATATCCCTTATCACTTAATAGGAGAGAGAGAGAGAGAGAGAGAGAGAGACCAAATGAATTCGAGGGTGAGAGAGAGAGAGAGAGAGAGAGAGAGAGAGAGACAATAG
>NW_006494789.1:799254-812273 GCF_000471905.2 Amborella trichopoda
AGAGAGAGAGAGAGAGAGAGAGAGAGAGAGAGAGAGCCAAAATGAATTCGAGGGGTGAGTTGGCGCTTTTCAGAAAATATTGAGGGCATAATCCGTCATCCGAAAATAGAAGATACGGGCCCTTTTCGCATTGAAACGCCGGGAAAGATTTCAAAATAAAAAAGGCCAAAAATAGAGGGAAATAAAAGCAGATTTTCCAAATGACCTTTTTACCCCTCTCCCTCATCCCTGCCGACACCGCGAAAGCCACTTAAGACCACCCATGCCCTCCCTCTCCCCCACAAATCATTTGAACTCTCTCTCTCTCTCTTTCTTTCACTCTCTCTCTTCATTTTTTGGAGGAGCTTTGACATGGAATTTGGCCGGAAAGTGGTGTTTTCCGGCGACCCACCACTGGGATACTCTTTTTCCGGCGAATTGCCAGCAAATAAGGCACCGGAAGCAGTCCCCGTTCTCTCTCCTCAATCTGTATCCGACATTGGAAGCTTCACTTCGCTTGAAGAGTTCTTACCAGACGAGAAGAGCTTTTCTTCAGCTGTAACTTCTTATCCATACTTATTGTTCTGTTGCTTCTTTCTTTTTGTTGCGCAATTTCCGTTTATTTCTCTCTGTTTTACTGGTTATTTAAATTGATTGCAGTTCTTTAGTTTCTGAGATTTTCACTCCATTTCTATGTTTCTCATGGTGAAGTTACATTTGATGGGTATCTTTCTTAGTTTTGCCCGCCTTCTTTTGTTTTTTGTTGACTTCTTTCAACATTTTCCCCTTTTTCTTTCTTTACTTAAAGAAAAAGTTTTAATTTACTGAGTTGTTTTCTGCTTTTCTTTCCCTTTTTGTTCTGTGGGTTTTCCCATTTCTTTCCTTCTTCTTGTATTCTTCCATTTTTATTCTTATTTTGAAATTAAACTCCCTTTGAAATCCGTGCTTTTTTTTTCCCACCATTGAGTCTCTTTCTTCAACACTCCACTGATGTCTCTAAATAGCTACTTAACTCTGCATTTTTTTCCTTTTTCCAAAAAATTGGTTTTTTTTTACTGAGTTGAAGCATTCTTCCCTCTCTATTCAGTATTATTCTTCTCTCTCTCCCTCTTTTCTTAGGGTTAAAGTGAAAGCCTGAATTGTTTTCCCCCCTCTTCCCCACCATTATTCCTAATCTTTTGTTCACGAAGAGAACGGATATTTTGACAGGAAGAAGGAAACATTGGCCTCGAATGGCTATCTGAGTTTGTCGAGGACTGCTTCTCCGGTGAAATTCCGGCCACCCATCCGCCGGTAAATCACTTTCCGGGCCCGTCCCACATGAAACCCCTCCATCCCGTACAAATCCCCTGCAAAGCCCGTACCAAAAGGAGGCGCCGCACCTGTCACCTACCCGTCCCCACCCCGTCAACCGACGAGTCAGCCGCCTATGACCCGCCACTTCTGCACCAAGCCTATTGGCTCGCCGAGAGCGAGCTCATTATCCAAACCAAACCCGAGAACGAGCCATCAAACGGTTCAACTCACATATTGAACGAGTCACTTGATACTAATGACTCGAATCAGCTAGTCACCGAGTCAGATGAGGGTGTCACTGATTTGGGTAGCGAGTCTTTGGATCGAACAAACGAGTCTTGCAGTTCAAGTCAGCCGAGGAGGTGCACCCATTGTTTAGCACAACGGACGCCTCAATGGAGGGCTGGGCCTCTTGGGCCGAAGACACTTTGTAACGCGTGTGGGGTTCGGTTTAAGTCGGGGAGGCTGTTGCCCGAGTATCGACCCGCAAAGAGTCCGAGTTTTTTGAGCTATAAGCATTCCAATTCTCATAAGAAGGTCATGGAGATGAGAATGGCCCTTTGACAAGAAAATGAAACCCTTTTGGGCCTCCAATTTTTTGTATTATTTTTTTCCTTTTGCAGTACATTGAAGGTAGGAAAAATGACTAGATGGTTTCTTGGTAGCTTAGTGAAAAAAAAAGAGAAACGTTTCTTGGTGGTTCTTTTTGTCTTTGTTTTCTGGCGTGCAAGAGCCTAAGGGATAAAAAATAAAGCAACGCATCGAAACCCACCGAAAAATGCAGTATTAGTGTCAAAAACAATTATGATGTTTTGGAAATCTACTTTTGTATTGAAATTTTAATCTTTGAAGATTGTGCAGCTTTGGTGCATATGTGAACACTTTAAATGGTCCAAATAATCTGTTAAAATATATAGTTTGAAATCCATTTTCTGATATCAATAAGTCATGAGGTTAGCATGATCAGTCTAATGTTACCATGATCAGTCTAATGGCTTTTTGGCATCAAAGGTGCAAGATTTGAGTCCTTGCTTAATGCTGCCCCTAACAAATTGTTTCTTTGGAGCTCTGTGACTATTTAATGACACTTTTACAACTTTTTATTTTGAAATTTAAGGCACAAGAATTATTGTGACTTTTTTGTACAAAAGATAAATGGTTTTTGTGTATACAATCCCTTTAGATGGTCATTCCTGTCCCTTAAATTTTAAAATGGGTGGTTGTAAAAGTGTCATTGAATAGATACAAATTTTCAAAAAAAAATTCTCAGACTTCATGAGTCATCTCTAGCCATCCAATAATTAATGGGAATGATTGTGGCTTCCATATACAAAAGATAAATGATATCTTTATAGACAAAATTATAAATTCAAAGTTATTTGATTTTCTTTCTCGGAAAGGCTGGGAAGGCAATCTGGTGGGTGAGTTTTGAAATTTTGGGGGTTGGGGTGGGGACCCACTGTCAATTCAGCTTTTGGACTAAGGTACCTATTTGAAATTCTTTGCTATTGGAAATAACTTAAGTAGATTTTTTGCTTCTTGTTGGGCTCATAAATAACTTCTCCTATCAATTTTAACCCCTACTTGATTCAGCCTCATGCTGTCAAATTGACAAAAGTCATCCAACATTACAAGGAATTTAACCATAGACACATTGAATGTTTTTTAACTTGTTGGTCTTATTGAACGTATGACCTTTGAAAGAGCGAAATAATGAAATAAGATTATTGTAGTCAATTCCAAATAGTTGAGATAAAGCTTGAATAATGATGATCATAAGCACATCTCGTGCATGATACCTTATCCAAGGCCTAAAAATGCCCCATAATATGGACTCATCTTTATTTGGGTCCCAAACTTGTATAATTTAAAATTTAAAGTACCAAGTTTAGTTAGTATCAAACTAAGCATTAAATTGGCCGTCTCCCATATTTGCCTTGTGTTCTTGATAAGGTTAGGCCTTGAATGCCCCTGTCGATTGTTCAAATTTGGAGGTCATTTGTTTTTGCTCCATGCTTAAAATTTAGTGAAATTATCATATATATATATATATATATATATATATATATATTTCTCTTTATTAGGAACGTACCTTTCTTTCTCATTTAATATATCCCTCCGTTTTCTAGTTATTTTTGTATAAAAGATCGTTTTGCCCCCACCACGGATCTATTACATCCTTGGTGCTCTTTAAACAAATCCTTGCCCCTCTTCCTCTCATTAGGAGAGATACAATGTATAACCCTCCGAACCGCCATGGCTCTATTAGAGTTGTGACAACATTTACGGACATGTTATATTTGTGACGGTTTATGGGCTTTTTGACGCCCAAGAAGCTTTCGAGTTGCCATGGGGAGACTGTCACGGACCTGCTATGTTCGTGACGGCATCTAAGAAACCTGGCTGAGGGGGACAAAGTCGGTTTTGGATCTACCCAGCACCACAATTGTGTCAAGTCTGTGGCACCCACCACGAATTTAATAAAGCCGTCACGAGGGTAAAAATGACTTTTACGAGAAAAAGAAGAAGCTAGAAACGGATATAGATATAGTAATCGAAAAATAAAAGTAAGTTTGAGATATAGCCAACTATAAGGGATATATTTAATAATTTTCCTAAAATTTACAAATTAATTTACATGGGGACATTATGTGAATTGATAAAGATCAAAGGACTAAGAATGAGTGGACAACAATGCTATGACATGGTATCAGTATATGATATGGTTTTTCGAACCATTCTCAGTAGTTCAATCAAATGGCTGTTGGTATCCACCATTCAAAAGTCATGTGTATACGCAGCAGTATTTTAAAACCCAGATCAGTAGAGTAGATTGTTTTCCTAGAAATCTATGTCAAATTTTTATATCAGAGACCCGGATCAGGTCTGGATCAGTTTTAAAACCCAGATCAGCAGAGCAGATTGTTCTCCTAAAGATCTATGTCAAATTTTTATATCAGCGACCCGGATCAGGTCTGGATCAGTAAAACACTGATGCAATGCGTCAGAGAAACATTTCCTTGTGTACGTACAAATGCATCCTGATATACATGAAGTTTCCCCAATGGACATATATATCTACATTCTTATCTACGGCACTGAGATTCTTATGGTGCAAAAAGACCAAAAAAAAAAATCTCAACCACTTGTATGCCACAATGTCTCATTCTTGCGTGCATTGCACGTGCAATCAGGCGACCACACACGTGTACTGCATTACACCAAAGTAGCAATATAATGTGACAACTGCAACGGCTCAGATTCGCCAACAATTAGCGAAGATGAGATCCCAACGGTCCATCCAAAAGAGAGGTAGAGGGTCCCATTATTGTATTATTGCACGGCATTTTTGCAAGTTGGCACAATCGTTTGTTGTCCCCAAATTTTCAAAGTGTGAAATGTGTCTTTAAATAGAGAGACAATTTCTAGCCTCCACTTCATTTGCTCCCTAAGTTTTTGTCATAGACATAGTTATTACTTGATGGCTATTTTTCAAAAATTTGAATTTCTTGTTTGATTGTAAATATTGGGTTTATAGTAGAAGGCTGTTTATTTCTATATGTGAGAAAAAAAAAAAGAAGTCACCATCATTCTTAACCATCAAATATAAAATCGGAAGGCTAAAGATGTGTTACAGAATTAAAAAAAAAAAATTTAATTTTTGACTTAAGAGCATGGATTGTTTGAATGACACACCCCTGACCACTTGGTTTCACACCTAACTGGCTTTCTTGTACTAATAAAAATGGCTTTATTTATAATTCTCCATAAAATATTTGATAATAGCAAATTATATAGGTTTAGATTACGATAATGAAAAAATTTCAAATAAGGCGAAGGATTTATGATAAAAAGCAAGGCCACAACTCAAACCTCAACTTGAAATGAAATTTTGGCATGATAAAACCTTCAAATTGATCATCTCGACCTTGGCGGTTATAGATATAAAACAACAAATTTTAAGATCCAAAAATGGTGAATCTCGTGACACATGATCAGACTATCCATTTTCAAGTGCTATCAAAGGAGTTTCAAGTGCCAAAACTTTTTTCTTTTTTTTATAGGTAATTTACTACTTTTTTTTTTTGGGTAATTTACTGCCACCACGACCCCAACCCCTTTTCCAAAAGATAAATTAGTGGGGATTTAAGCCCCTACCCTTTGGTCAGGGTGGAGTCCAAGACATTATTATCGTAAGGCTCGATAGTGCTGCCGCTTAGGCCCCAGCCCCCGAACCTTATGCGAATTTAAATTTTAAATTAAAGGGTACAGCATAAACAGAGAATCATGTTCGGCCGATTCATATAAAGTGGGGATCTCTCTAAACTCTATTAATCCATTGGTGACAACATCCTCCAATCACAAGACGCGGATGGAAATAGGGGTGGACCCCCCCATACATGATATAACCCCATGGCAGCAAACAGTAGCTCCCACTCTGTTCATCACGGTCCAAAGATTGATTGGATGATGATGACCAATAGACCTAAATTTCTTCAGGACTTAAGGTACTATCCCACATGTTCGTGATGGATTTGGGATTTGAAACACATCCAAAGTCATTCTAGAGCCTTTTGGCTTAAGATTCATGATTTTACAGCTCAACAAATAACGCATACCTGATATCTAGACAGCTCAACAAATAACGCATACCCTTTCTATAAAGACCACCAATGCTATAAAAAAGAATACCTAGACAGATAAATTTATTTTTTTTAAAAAAATATAGAAAATATGTATCCTAGAAAGACAGATTCTCGTGTGGGATTGGGACCCACAAAGTTTTTCATTTTTTTTTTGTTAGTAAGAAAAAGTATATATAGTTATAATGATCCAAGTGTTAAATTGAGCCCATGAATTAACCTGAAATATATTTGCAATGATCCAAGGTGTCAAAAGGGAATAATTTTATTTTTTCGGAGGGAAAAGGGAAAATAAATTTTCTTTCACGACAAATAATAACATTTTCCTCGTGCATGTGAACTCATATAGGTGCTCGATGAATATCACCTGAACCATTATAAAAGTTTGTAAATATACAGGATCCATGAGACAATACAGTATTTGAGATATATGTAGTATGGTTGGTCATGTATCCGAAGCCGGCATGGATAAGTATTGCCTCCACTCATTTGGCATCCCTTTCCTCATCCTCAACATTTTAATGGCTGAAGTTGTAAGAGGAACAGCATGTATTTCAAAGTCTTTTGGTGCCTGAAAATACAAATAGCAAATAATTCACTTCCCATCAAGAAATATTTCCTAAACATTTGCTTCTCAGATGGGTAACAAACATAGCAATGTGCATCCAATATAGAGATTGGTTCAAAGAATTTTACTAAGTAAAGGTCAAAAGGCAGAAGTACCTTATTTCTTTGAAAATGCCAAAAACATTTTCCAACCCACCAGTACCCACCCTTTCTCTGAGTTCGGATGTGTGTGTGTGTGTGATGTGTGTGCATGTGTGTGATGTGTGCGTGTGTGTGATGTGTGTGTGTGTGTGTGAGAGTGTGTGTGTGATGTGTGTGTGTGTGTGAGAGTGTGTGAGTGTGTGTGATGTGTGTGCGTGTGTGTGCGATGTGTGTGTGAGAGAGAGAGAGAGAGCTAATCAAGTTAAATAGTTGAAACCATCTCTTCAACTGTCGCTGAAATGTTTTTCTTTTTCTCCATTTAGAAATAATTTTTGTGTTGTTAAATCTGTCATGCAATTCATACCACTGCAATTCATGAGGTTAGGATGGTGATGAATATATGACAGAGACCTTAGGAATCTTTATCAGCTTCATTTTTGCTTCCTCTAAAGTTTTCTGACCTTTTTTTGAATTGCACTTTGAACATGCCGTGACCTGCCATAAATAATATTATGAAGTCAAGCAAAGAGAGAGGGATATGGATTCAAAATAAGGGTAGAGAGAGAGAGAGAGAGAGTAGTCTAGTTTCAAATGAGTGTAGAACAAAAGCATTCGGATCCGGGTCTCATCATAATAAAAGGATATAACGATCTCTTCCAGTAAATAACATTTAATACTGAACATTGTAAGTGGTAATCCATGACCAGCACCCGTATGATGCATATGCATATAAGCATTCATTTAATTATCGATATTTGTAGGAATCAATGCTCACCAAATTTTCCCATTCCCATTCACCACCCCGTGAAATTGGCAAAACATGGTCAATGGTTAAGTTCTCAGTAGAAGAGCAATACCTGTCCAAAAAATAAAAAGGGAAAAGGTGTCAACCGGGATTAACGAAACATTGATCAATGGTTAACTATTTCATCCTTTTTCTCCTATAGGCATCCGACTCTACAACCCACTGTTTCAGTAAGCAAAGAAACTAGAAGCAAGATTTTTTTCGCCAAACTTGCGAGGGGTTTGAGCGAGCCCCAACCCTTGTACTAGTGGGTGAAAAAGGAAATGTACAAGAATAATAATTACAATGATCTCGTTGTTTACTCTCTCCAATCTATGTACATAAAAACCTCACTACCATGAACCCCATGTCACTCTGTGCTAAAGAGTCCCATCTTTTATGAATGGTTATTTCCCTTTCCCTCTTTGGTGGGACAAAGCTAGTTTCCAGGATCGTATTCTTGATCTTCCAGTTACCTCCTTTAGAACCCTTTGAAAGGATTGCTCGTGACCTTCTTTTGTCTTCCAATTTCTTTCTTGCCAAATTACCCATATAATGGTGAGAAGTGAGAAATTAGCTAATTTAGGATTTGTCAAAATTGTTGGAGTTGATGGAGAATATATTTGTCTGTGGATTCTTTAGTAGGCCAGTGAATTACTGGATGTAGTAAAGGGTGCGATTAAGGAAATGGTAGGACTGATAATTGGTATTTGCAAAAATGAGGTCCTCATCGAGGCTATGAGATCACTGAACACCTTTGTGTCCTAGTCTACATAAACTATCATATGTCAATTTTATTCGTCAGTATCAACATTCACATGTTGTTACAAATATGCTTCCTATAAGAAGACCATTTCTATCTGATTCTGGCCAACCAAGGATAGGTCCGACATATGATCTCTGCAAACATGTATGTCCATATCGTTTATAAAGCTGAACAGTCTCTGGAATTACCCAAATAGACTTGACTCAATCCCCCACCAAGATTCTAAACAAGAATAAGACCCTGCAGTATCTCGATATTTTTTTTCGTTATTTTTTTTCTGAAGGTTGGTCAAGTCTAGTCAAGACACAATGAGTGGATTCAGTTTGCCCAAGCCAATGGTGAAGTTTGAGCTTTAGTTTTTCCAAATTTGCAAAACTAAGATCAATGACTTCATAAAGTGAAGCATTCGCAAAAATCATTGTCTCATCAACGCAGAAGCCGCACTGTGAGATATAATGTAACAAACTAGGGAAAGGCTTCCACAAGCTTAAGTCGATCTCAAGGAAAATGAGGTGGAAGAGACTTGGGAGGTCTCTGAGCTGATGACTAGCAGCATTTAATTCTCAACAATAACAGATGTGATGGGGTATAAAACAGTCTTTATTGGATTTCAGCTTTAATGATATTAACAAATGTGAGAAGGCTCAAAAATCAAAAAAGTTCCCAAGATCAGTGGGAGATGGGGACAGCAAGAAGCGGGGTGGTAGGGAGGGGGAAGGGAGGGCGGGAATGTGTGTTTGTGTGTGAGAGAGAGAGAGATGCACAACCTGAAAGAATTAATTGGCTCACACGAAGCACTAAAGGTTTGAAAAGTACTGGGAGGTATAACTAATTTTCATATTAGAATAGCAAATGGCGAGACCATTCTAGGTAAAATACACATTTTAGGTGTAAGGTCTTCTCAACTTTGATAGCTTTTACATAAAACTGGCTTCGTCATTTGCATTTAAAATTCTTATTAGACAAGAAATAATAATTATCAGATATAAATAGTTTCATCGGTGAATATGATTGTTCCATAAACTAACAGAGTAAAGGAACAAATGTAGCTTTTTAATCACTTCAATGCAGGTACTTTTCCTTAGTTCATATCAGTTTCTTTGATGATCATGGTCAAGTACAGTTGACCAAGCCTAGTTAATGTTATAGGATTCACATAACGATTAATTTGATGGAATTATTAGAAGATGAGAACTGAACTTTGGATTGAAACCTCTGGAGACTATGATATAAATAGACATTAAAAAAAAAAAAGGAATTAAAATTTGATACATGGGCTTCTGATAATTATCAAAAGATAAAAAAGAGTATAAATACTCAGTAGGTGTTAACCTTCTAGATTTATATAGAATACTTACTGACAAGCAAAGGAGTCTCTGTAAAATATATTTTTCCGACTAAGGGTGTGCTTGACTCTTCTTTTCTTGACAACCTGCAATAAATGTGGAACCTGAAAACAGTAGAGACATTAGTCTAGGAAAAGAAACCAAAATATTAACTCACAATCAATATGTCAAAAAGAACTTTCATAAAATACAAATGGACAGCCAATCAATACATCATTAAGTGAATACCCTCAGGACAGCTGGTATGTAATATGATCCACTGGGCGAAGAGACAGTCTGATCATAATATTCCAATACATCAGCCTGAAAATAAACAAGAGGGACTTAGGCATAATATTCTCAAGATCTTTAAATACAATAGAATACAAATTCCCAAGGAGTCTATTATCTCACTTCCATTGGCAAAGTAAGGGAAGGGAACAGAATAGGGCTTTCCATTTTCTATAGAAAGAGAAACAGAGTCTAAAACTTTTTACCGAAAATGGCTACATTTCTTGAACATACTTATCAGTAACGTCAAGCATAGAGCCGGTCTAACCTTATCCATGAATTCCAGACAGATGGCACGCTGCCAGCCAACGACATTGATAGGCCTAACACATCATATGATGGGAATCAAGCACATTTTAATGAAGGAACATCACGTTTTCCCAAAGAAACCATGCTCAAAATTCAAACAGATAAGAAGATGATCTACGAAATAATGCCTTAAAAGTAGCTATTAAGATAATTTTTCTAATGATAGATTAAAGACCTGGGTTAGATTTAGAAAGTACAATTCTATAATCACAAAAAGCACCAAACAATAGTTAGATGCACAAGCACAACTAATAGTGAATAGGCAATCAATATGGCTAATGCATCAGAACACACATGTGCATGAGAATGCTCCTTATTTTGCACCACGTTAGCATACAATTGAATTTGCAAACATTATGAGACAAATGTCAAATAAAAATTAGTTAATTTGGAAATTATGCTACTTGAATATAAATTTGGGAGAACAACCCTCAGCTATATGAACAGACAACCAAAGAAAATATGTAGAAGCAAGCCTAGCACACCCAATGTTGGGCAGTAGTTGAAAGTGGATTTCAATCTTGATATTGGATGATAAGCAAACTGAAACTGCATTAAACGAATCCTTCTTGTATAAGTAACACTACTTGCATTTACACTGCACAAATATACATCCACGTATGCTATAACTGAGAAACCCATATGGTCATGGAGCTTGCATCACACTTTGGCTAGCTGACTGTTATGGTGGTGGCCATCGTCGACTGTAACCTGGAAAGTAAATCCTATTATTTCCAAAAAGGTGGAACAGTCTATGCAGTTTTCATCCTAATTTGAGTGGTATTATCATAATTGGGGATACAATGGTGTATTATGTTATTGAAAGAGATATTGGAATCCACATGGAGTCTAGTTGAAATCCCGTCAAGCCAATAAATTTAAATTCATCTCATCGGCCTCTCTGCAGTTCGAATCTCATAGAGCCCAGACATGTATGTTGAAAGAGATATTGGAATCCACATGGAGTCTAGTTGGGATCCCATGAAGCCAATAAATTTAAATTCATCTCATGGAGCCCAGACATGTATGTTGGTGAATTTATTTTTTTATCTCAAAGAACTTCAATAAATGTTCTTTGCAGTTGATATGGTTTGAGGAATTTCCCTGTTCCAATGTTACAAAAATGCAATCATAAATGAAAATAGGGTATTGGAATTAGAAAAATAAGATAATCCAATGCAGCCCTTAGTTTACTGGTCCTTTTTGCAGACAAATCATGGGTCCCTGAGATTTCTATTTCTATGCAAAAGATACATAAGTATCATATCATATCACAATAGCATTCAAAAACTCAGTGAGGTACTTGGACTTGGCCCCTTGCTGAGCCGAGTACTTGGGTAAAAACTTGATAAAACAAAAAAATAAAACAAATCGCAAAAATTATTAAATCAATGTATAAATATTTTAGTTATAATTTTGATGTTTTTGATGATCTGTGAGTTTTCTTGTCATATGCCCTAATCTTTATTTTTTTATTTTTTTTTATTTTTTTTAAGCCCTACCTTGTGGACTCGCCCAAATTATCGGGCAGGGCCTGAGCCCCGAGCCCAAAACAAGTAAATGCACCTTGGCTAGCAAAAACCAGGATGCATTTGTAGAAAGGTAAATCTTAATTTCTGGGGGGATGAAAAAAGCATGAATTAAGGAACCTAGGTATCTTTACTATTGCCTTCTTCCAAAATTCTCCATCTTTTCTAGTGCGAGATGTTATTTTCCTCTTTTCTTGATAATATCACTATCGAATTCGGCATCACAAAAAATCAAGAAAAAAGAAAATGGAAACATGACCAGTCTGCAACTATGTTCATTCACCAAATGAGAGAGAAATCATATCAAGTTTATATATTAATAATGGAAAAAGTTTATATAAGGTTGCAACCTTAAAATGTAGAATCACAGATGCACCTCAAAAATCCATCGGAAAATGTTGTTTTAATGTTGAAGAACCCTCTAATTAATCATCTCAACATTGAAATGTATGAATATAAAAAATAAAAAAAAAAAGATTTTGAGTCCTAGAAATAGTGCACATTATCTAGACCGTCCATTTTCAAGATCTTCATAAGTTTATAGATCTACTTGATTTTAACCATTTTTGGAGTTTAAAACTTTATAATTGGATGCGAAAATAGATTTTGAGATACTCCTAGGAATTTTTTACACCAAAATTACATGGTATGATAAAATTTGGAGGTGCGCCTTAATTGGATTGTTTAAGGTTGCAACCTTATAGAAACCCTATGTGAAGTTTAATTGTATCGAACCCATTTTAAGCATTGAAGAATACAAATGGGGTAATCAAAGAGAACAAGATCATAACCAAAAACAACAATCAAAAGAATAACCTAAAACCACAAAATTTAAATAGGAGAAAAACATTTACACAGTCATAGAGTTCAAAATGAAGCACCCCATGTACATAAAGAGAGAAAGAAGAGAAAGAAGCTACAGAAAATAAGAATAAGAAGAAGAGAGTGACCTGTAAGAGATGTCTAAGACCAAACCCCTGAAACAAGACAACTCATCAGGAACCGGCCCATCATCGATGTCTTCTTCTCCCATGGCTTCTTCTGAAGCAAAATGCCTCCACTCTGAACCATGAGAATGAACTCTCCCGTACCCACAAAATCTCAGCTTTTTACTGTGACTGAAAAATGGGCGCCCTTCAAATCTTGACCCAACGTTCTCTGAATACAGAGTAAAGGACACCCTACCGCCATTGCAGAGGACCTTGATTCTATCATGGTCAGTAAATAGTCCACAAAACGAAGGCCTGGTCCCCTTCGAAGACGAAGAAACTGGAGGACACTTCATTTACAATTCTCACTCCCCCTCCCTCCCTCTCTCTCTCTCTCTCTCTAGAGAGAACAAGTGGCTCTCTCGTCCTTCTCACTCTCTCTCTCTCTCTCTCTCTCGTC
>NW_006494789.1:813903-828039 GCF_000471905.2 Amborella trichopoda
ATGTATAGAAAAACTCTTATAAAAATTCAAGAATACGGAATTATCACAATTTATGGAATATCAATTTACAAATAAACATTTTACAACAATACTATAATCAATTGCAAAAATGTCAATTTTGAAATAATACGGCAGTCATTTGCACACGAATTTTACAATGTCTAAATATTCAAAACAGTAGAAAGAAATATCACAATTTTATTAAAAGCAGAAATATCACATTTATTTCTAACAATAAACAAGAAAAATAAATAAATTTATTTTTCTAATTTACAGCATTCAAAATTTCTAACATAGATAAAATATCACAATTTTTATTAAAAAGATTATTTTTCAAGATAATGAGGTCACGTGCGCATAAAATTTATCGCGCCTAAAATTCATGATAAAAAGCAGAAATAATTATTTCATTTTATTTTTTTAAAAAATGGATTATTTTTTGAGACAATGAGGTCACTTACACACAAAACTGATAAAATAAAGATCCTAGACGGAAATATCACTATTTATTAAAAATAGACTATTTTTCAGAAAGACGATGTCACTTACACACAAAACTTATAAAATAAAGATCCTGGACGGAAATATCACTATTTATTGAAAACAGACTATTTTTCAAGAAGACGATGTCACTTACACACAAAACTTATAAAATAAAGATCCTGGACGAAAATATCACTATTTATTGAAAACAGATTATTTTTCAAGAAGACGATGTCACTTACCCACAATTATTTGAGAGGGAGCTTCCGATAAAAAATTCGGTTCGAGAGAGAAGTTCACTGTGTTTTGACCAGAGAGAGAGATCTCAAAATTTTGTTTTAGGGTGGGAGTGCTCACATCCCCTATTTAAATTCTTCTAACGTATTATTATATTATTTTCTTACGCTATACCTCATACATGAGGTGTCGCGTTAAAAGCAGACTTTTATCGTACGAAAACCACGTCCGCTAAAGGACACTGCCAGCTGCAAGCAGCAGGAGGCAAAAGCAGGCAAAAAAAAAAAAGTAAAGGCAAAGCCAAAGTTAATCCAAAGCAAAAGTTTTTGAAAACAGTGATGGTCCTCAAGGACCATCATATTCAAACAGAACATCACCTATTTAAAAGCATATTTTCTCCTTACTTTCTTTTTTTTTTTTTCTTTTTTTTTTCTTTTTTTTTTTGTTTTGAAATTTTTAGGATTGTTACAATCTATAAACATATGA
This sequence comes from Amborella trichopoda, assembly GCF_000471905.2. The sequence continues at coordinate 815,110 of NW_006494789.1, forward strand.
AAATATTGAAAATGGACGGTCTAGATAATATGTTGCAAGATGAACTATTTTTAGAACTCAAAAACTTTTTTTTTTCATATTCATATATCTGAATGTCGAGATGATCAATTAGAGGGTTTTTCAACATTAAAACAACCTTTGCGATAGATCGTTGAGGTGCATCTGTAATTCTACATTTGAAGGTTGCAACCTTATATAAACTTTTTCCTTATATTTATATTATAGATGGGTAGAAATGGCAAGAAGATATTGGGATATCAATTTTATATTAATAATATATACTCCTATTATATATTTCTATTATATATAAAAGATGAGAAATTATCCTATAAGACCCTCTCCCACCCATGTGTGTAGGACCTCAAAGGATCACCATTAAGTTTGGCACGAATCTCTAAACAAATAAAGTCTTACACCTATGTGATAATTATTCTAAGGATCCGTACCAAATTGAATGGAGATCATTTGGGATCCTACACACATAGATAGAGGAAAGTCCTATAGGATTATTACTCATAAAGGATATATGCTCTCTTTGTAGACAATCCATATACAAATATATTTGTACATTGTGACCTCCATGATAAATGGTCTTTTTTTTTGTTTGGTAGACAATCCGAAGGATGCAGTTTGTATAGAGCCGAGGCTCTAAACAATCCAAGTAAAACACATCTTTAAATAGTATCGTGAAATGTGGTTTCAATACTGTAAATTTTTATGATAGCCTTAAAATATATTTTAAACTTTATTTACAGCATTTAAAACTTTAAAAATAGTGTAGATTGAGCAGATATTGAAAATCTTGAAAATTGATGGTCAAAAAATGCGTTACAAGATACACTATTTTCAAAATTTGAAATCCATATTTTTCTCATGTTTATGCATCTAGATGTTGAGCTGTTTTAGGTGGTATCTAATTTGATTGTTTAGAGCTTTGGCTCTATATACACTTTTTCCTTTAGGTAATTTGTAGTTTTGTACCATGACATCAAGATTACAAAACTGCCCAATACGAGATTTTAATGAGAAACACCTATTTTCCCGGATTGAACTGGTAATGAGAAGGTGTACTTTCATAATTTGGTCGGGCCCGTTAAGCCGAATGATATAAATGACATGGCTTGTTCCAGTTTTTGTAACAAGCGGTTCTAATAAAATGGCATAATTCAGGTTTGGAATATAAGTTACTCGACTCTGGCCACTTTACAAAGATTTGAAAACCCTTTTTTATTGGTTATAGCATCGGATGTGGTTTGTATAAAGTTGTAACCTTAAACGATCAAATTAAGGGGCACCTCCAAATTTTACTATAAATATAATTTTGTTGTAAAAAATTGTTAGAATTGTTTAAAAAAATATTTTCATCCCTAATTATAGAAATTTAGACTCTAAAAATAGTTCAAATTAAGTAGATTTATAAACACATGAAAATCTTGAAAATTGAAGGTTCAGATGATTTATTGTAAAATACACAATTTTTTGGATTTAAAAATCTCTTTTTCTCTCCGTAATCATGACGACGTAGGGATATCAATTAAAGGGTGTTCCAACATCAAAACAAACTTTTTATGATGGATTTTTGTGGTGCACCTCAATTCTATATTTTAATGTTGAAACCTTATATAAATTTTTTTTCTGTAGCATATAAGTTGAAGAGGCTATATGCTTATATCCCAATATTTGGGGTCCTAAAAATGGAAAAGTTTTCTATATTTTCCTACAACATAGAAGTTATATCCTCTTTTTTATCCAACCGTCCATTTTTTAATGGAGGGCTAAGATTGCCCCAATCACAATGTCACGTCTCTACATTTGTTTTATTTTTAATTTTTTTTAGAAACTGTTTTGACACCAAATTTTAGACATCCATTATTTTATTAAACTCGTATTAATGAAAAAATATAAAAAAATTATTTTCAATAAAATAAAACGACCAAAATACCTCTGAAAGTTTAAAGAGGTATTTTGATAATTATTTTTTATCGAAAAATTATTGTTAATATTTTTTATAGGTACGTCCCAATGAGAAGATGACACATACTAAATTTCATATTAAAAAAATTAAAAATAAAACACTTGAAGACGTCAGATCTAATATCAAACTGTGAGTAGCTCTCTTGATAAAAAAAAAAAAAGACACCTGGATGGTAAAAAGGAGATAGAACTGGTATAGACCCTATGGGGGATCATATGAATTCCCTTAAAAATACCCGCATACTAGATTTTGCCCGAGGGAGTAAATAGACAGTATGCTCCCTTAGAAGCACATGCGTTGGACGTGCCGGGAAATCCTCAAACTCTGGTTTCCCGACCTTCGTCTTATCCTTTTCCCAGTTTTGCGGTTATAGCGATGCAGAACTGAGCGCTCTTTGTCTCTCTCTCAATATCGTTCACAATTCTTCTTCTTCTTCTTCTTCCTCTCTCTCTCTCTCTCTTATTTTTCTGATTAAATATTTCGACGATGAGGAGCATAACTATGGTACAAAAGCTGGGCAAGGTTCTAACAAACACGAGACGTTTCTCTTCGGCGAATTCCATCAGCTCTAAACCAATCAATCTCTTCTCTGCAATCAACCAGGCCCTTGATCTCGCTCTGGATACTGATCCTCGGTTTATTTACACAAAACTCACCTTACTTTCTCTTCAAGTTTGTTTAAGTTCTCATTTGTAGAGCCATAAAGCTATAATTTGCTGCAGTAAAAATTGTATTTCCTCTTTATCCTGCTTCGGAATTAAATGACTGTTTCTGGGTTTCACTGTAAAATTTGAGTGTTCAATTGAATTATTCATGAGAATATATATTACTTATCAGTGGAAAGATTAAGCAAGACAAATTGGGTGCTGCTGTTTAGTAACTTTAGTTCAATTATTGATTGATTTATGGGTTCATTTTGCGCGTATGTCTCCCACAGAATGATTTTACAGTTTTTACTTATTGTAGTTTTTATTAAACACCCAGAGTTCATTCGAAAAGGAATCCCCATTTCCTCGGTTCGATTAAGTTTGAGCTGGAAAAATGTAGTTCTTCGAAAATATTGTGGTGCTTCTTTTTGGTGAACTTATTTGCAAAAAAAGCCTGAGTTATTGTGCAACTCTCACAATGGGATAAGTTCCCATGTCCTCTCCGGTTTCATTGAGTATTGATCTGGTTCTTTCCGAAATATTATAGTTCTTCTTTTTGGTGAACATATTTCTCAAAAAAACCTTGAATATTGTGCAGCTCTTATATTTTTGGAGAAGATGTGCGCTTTGGTGGTGTCTTTCGTTGTACGATGGGTTTGGCTGATAAATATGGAAAACACAGGGTTTTCAACACCCCCCTTTGTGAGCAGGTGGTTATACCTCTTTCATGAGATTTGTTTACAAGTAATGTAGTGAGGTGGTTAATGGGCTATTGATTGTCCATTTGATATGTTTCTTAGAACTATAATATACTCTTATAGTCTATAACAAGATATCAATTTAGTTGATTTTCCATACCATGTTCATTCTAAGAATTATCAACTATTCAAATGATTTATTGATACCGTCCTAGTAAATTAACTCTCCTTAGAGTTGTTAGGATAGCTCAATTTCTTCGATGGTGACTTTCATGCCTATTTTGAATTTTCTGAATTTTCTTAAACATTTGCCAAAATATTCTTCATGGTTCTCTTTGAAGTAGAAGAACACTCTAATCAGGCTAAGTTCTTGATGATTTTAAAATGGGGAGTATATTTATGCTTGTAGTGGTTAATGTATCAGTATTGCTGATTTGTTTGTGGGGTCTCTATTCTACATGAATGGAAATATCTTTTTTTTAAATCTATTTTACTGATTTAATCTCTCAAAAAAAATCTATTTTACTGATTTAACTTAAGCAAACTATTTTTGCAAAGTTTATGAGGTGAAGATACACAGATACACAGACACGATGGTTAAGAGCTTTTTGGAATTGGGTATTTGCGACATATAATTTGGCAGTTAAACTCAAGACTGAAATTTTATTTATTTTTTGCATTTCTCTTGATCATTTTTGTCTCATGCCATTGAATAATTAGTAGACAAGAGTGAAAATTATAGAATATTTCTTTATGCAGGGGATCGTTGGATTTGGCATAGGATTGGCTGCCATGGTGAGGATGTGAGATTGGTATTCTTAGATTTATGACCACTCTTTTTTATCAATCTTTTTACAATCTACACATTCTTTTATTAGGGAAATCGGCATTTCTCTTGATTATTTTCATTCGAAGTATTTTATTATACTTAAACTCAGAATTCCATATGACATGAATTCTATACTTAACTTGGGATTTCATTATTCGTGTTCTAGGGAAATCGGGCTATAGCTGAAATTCAATTTGCAGATTATATCTTTCCGGCTTTCGATCAGGCATGTTTCCTCCCATATCCCTGAGTATGTGTATGTGTTCTACAAGGTTTTCCATATTTGTGTTATAATCCATGTTTCCAGAATGGTCATTGAACCTTCTTCCCAATGGCCACAATATTATAAATTAGTTAAAACAATATGAATGCTCTAAATTTGGGAAAGGTTATCGTTATGGAGGTGGACATGTTTTGTTAGCATTCTGCAGGTTGGGATATTGGAAGCATTGTGGTATTTAGAGTTGTAAAAATATCCTTTTAGCATATTATGTAATAGGTGCATTTTTGTTATTGGATTAGGTCTATGTTTTTGCTACTTTATTGCTTTTCTTTTTATTAACTAGATTAGGGGTGGGAGCCTAACTTTGCTTTCCTTCTAGGTTCGGCGTGGTGATAGAGCTAATACTGTTGGGGGGGAACAGTATATGGGCACATGATAAAACCATGGCTGCAGAACAGGGTTGGGACTGATAATAAAATATGATTTTAATATAATTATTACTGTCATTCTTAAGAGAAAATGATGAAAGTTCACTTGGACAAAACGATTCCCTTTGCCCTCATTGCTTCTCATGGGTGTGAAATTAGCCTGTGATTTATTACATCTCTCTTTTATGGATTTCCCATATACCAGGAGTGGAACTTCATTGAGTATTGTTGTCACATCAATAACCTGATTTTGGACAAAAGAACTTGGACGTAGCATTTGATACGTTTTATTTGATTCCTTTGCTATTGAGCTCTGAACCTGGGCTTCTGGCCAAATTTTGAATAATTCTCCCAATCTTTGACTTTCATGGATGTTTTTTAGAAACCCTAAATTTTGAATCGTTCTACCAACTGTGGAGTTTTACTTTTTTCAATTCAATTGTAATATTACTTTATAGATTGTCAATGAAGCCGCAAAGTTCAGATATCGAAGTGGAAATCAATTCAATTGTGGAGGTACATCTTTTCTGAATGATCCAATATTGGAAGTTGAATTTTGTTATGACATTTGACAAACTCTTTGATAATATAGATATTTTGTTATTTAGTCTTGCATCAAGCAATTGTGGCACTGTGAGTTGCATATGATTTCCTCAGGTTTAACAGTACGAGCTCCTTATGGAGCTGTTGGGCATGGTGGGCATTATCATTCACAGTCACCTGAGGCATTTTTCTGTCATGTCCCAGGTCTTAAGGTCATCGTCTTTTCTTTATATGTATAATCTTTCCATTTATGATATCAAAGAGATAATGCTTATCTATTTTTTCCTTGGATGAGTGGTATGAGATAATCATTAAATAACTCAAATCACTGAGTTACAATGCTAGAAGCAACAATATTGATCACTTCTTTCAAAACTAAAGGAATAGGGGACATATTGCTAGGCTTAAGTTCCAAATGAGATTTATTGATTTGTTTGCATTCAATTGTTGCATCTTTTCTTCTTCTTTTTCTCCCTTTTCTTAACAAAGGTTCCTTCTTGTTCCAGGTTGTCATTCCTCGTGGCCCAAAGCAAGCCAAAGGTTTGCTTTTGTCCTGTATACGTGATCCAAACCCCATTGTCTTTTTTGAACCCAAGGTACCTAGTTCTTTACATTTTGTTTTTTTTGCAATTCATTGAACTCCTCTATTTGCAACTGTCTCCTGACTGTGGCCATCTATTTTTTCGAAAGGTGCTTTCTTTTTTTAATTTTTTGCTTCTTATTTTGATAATGTTGTTTGATAACATGCATTTCATATCTAGTTTATTGTAATGGAAAATAGAGGAGTCATTCTATGCAGTTGTTAGTTACTCTGTGTCATCGTAATTTATTTGTTTGCTCATGCTAATTTACAGTGGTTGTATCGTTTGGCTGTAGAAGAAGTTCCTGAAGATGATTACATGTTCCCCCTTTCTCAAGCTGAGGTTTTGAATCGCCCACCACCATTATGTTTTCAGAAAATAAAGATTAGGAAATTATGCTATACTCAGTGAACTTGGAGTCTATAGGGTCATCTCCATCTAATGAAATGATGGTCGCTGATGGAGAAAGAGTGGGATCCACCATGACCTATTTTGGAGAGTCCTACTCTCACTCTCCATCAATTGTCCATCATATTCTTTGGGCAGTGATTGCCCCAGTGAACTATTACTTCCAAAGTCCTTTGAATTATAATCTCCCAAAAGATTATTAGTCTTTGTTAGTGGTTTCAAAAAGATTGCTACAGTTAGTACTCTAATCTAATGCCTTAACCAAAATGTATTCAGGTGATTCGTGAAGGCAGTGACATTACACTGGTGGGGTGGGGAGCTCAGCTTCAGGTTATGGAACAGGCATGTGTTGATGCTGCACAGGCATGTAGTTTCCACTAGAAACTGTACTGCGCCCTGTTATCATCCAGTGATCATGTTGTAGAATTGTTTCTAACAGCCTATTGTTTCTTGTTTATATTTAATTCAAGTATCACATATGGAATTGTTTCAAAAGCAATTCTTAGAATTCACGATAGATTTGCAGCAATCACTTATTCATTTAAGATTTAGGAAAATTCAAAAAAAAAAAGGTTAAAAACTCGGATATATATGAAAATGGTGAGATTTTTAATTGAGAAAAAAATCTAAATTTTGGATTTGACTCCCACCTGAAATTGTTGAGTTTAAAATTCCGAGCCTTACTTAATAAACATTAGTATGTTTTAGGATGGACATGTTCTATATCCCTTAAAACCGAATCGTGCTCTTGGATTTTCTTTTCCAAGGTCATGTTCTGTTGTTAAAATAAAAATGAGTATTGATTCATGAAATTAGAATAAAAAAATGTGAGGATGATATGCTTGCAAAAATTAAAGAATGGAAATTATGGTTGCTGCTGAAAGTTAGGCTAGCATGGTGTGAACTGCTAAACCAGCAACTGTAGCACTCAGCTGGCCGATGGTTGGCATTGTATACTATGAACTGAGCTAAATGAAGTATAGGCCATATCAGAGTAATTTATGTTGATTCCATTACCCGCAATTACAGTCATTGTTTCATAATGATCATTGTAACCTCATCTCCTATGGGAGAAACTTTACAGGAGGGAATCTCTTGTGAGCTTATAGATTTAAGAACTTTAGTACCTTGGGACAAAGAAACAGTAGAAGCATCTGTCCGGAAGACTGGGAGACTTCTTGTAAGTTGATTTGTTTTCCTTTAAATAAGATTTATACTATGTTAAATGCAATTATCTTTTTACTAATACCTTTCGAGGATCCCTACTGATCTCTTATCTGTTGTTAATTGGCAGGTTAGCCATGAAGCCCCAATAACAGGGGGGTTTGGTGCTGAGATATCAGCTTCTATTGTGGAACGATGCTTCTTAAGGGTAAAATCAATGTCTGATTTTGTATGATGCTTTTGTGTGTGAACTTGTGCCTGCAATTGTGTGATTTCTGATCTGGTCGTTTTCCTATCCAAAAGAGAGGGTTTCTTGTGTGTTCATGTGCGTACATGTGATTTCTGATCTGGTCATTTTTCTATTCCAAAAAGAGGTTTTCTTTCCTATTCGGTTCATGCTTTGCTTTTAATAGGTGCATACCTTCTTCACTTTTTTTAAGTGACAAAAAGTGGCCTTGATTTCATTGACATGGTTAACCTCTTCCTGTCTTCTGGAAAGGTCCACCCCCGACCCCCGCGAGTAATTTATTAATCATGATGGAATTACTTGCAATTTGATGAACTCTTCTAATTTTTATTACTAATCACGTGGTCTTAGTATACGATATTTATACTAAACTAGGTGCAGAACTTTTTGCCACATACTAAAGCTTTATACATATGTACTGGGGTTTTGCAGTTAGAAGCTCCAATAGCGAGAGTTTGTGGCCTCGACACTCCTTTCCCTCTGGTATTTGAACCCTTTTATATGCCAACCAAGAACAAGGTTCGTTGGAAGGAGCTTCTGTTGAGTATTTGTCAATTAATACATTCTAAGTCATGCTTTGAATCTTGGTAAAATATATTAGCTTCTCCTTTCTATCATGTACTTAGTGCTATATTGCTAGGTAAATGTATCATGATATGAATACTTAATAATCCAGATAAATAAGTCCTTTCTGTTATTATCACATCTCGTTGTCACTACAAAACGAATCCCTACAATAGCAAAAATGGCAGTGTTGCAAAAGATTAAACAAAACCCTCACTTGCCTAGGATGAACAAAATCTAGAAATCATTATCAGTAGCTTGCAAAATCAAGACGAGAACAGAAATAAATGAATTTGAAACACAAATGAACGTCGTTTTCTCAAAAAAGAAGTATGTAATTTCCATGATAAAATTGAAGGATAATTACACAATGATCATTTACATTCTTAGTTACAATAAATTCTGATAAACACACTAAAGTTACTTTTTCTGATGATATCCTGAATTCCTGATAACATAATTTGTCTCTAATCGAAAACATATTTTCTCTTTCATGCAGATCTTGGATGCAATCAAGGCCACTGTTAACTACTAGCTGCGAGTTAACTATTGTTGAATTAACTCAAGGGTTAGAGGTCGTAAACTCCCCTATCATCCATGAGAAGTAACAGTGCTTATGTATATCTGTTATTTGAAAATCATAATAAAAGTCCTTTGAAGGCAGCCTGTGGGTTGTGACTTTTAAATATTTCTCTTTGTTTCAGAGTTTACTCTCAAAGCTTATGGGTTTCTTTTTAGTTATTATGCATAGGGAAATTAATGAAATGTCATTGATTTCATAATATAGTATTGAAAGCAACCCCTTTTCTTTATTAGGATAAAATGGCATTCAAAATAATTCCAAAGTCCACCAAAGTCAGTATTTATTTCCTTACCCTATTGGTGATAACAGAAGGGTTACTTGAAGAGGGGGGGGGGGTGGGGGAAAGGGAAAAGAGAGAGAGAGAAGAGAAAAATTTTAAAAAAATCAAATGAGACAAGAAATACGCATGAGATGAGTCTATATTTAAACAAGGATGATCTTTTTTTTACCACAAATTTATGTCATTGTTACGAAAGAACAGGTACTAAACTTCATTGGCCTTTGGAGATCACTACTCTGCCTCTCTCCATGGTGAGTATTGGGGAAACTATACAGTTAGACTCTATACTTTGGTACAAAAAAGTCGCATTTCCCCCCTTACTGTAAGATTTTGAAATATGTGGCTGGTGTACTCTTGATTGTGCTCAAAGTTTGAGAAAATAATCCATAAGAGTACTATGGAAAGATGACACACACCAGCCATCCGATCTTGAGGTGTTTGGGGCATTTTTGCAAGGAAGGTAACAGTCTCATTGTATTTAATCCCTTAAATGCTTCATTCATAACATTTCTATCTGTTAATCAGATTGTCAAAAAAAGTATTTCTTCATTTTTGATGCGGGTATTTCTACGAGGTGATGTCTGAAACTTATCAACATAACTAAAAGATTACCCAAATATTGTCATAAATTGCAAATCTGACACCAGAAAACCCTTAAATAGATCACCTCACCTTGACAAGGATATGCAGAAAAAAAATAAACAAATTCAAGAACTTAAATTAATATTTCTTGTACTACTTTATTTGGATTGTTCATTTCCAGGTGTTCATAGTATTGGCAATTCTGCACTGCCTTTAAAGCTCAAAATTCGTAAATCTTGAGTGAAAATAATTTTTAGTCCATCATAAAGGTCTGCTGTGCTGGTACATTTTCCAAGGGAGTTTGTGCAGGAACTGCATACTCCATCTACTGTGCTGGTACTTTCTCCAATGGAGTTCTAAAGTGTGGGAACTGCATTTTCCATTGGGGTTAAGGTGCTGCGGGCTTGCGCCCCCTTGTGTAAAAGACAAACCAACGAGGGAGGAAGCTTACTCATTATACTAGGCCCTTTACTATCTCAGTAGGCTCAGCTCACTCTCTCTCTAGTCTCTATGAAGTTTCTCTCAAGACTTGGTATCACGCACCATCACATGTTAATGGCAGACTTCTATATCATGTCATTCATCAATTCAAAATCCAAAATCCAAAAAAGGAAAAAAGAAAATTGCAAGTAAAGTCGCAGCGTAGCCATTTCCTGGTTGCATCGGATGGCTGATGTGATGTTTGTTTTTTCTATGTTTCTTTTTTTTGAATGTTTGTTTTTTCTTTGTTTCTTTTTTTTGAATGTTAACAGTAAATTTTATTAACTAAAGCTTCCTAGAAATCGAGTAAGATTTACAAGTTAAAAATTAAACAAAAGTTGCCTAAACAAAATACTAAATGCTATGTACACTCCTGTTTCTAAAAATGAGTTTTGCTGAAGTTCTTGCTTCACCTTCTCTCTTTTCTTGCTTCACCTTCTCTCTTTCTTCGCCCTTTTGTGTGTGTGAGTGATTATCCCCATTCTTATGATGTTTGTGGTTCCCCTTCATTCAAAATAATCTCCGGAGCATCCTTCTGGTCTCTGCCTTGGCCAACTCATCAGCCTGCCGATTCCTTTTTCTATGTATCCATCAAAACCTTGGCTTGCTCTTTCGCAGATTTTCAACGGTTCAGGGCCCGCAAAGATTTTCAGCGGAGTGCCATCCACTTCACTTCTAACCACATCCAGGATCAGAGTCGACAGCTAAGGAACCTTATGGATATTTGTACACCAGTTGATTGCAGTGCCGAGTCGCCCTCTATCGATTGCCTTTCTTTGCAGTGGGGAAATACATAAAACTCCTTGCCTGAGGGACTCAACACTGCTCCATTGGGCTGAGGTTGCTTGGATGGCCTCAAGAAAGTCAAAGAGTATCCCCGCTTTCGTCCTGAAACAAACCGACTACATGACCCATGCTTGTATTTGCTTTTACACACTATCAAAACTAACCTGGATCTGACCCTGCAGAGGTGGTAGCCAAGTGTTTGGCTTTTGAAACTTATTGCCCCCCTTTGTGCCACATGGTTCATGTTAGTAGTAGAATCTTTATTTTCCACTCCCTTGAACTGCTTTCTTGCCATGTCCCAAGTATCAATGCTTGTTCATATCTTCCACCTGACATAGCTCCACTCATTAACAATTTCATGACATGCCCTGCTGTTTCCTTTTCTAGGAATGTGCTAAAAGGAGTGATTAAAGGTTGTTGTGATGACAATTCTCTGCAGCGATAACCTATTTTGGAGGATGGTGGAGAAAACCACCTCTCCATAAACAGCCTTACTGGATGTGACAGCCCAATTTACTTCGCCTTTTATCCAGTCCCACGAAGGCCTTGTGAATGAACAGTGAAGGTACATAGGGTCATTTGTTTCCTCATTGTTTGTATAGAAGGAACGTATATATATGGGCCGATCTGTCAATTCTAATCAAACATATGGATATCTCACTGTGAACACACCTTAAGGTGTTAAATCCTAAATGACCGAATCGACAACTTGTTGGTGAGTAGAAAACAAGGCTTAGATTTTCAAGTGGCTCCATGTATTGATCTCTTGTAACATCTATAACTCTCAGATGTTTCCACCTAGTGTTTCTTCCCTGCACCTGAAACAAACTCTTTCAATTTTATGCTGCACTTTTGATGGCATGTTCCTAGCCATTTTCAAGCCCAAGACGTAATCTTTGCTCCATCACCAACTTGCATTCTACTGTTTCAGATAACTAGGGTTTTACAATAATCATCATCTTTTCAGATGGTGGAGGAAGAGTATCTTGAAGTGAGCTTCTGTATAATGCACTTATCCATGTCTAGCTCATACTTGGATTGGAGCATTGTCCTCCACTGCTGGGATTGGTTTGAAGCCACTCTCTTATTATGAGAACGTGTTTGATGCGTCAAGGAACTCATGAGTCTCTTAAGCATCAAACATCCAGCTTTAAAATGGATCGTAGAAAAGGGAGCTCAACTAAGCTTAAGACCAACAATGCAAAAAAGAAACAAAAAATGTCACTTTCAAAGTTCAAAATGTATCATTTTTTCATATTCATCGTGCCAGTGTTCTAGATTATGTATCCGTGAAAATTTGGATCCAAAGTCTCATCCCTGGAGGGATTTTGGAGAGAGGACTCACACAGATGAGTTAGCATATTCATATGTACTGTGATGTTATTTATTTGTGGTACAAGAAGAAAATTATTATTAACTATTAGATGTGATATTTTTATATGGATGGGGTTTTTATGAGTCAGTGGATTCATATGTACACGTGCGGCTTTTCTCTAAAATTCATCTTAAATATGGATTTTTTATCTAAAATTTAAGGAATTCATCATCTAAACGAAGGTGATATAAAAAAAAAAATCATAATGATTAAATTTTAAAAAGTGCTTTTTTGAGATGTTTTTGGTACTATCCATATCTGATTTGACCTGTTGCAACCACTACTAGCTATTTCCTTTTTATATTATGGGATTGTTTAGAAAGAGACCATTTATCTAGGGTTGTCTAAAAAGTCGGAGTCAAAGACAGGGCAAACGATTTATATACAGGCACCACCCTCAACAAAGAAACCAACCCATCTCTCTCCCTCTCTTGGCTCACCGGTTACACCAGGGACATCTCTCGCTCCTAACGTCTTCTCTTCCAGTCATACAAGTAGCACTCTAATCTCTTTTTGAAACCTCCCTCTCTCTCTCTC
>NW_006494789.1:834033-864413 GCF_000471905.2 Amborella trichopoda
TAAGTAAGTAAGTAAGTAAGTAAGTAAGTAAGTAAGTAAGTAAGTAAGTAAGTAAGTAAGTAAGTAGTAGTAGAGTAGAGAGAGAGAGAGGAGAGAGAGAGAGAGAGAGAGAGGTACCTTGTGAAGCTCGTGGTAAGAGTGAGAAGTTGAGCCGAAGGAAATTCTGCGTTGGAAAGAGGGAATAAGGGAAGTTGAGACTGACCCAAGTACAGAGTGAAATGCGGGAGCCATGAAATTGTTATGGAAAAGTTAGAGAAACATTGTGAGGATGAAATGGACAGGAAAATGTGAATAAGCAGGAAGAGGAGAGATGCAATGAGAGGGGATTTAAGAAAGAAATTATGATGGGTAATTTCATCATGAAGCACTCTGCCATTAAAGTTCTCCTCGACCTTTCATTGGAGAGAGAGAGAGAGAAAGTTGGAGTGGCCAACTGAGTTTCAAAGGTTTTCTTGTGCTTTTGTAATTTGTAATCGGTTTGGACAGTGTAAAAAAGGGAGACACCTCAATAACCGTCCATTGTTTACTTTTGACGGTTAGAGATGTGCTAGTAAATTGTTTGAGACGGAAATGACCACGTAGAATTCTCCCCCAAATACTATTTGCCACTGTTTTCGGGTTATTGTTCGAACCATAATGACATGATACCAAATCAATCCAAGTCCAATGGAAACCAGTTTTATTGGCCATGGAATATATTGGAATAGATTTTTGTCAAATATAAAAATAAAAAATTTACGTTAAAAAAAATATAAACCATATTAAAAAAAAAAAATTCTTATTTTTTTTTTCTTGGTTGAACTTGTCAAAACCAAATGGTTATCGGGAAATCCCCTACAACATAAAACTTATATACTTCCCTTTATCTAACTGTCCATTCTGAATGGAGGACTAAGATTGTCCCAATCACAAAGTCCCATTCTGAATGGAGGACTAAGATTGCCCCAATCACAAAGTCACGTCTGGACATCCAATCCTCTATTAAACTTGCACTAGCAAGAAAGACAAAAACAATATTTCCAATAAAATAAAATAACCAAAATACCCCTGAAAGTTTTAAGGGGTATTTTGATCATTATGTTTTATCGAAAATTTATTTTTAATATTTTATTATAGGTGCACCCTAATAAGAAGATAGCATGTACCAAATTTCATATTCATACAATTTGTATTAAAAAAACTAAAAATAAAATACTTTGAAACGTCAGATCTAAGATCAAACAGTGAGCGACTCTCTTAATCAAAATTGGACGGCTGGATGGTAGGGGGAGGATAGTTATTTTATGTTGTAGGGGAAGTATAGAAACCTTTCACATGGTTTCAATGGCTAATTTGTCAAACACTTACTGTTATTAGTTTTTCTTTAGTAAACTAAGTTTTTGCTTTACATTGGATAGGCTAAGGCATCAGTTAATGGTCCGACCGAGCAGTTCAGTCTGGTCTTAATAACTGTGATGCAAACAGGTCAGCAATTCATACATATTGGCTCAACCGACTCAACCAAATTTTTAAAGGGATTGTATATCACTTTTGATACAAAGGAGGTCACAATTATACTTAACCAATGGATGTACAATCCAACAGCTTAGGTATGTCATAGAATTAAAAAAAAATGTTTTGAATTTTATACTCAATCAATTATATACCCCCAACCACCCTTCACATCTAATGATCAATGGTGATTGTGATCTCCTTGTGCAAAAAAATAAGCGGTCTCATTGTATGCTTTTCTATTTTTTAAAAGAAAATATAAATAAAGGTTTAAAAGTGTAAAATGTTATGGGCATGATTTAGGAATCTCTATCGTCCTAAAAATTGATTTAATATTATATTAAAATTATTTTAAGAAGATAAATTTATCAAAATACCCACTACTTTTCAATTATTTAATATTTTACACTTTTCTACTATTCCAACTCCAAATCACGCGTATTTTAACGGGTATGTTAGAATTAAATCAAAATTGATGGGTAAAATATTTAATAGCCAATGTCAAATTTCCCTTTTCAATATAGTTTTAAGTTGAAAAGATCCAAGTCTCCTTTTTAGTGAGGGACCCTTATTGATCACCAGGTTTGAGTTGAACTAGTTAAATAGGTAGTCTCAGATCCAATTTTGAAAACTGTGATTATTATCCTATATCCTATGTGCTCCCCTACTGGTGCATACTGTAGATTAAATTTTCTTGCTGCAACAAACGCTTCATTTGACCTGACCCTACTTGAAAACGGTTCACTAATTAATCCATAATGCATAGAAAGGAAATTTAGAGAAAGTTTGTTTATTTTTTTTATGAAATTTAAAAACAGTCCTATATTTCATATTTTGCATTCAAATCCTCTTTTTTTAGAGTGTACAATGTCTCATTTTTCTTATGTTTCTATACATTGGATTCTGCTCACATTTCTTACCATTAGCAATTTGAAATTAAACTAAGAGATACAATGATATGTTAAGGGGTTATATACAATGAGAACATTTACTTTTGATATACAAGGAGGTCACAAATACTTATAACCACTCGATGTGAAATTTGATAACTTTGGTGTGTCATAAAGTTCGAGAAAATTTCGTTTGAAGTTTGAGCTTGGTCAATAGAATAAATGCAGCCACCTAATTTCACATCAAATAGTCAAGATTAATTATGACCCCCTTGTGGCAAAGATAAATGGTCTCATTGAATACTTTTCCATATGGTTAAATAGTTTAATTCCTTATGTATGATTAGATACAATTCCCTTATTCAATATTACATTTTAAAAAAAAAACTTTATTGAATATTACTATTTTTTTTTTACAGAACTTATAAACCTTATTAATACTTCCTTACAAAAAGGAGATTATAGTAGAGGAAACAGAAAGAGATGACAGAATTGCGCCTCCTTTAGCAAGATAATCTGCCAAAGAATTGGCCTCCCTGTAAACGCGTAGAAAGACGGCATAAAATTATAGTTTTGTGCTTAGCACCCATGCATGTCCTTAAAAGGCATGAATAGCTCACATGCACCTTCCATGATAGGTTTTATTCTCATGGGTTTGAGATAGCAGTTGAGGTTCTGTATAAAAGTTCTCTTATCTGTCTTTTAAGGAAAATTTATCAAGAGATAAATTATTTAACATTTTATCCTCATTCCATGTCACAATCTTGTGTATTTTTATTGGTATTTTGCAATTAAATGAAATGATATAAGTAAAATGTTAAATAGTTCATATCATATGGTTATTTTTATAGATTTCCTGTCCATGAATGATGGTTGGTGTGAAATGAAGTTTCCTATAGAACATTTGTTGCACTTATTGGATATATTCCTCAGTTAGGTGAGGAAGAATTTTATGGTGAACTTTATACTTTGTGCTTGTTTTTCTCATGCATAAAATACTTCCTTGTTCGCATGCCAAAACCACAAATATTTATAAATAAAAAACAGAGTACAGTTATCTCTTCTATTCATTTTTCTCAATTAATAATAGAAATGGTTATCAAAATCTACGACTATTAAATATTGATAAGTCATTGGAGGAGATTGATTGGGTAACTCAAAAAATAAATAAATTTATTTAACCTATAACTCAAAAAATGAATTAATTTATTTAACCTATAAATATCTACATTATGAAAATAGTTCAGATTTGTATATTTATTTCATAAATTAAAAAAATGCAACTTTGCATTGTTTAGCTTGTTGGTTATTTAGCTTGTTAATTATTTTGATTCTTTTTAATTACATAATAAATTTTTTTTTTAACACTATCGATGAAATTAGATGATTTTAAAAGCTGCATTTTACCCTTTACAAAAATAATAATATTTTAGTTATCTCTGGTAATAAATTCAAATACATTAGATTATCTCGAAATAAATTTAAAAAATTTAGCTGATCTTTTTAAGTTCTTTCACATATCTCATGCTATTTTATTTCAATTTATTTTGTTAGCTCATTCTCTTCACTATTCTCATTTTATGCAAAAATAATACTATTCTTTTGTGAATTTCTTTTAGGTTCATTTTGATGGAAATGTTAAGTTCACTTTGATGGAAATACTCTTTCTTTTATATACATCGATTCCTCCTCAATGCATGTTAATTTTATATTAGAATTGTGCCTCTTCTAACTAGATAAAGTAAAGGCTTAGTTCCTTTTCGTATAGCAAGATCACAGTCACCTTTATGTCTTAGGTAAATTTATGCTTTTTTTCAAACTTTGAAAGTAACTAATTTAATCACCATCTGACAACTAAATGTAATCACCTCATTTCCCTATTGACAACTAAAGATAATTGTGTACTAAAAATAAATGGCAGTAAAATCCTTCTTACAACTAAAGATAATTGTGCACTAAAAATAAATGGTAGTAAAATATAAAATCCATTTTAGTACCTATTCATGTAAGCGCTAATTTTATAGTAGAATTACTCCTCTTTCTCATTGGAGAAAGTACAAACCCTTCTTCTTTTGGTACAATAAGATCACATTCATCTTTATGTCTTATGTAAAAATATGGTTTTTTCAAACTTTGTAACACATCTGATAGTCACCTCATTTCCCATCTGACGATTAAAAGTGACTGTGCACCAAAAATAAATGGCAGTGAAGTATAAAAAGCCTTCTTTGGTAATCTGCATTTTTTTTATTTGCTTTGTCAGTGTGCGTTTTCGCCTTATCATTTATATATGCTAGAATTGATATAGAAAGACTACTAAACAAATAATTTAACAACCAAAATATACCTTAAGGTCTTACTAATTATAATCACTTAGGAATTCCATGAAACACATCGCATATATCTACTGTTATATATTTAACAATATCAAAATTAGCATATAAATATCACCCAAACGGGCTCCCCAAACTACAACATTGTGCCCTAAAATATTTACTTGTTGAAGTATTTTTATTTATTACAGTATTTTCTCTCAAATTTGTATGGATGAAATGTAAATAGAAAATGGGAAAAGAACAAAAATGAGGATGAGGATGGATAATCAAATGTGCATGAAGATGGATAATAGTGAATGCAACTAGGCTTAACAGTACTACATCCATATGAACAAACACCTCTACAATACTTCAAGACACCTCTGCAATATTTTTACAAGACATCTCTTCAATATTTTTACAAGTACATCTATATGAACAAGACACGTCTGCAATATTTGTAAAGAGCGGAATTATGAAATATTTGCAAAGAGGAATTATGAATAGTGCGAGAAAACACTATATTTATAAAGAGAGGAATAATGAAATATTTGCAAAGTGGAATTATGGATAGTGAGAGAAAACACTATAGCTATTCCAATCTATTTTTATCATAAATTTTTTTTAAAAAAAACTCTCAAATTTCCAACCATTAAATATTTGAAGAATGAGTTTTCTTTTTGCTTTTAAGACTTAAAAAATATATACATGTTACAATATTATAATAAATGAAAAATTGCACCAATAATTTCTATCCGGTCTTTACTATTTTGTGTCAAATCCTATTCTCTTTATAGGACATTTTAAAGTTTTCATTTCTCTCTCACTCAAAAATATAATTATAGTAAATATGCATGGGCATACACTCGTGCTCATATGGTTTTAGCTAATATGGAATGGTTTTAGCCATGTGGAAGTTTTAGTTAATATGGAATGGTTTTAGCCATATGGAAAAAAATAGATTAGTGACTCAAATTGCCCATCCTAAAAATCAGTCTAAATCGGCAGATCTGCAGTTTGGATAAGTTGATCGGCGCCCGATCAGGCCTTAAAGTTTTTCAAAAAAATATTAAAAATAGTTATATAGATTATTTTTTGAATCTCCTATCAATATTATTTTTTGAATTTCCTACAAAATGGGTGTAATACATTTTAGATTTTCAATATTTTGTAAAAAATACAAGAATATGGAGACACCATATCTTGTGTATCTATTGATATTAATTTTGATACAATAATTTTACAAAAACATTTAGAAGAAAAACGAGGGAGAAAGTAACTTTCGTACTTTATGATCTCACTCTTTAAAGCTTTATGATAAACCTTCGTTTTTTTTCATACTCACGTATAATCACAGTTGATGATACCACATCCCCATACATCTCACTCTTTAAAGCCTTATGATAAACCTTCGTTTTTTTTTTTTCATACTCACAGTTGATGATACCTCGTCCCCATACATTTCACTCTTTAAAGCCTTATGTTTTCTTTTTTTTCATACTCACAGATGATGATACTACATTTTATTTTATTTTTTGACAAAATTCAACCTTTATTAAAGATAAATCAAATTACTTCGAAGCTTCTACATTATCAAAGATCATTAAGGACTCCATGTCCACTCCCCTTTTAGCCAATAAATCAGCCAAATCATTTGCCTCCTATACACATGAGCTAAGGAACACGTCAGAATAGACAATAGATCGAAAATTTACAAACCTATTAACTTTAGTTGCTACGGGAACCGTTGATCTTTCAGACACCACTTAATCACATTCATTGAATCCCCTTCAATAATATAGCCACCATAAAAATTTCTAGCCACCAAAATCTTCAAACCATGTAAGATAGCAAGTAATTCAGCATGGTTTGCCGTAGTAACACCACATGGACCAGTACAAGCCACTACCACGTTTCCTTGCTAATCACGTATCACTCCACCAAATCCTGCCAAGCCTGGGTTACTCAAAGAACTACCATCAAAGTTCAGCTTTAGTAACCCTTGGTCAGGTGGCCTCCACCGTGCACTTGGTCTGCTTTTAGCCACATCTAATTGAAAAAGATTATTCAGATTAATCATCACATTGGCCTTAGAGATTCTTCTGCCTACCTTTGAGACTGATAACCAAGGCCACAAAGACAACTTGATATTATTCAAAACCTTACCAAAGCTCAAAACCACCCCTTCAAAGGTTATTCGATTCCTCTCCAACCACACCTCCCAAAGTATCACTCCCCGCAGAATCTTCCAAATATCTCCACCAATTTTCGGTAAGGGAATATCCATTTGAACAATCAAATCCACCACATGTTGGGGCAATGTTAAATTTATCCCTAACATCTGAAAACACCACCACCAAATTTTGGAAATGAACGGGCAGTGAATAAAAAAATGCGCCCCAATCTCCCCATCTGCCTTACACATAAGACACACATTCACAATTATCTTCCCACGCTTAATGAGATTATCATTTGTGAGGACATTATCTTGAGCTGCTAACCATATAAAAACTTGCACTTTATGAGGAATAGGTCACTTCCAAATCTTCGAAATCTTTGGGAGATTCCATCGAACTCTATAGTGAAAAAGAAGACTGTAAACCGACTTAACCGTGAACTGACCATCATTTTCAATTTCCTAAATAATCTCATTCTCATTATGCTGCCTGATATACATCGGCTGAAGATCCTTGTACAAGTTGATTAGAGGCCGATATAAATAGCTATGATTCTATCATATGGGAAGGTGATATTCCAGCAAACCTTGTCATTCCGTATTTCCTCTAGATCTGCAACAAACGCTTGGAGAGCGCTAACCTTCTCATAAAGAAGAGGATAAGCATATTTTACGGATACATCTCCCAACCACTTATGATGCTAGAAGGAGATAGAAACCCCAACCCAGGTAACCATCTAACATTACGATCAACCACTTATTTGAGGGCATAAATATCTCTCCAAGGGAAAGAGATGTTATCCCTTCCACTTGTCATGTTAATCCACATGCTATATCGATCCACCCCATATTTAGATGCAAGCACTTTACACCATAGCTGGTCATTACAATGAATGTTTCGCCACCACCATTTGCACAAAAGCGCAACATTCATCAGAGACAACCTTCATAAATGTAGACCCCCTTCCTTCTTTAGTGTACACACCTTGTCCCATCTAATAAGATGATACCTTCTCTCTTCTCCAAAAGAACCCCATAAGAACTTGCGCATCATAAACTCTATACGTTTTGCCACTGCTCTAGGCATAAGTAATAGAGACATTTGGTAGATGGGGATATTAGCCAAACAAGACGATAAAAGAGTTACATGGCCCCCTAAGGATAGATATTTGGGTTTCCAAATGTCTAACTTAAATTGCACTATCTGAATAACAGTGTCTCACACAGCCACCGGTAGATTGCCATTCGAAATCGGAAGACTTCACCCTGCAACCAAACGTCCCTGCTAAATCTTGCACCACTACCTCATCGCAATTAACCTCAATTATTGTTGTTTTTCCAAATTAACCTTCAACCCCATGAGCACCTCACGGCACTTTAGAAATCTCTCAATGTTAGGTATTTGAGAAATATTTGCATCACAAAACAATAAAGTGTCGTCTGCATATTGTAGATTGGTGACTTGCATACCACTCTGAGCCACCTTAAAGCCTGAAAAAATCCCCCTCTCAACTATTTTGCAAATCATTCTGCTGAAGCATTCTGCCTATAGGGTGAATAGAAATGGTGATAAGGGATCACCCTGTCTAAGTCCCCTCGATGCCCTGAAAAAGTCTTTTGGGCTTCCACTTATAAGGACAGAAAAGTGCGCTGTCGACAGACACCCAAAAATCCAACTTCTCCACTTAAATCTGAAACCCATACTTTTTTAAATCTCCATTAAAATACATCACTCCACTCTATCATAGGTTTTCTCCATATCCAACTTAATTACCACCCCCGGTTCCCTACTTAACAACATGGAATAGATACATTCTTGCGTCGTGAGCACACTATCAGAGATCATCCTATTTTGAATAAAGGCCGCTTGAGTATCAGAGACAAGCAGAGGGAGAACCAACTTCAATCTCTCTGCCATAATTTTGGCAATGATTTTATAAAGATTGATGAGCAAACTGAAAGGTCTTATATCAGAGAGAGAACAAATCACATATCTCTTAGGAATCAATGCTATAAAAGTAACATTGACACGCTTAAACAATTCATCCGTATTCATAAACTCTTTCACCATATTCAATAAATCCACCTTAACCATTGGCCAGAATTTATGAAAGAAAAATAACGGGAAACCATCGGGCCCCCGAGATTTATAACCCAGAAGTTTAAAAACTGCACTTTTTAATTATTCCATAGTTACCCCTATTTCATGTTTGTTTGCAACTGCCTCAGGGATAGACATAAAGGACAAACCATCTAATTTTGGTTTGAAATGAACTTCAAAAGAGAAAGCTTTTCAAAAATGAGTAACTATATTATTATCCCACTCCAAATTGTGGCATTCATCAACCCCAGGGATAACTAAGCCTGATATATCATTCTACCTTCTACGAGACTAGGCGCTGCATGAAAGAATTTAGTATTACGGTACCCTTCCTTAACCCATTTAACCCGAGACCTCTGTTTCCAATAGATTTCTTCAAGCCTAGAAAATTCTTTCAAAGAGGACATCAACGAAGTTCTATAAACCAGATCCTCCTCAGACATAAGACCAAACTGCTGAACATTCTGATCCCACATTTGAATATCGAGGAGAGTCTGGTCAATCTTGTGTTTTAGATAAAGCCAATTTTCAGCTTTCCACACTAACAAATTTTTCTTGATGAAGAGTAACTTTTTGTGCAGCTGAAAATCCATAGAACCAAAGGTGATTGAATTTTCCCAAGAACCTTTGATTAAATCCACCACCTCCGATTCATCCAACCATCCCAACTCCATTCTAAAAGGCTTTTTCCCACCACAGATTAACTTCGTATTGAGCAAAAGGGGAATATGATTAGAAGATAATCTAGGTAAAGCCTTCACAGATGCCAGTAGGAAAGCTTCCATCCACTCCTGTGTAGCCAAAAATCGATCCAACTTTTACATAACCAGATTGATCGCACTATTATTGGACCAAGTAAATTTGGCACCCGCAATAGGCAAATAAAATAACTGGAATTGCTCAATAAAAGAATTAAACATTCTCATTAAGGAATTCAGCAAAATATTTGAAGAAGTATCATCTCGCCAACGAATAAAATTAAAATCACCACCCAAACAGAAATGCATATTGTGGGGCAACACATCACCCAAAGAACTAAATGCAAAAATAACATGATTCATAGACATTAATAAGCCCCCAAGAAAATTCACTATTAGGCCCTTGAAAAAAGACTACTAGAAACTTATTAGTCCTTAAAACATCCACAAAATGAAGAGTTAAGGGGTCTCACAGAACCCATAAACTCCCAGAAGCCCCTAGAGCATCAACACCCAAAAATTTGACTGCACCATGACCCCACATATCCTTAACTAAAGCAAACGAATGAGCTACAGAGTTTGTTTTTTGCAAAATAACAACCTCAGGCCTAAACTTCTGAATTAAAAGCTTAACATCATTCCTACATTTGGGATCACCCAAACCTCTAACATTCCATGAAAGTATAAACATTACGGATTAAAAGTCGAACCTGGCCCCTCCAAGAAGGAAACCCTATCAGCCTCGTCCAATATGAGAACTGCCTCGTTCTGATCACCATTCGTTCAGTCACCTCTAATTTCTACAATCGCACCTTCATTAAGCCTTATACCTCCATTTGCCTTAGGCATAGGACTCATCGCAGCTAGTCGAGCTGAAAATCTAACCGGATATTTCTCCTTTTGATTTGAATTTTTCATGGACTTTTCATTTTGTGTCACAAAAAGTGGCTCTTTCAGCACCTTCTCTTGGGCAATTTTGTCAATCTTCAGCTTATCTTTGATTGTTTGCAAAACAATCGCCAAAGGGAACTCAAAAGATAACCCCATATCATCCACCATAGCCTCTATTGGATCTATCTTGCCTCTATCTTCTTCACCACCACTACCATCGATCGCCTGTGGGTTCTTTGGGTTTGAAAGAGCCCCCATAACCTCATCCATCACAACATCAGATGGTCAACGCGTTCGAAATGAAGGAGAAGAGGTATCACTTGAGGGACCACCTCAATAGGCTACTCCCATCCAGACTCCACCTTCATCAAACCATCAACTGTCAATGGTTCTTCCACTGCATCTCCCTCAGTCGGCACCTCCATGTCATCTCCAATCAGTTCCGGCTGCTTAACCTCATCAATGATCACCAAAGCAAGGGGATCAATGGGACCTTGAACCACAGTCCGAGAATGCTTATTCTTTGCTACCTTGCGAGAGGGAGGGATTCTCATCTTCGCTGGAACACCACCACAAAAACAGCACCTGCAAGAATTGCTTCGCCGAGAGAGAACTCCACTTCTTGGCTAAAGATGGTTGAGCGTTCCACTTCTTAGTTAAAATGGCTGGGCAGGATGAGGGTTATGAAACCAACCCACCACCAAATCCGCCTTTTTAGCTTCCCTGTCTTCATCTTCCAACAAGAAATATGACATGTCCTTTTCCAAAGCTTCATTTTCGCCACGTCTAGCCTCAAGTCCACCCTTCCTAAAAAAGGTGGGATTTTCTGCCCCTTTCAAGATTTTACGATGAACATGGACCAGTGAGCCCAACGGATCACCAACAACCTCTAATGACTCCAACGTAAACCCTTGAGTGGTGGATCCCTGATTTGATGAACATGAATGATCATCATTGTTAAAAATATGACGTTTTCCCTTGCTCTTGGATAAATCAGGGGTAGAAGATAGTCAAAGGTGTTGTTGGGGAAGCAACTCACCTGGATCCAAATCTTTTTTAATTTCAACTGCTTTGATCCCAAAAAATCTCCACGTATGTTCTTCAACCTCAAAACGAGGGGATAGAAATTTGCATTGGCTTTCTGAACCTTAACCTCCCCACCATGATTCCAAACCTTCTTTTTGTTATGATTAACTACCTTCCGCCCATCACCATCTATCACCTGACCGCACACATCAGCCACCTCTAACCTCATAGCTTTCTGGATTCCATCTTCTATGGTTACATAAATTAGAAAGCTATCAGGGCCCACTTGAAGAGAAATCTTAGAAGGAAGAGGATCATGTACAGTACTACACCACAGCTTAACACGTATAAAATCTATAGAACCCCCTTTGAGTATCTCCCAATCAATATCACAGTACGAGCCACACACATTTGCTAGTTCTTTAAAGATGATCAAGTTCCAAGCATGTAATGGGATACCCCAAAATCTCATCCAAAAACATTTCCTGACAACAAAAGACCCATGAACAGAAGGATTCCAAGTATCCAGAGAAAAGAGTTTCCCTCGAATAAATCTACGAAGATAAAGCACAAACCTAACTTTCTCCACCCATTTGAGAAAGAAGATCACCTTATTTCCTTCAAGAGGTCAAACAACTATATAAGAGAGACCCATCACCTCGTGGCCCAGTCTCCCAAACCAAAAACATCATTAGAAGGTGAGGAGAATGAACCTACGATCACCAAATTAGTTTTCAGGCTGGTATCCTCCGCAAACTTACTCTCATCATTAACTCTAGTAATGCTAGCCATTACCTACAAACCTTACCTTCACCTAGCTCACGCATGAAAATAGATCTTTCTCGATCAATTCGAAATGAGCCTCAATGTCCTGCCAATGAAGGGGCAAGGAAGCAGAGAACGGTGAGAAATCAGGTCTTCAAAGGCTTTGTGGAGGTTATCTTTCTTCTTTGCTACAGATTGGCCTCTGAAATTGCATTGAAAGAGCCCATCTTTCTCTATGCAAAACCCTACCACTACCACTGAATTGTACTGCAAGTCCAAGGAAGAAAAGACAAGCCTTAAACCTATTCTGCAAGTTCAAGAAGACAGAGGCCCACAAATGAAGAAGAATCAAAACCCTGAGCCCAGCCATAACCAATCCAATATGAGAAGACAAAACCACTGGTATAAACCCAAGCAGAGCCCATAGCTGCAATTTCCAAATAGTTCCGAGAAAACCCTAGCCTCAAAGAGAGCAGTAAGTTTTTCACCCACCGGTGATTTTGAAGAGGAAGAGAAACCCCTTACTCTCTCTCAAGACGGGACGGCCATTGACGTCTCTCTCTCCACACTTCTCTCTAATAGTGTTTCCTCTGTTCACTCCCTCAACCCAATCTACAATTTCCTCTCCTCCACATTACCCCATTCTGATTCAATCTTGAATTGAATTTTGCCCCTCCCTCTCTCTGTAGGGTTAGAAAATCTGACAAAATGAGCTCATCACTTGCATAGAAAACCACCAATAATCCTAGTTTAATTGATATGCCCTTTTCCTGGAAGGCATCACATTCCCATACATCATTCTCATAGACACAATGTAGCAGATAATGCAATGATAGGTTAGAACCTCATTCCCAATTCTTCATGTGGTCACAACATTCAGCCAAATGGTGCCCAATTCTTCAGGTGGTCACAACATTCAGCTCCAGCTCCACCATATAGTGCCCAATTCTTCAGTTGGTCACAACATTCGTTCCACCATATGTGAAGAACAGTTTAGATTCTTCCAAGAACGCACCTCTCAATTGAGACCTAAAAAGTGGCTCTCTCTTTCGCTTCCAAGAACACACCTCTTAAATGCGACCTGAACTGTGCTCTTCAGGTCTCTCTCGGATAGAACATGTATGTAGATGTGATCAATGAAAAGCCAAGCAGATACTCTCGCTTTTCTCTCTAGACATTGTCATGTAAGAAGAATAATTGATTCATCCTTGTAAATAAGGAAGTGATCCTTAATTGAATGGGCTAGTTTTCCAAATCTTTCATAATAATTGATTGATCCTTGTTATTGAGGAAGTGGTCTATAATTGATTGAGCTAGTTTTCCAAAAGTTTTTCTATGAGTTTTATAGGAGATTTTAGATGAAGATCAGTCAATTAAATTATATAATTAATAGAGAAATTTGGAGAATTCTCATGGGAAAACTATGTCTGTTCATGGCTTGCCTACTAATTTTGAGCTTGATATTATTATCTAAGCCCCCATTATGTCCAATTTTGTTCATGGCTTGCTTACTAATTTTGAGCTTGATATTATGATCTGAGCCCCACCCCACCCTATATTTTCAAATACATAGATATTTGGGTTAGTGAATTTGACCATTATTAAGAGATTTGTCATCACTTGTCACACTATGGTACATAGCTAAAACCTTAGCTGTGAACGGGGCAAAAAGAGCTTTCCAAAGGAGATCATGTTTTTGGTGAATTTTATGTTAAAAATTAATGTATAATTTTGCTATAGTGTTGAATTTTCAAAAGCGCTAGTTTTAGGTATGTACACTTGATTTCCTTCCTTGAGTAGTTTTGCAAAGAAAGTTAGTTGCATTGTCAAATTTGCTCAAAATATCAAAGTCTTGTACCTTGGATTTCGTTTTTATAGACCAAATACTTGAAGAAAAGGTGAGTTGAGTGTCCCGTGTAGAATCTCGTTTGTATTGTGTACATGAAGCAAATTGTTTGTATTGTACTACATAACTTACATTTAGACATGCACACCTTATCCATGTTTTTTCATGGAAAAAAAATTGAATTTTGGGCTTTCAAATGCTTGGATCCCACCCTTCACTTATCAATTGTATTGTATTTTCGATCTTACCCTTTTTAATATCTATCTTAGATCTTACCTTTCAACAAATTGAATTTTGAGTTTTCTAACACTTAGATGACCTTCACATCCCATTTAGTTTGGTTCTATTTACCCTTCAAAAATATCTACTATCTCAACAAATTGAATTTTGAGTTTTCAAATAGTTAGATCTCACCCTTTCCATCTCAATTGAATCATTTGTACTCTACCTTAGATCTCACCCTTCACATCTCAATTGGATTGTTTATATTCTTAGATCTCACACTTTAAAAATATCTATCCTACATTTCAAACACGTAAATATCACTACTAATCACATGAGGAATTTTCATATGATGATACTTTCATAAAATATTTTCACATACCGATCTTTTATCTTAGGCATTATTTTTAGCCCCATGGCACTTGGATATTTCTCTTCTTAGGCATTATTTTATTTAGAAATTTCTCTTCTTAGACATTATTTTAAGGGAAAAGTTTATATAGAGACAAGGCTCTAAACAATCAAATTTGAGCCTACCTCAAACATTTCACTAGAATAGGTTCTTTTGATGCCCAAATACCTTCAAATCGATTATCTAGACATCAAGATGCATGGACACAAGAAAAAAAATGGATTTCAAGTTTTGAAAATAGTATATTTTGTAACACATCTTTAGACCGTCAATTTTCAAGATTTTATAAATCTATCAATCTATACTGTTTTTGAAGCTTTAAACTTTATAAATGAATATGAAAATATATTTTAAGGCTATTACAAAGATTCCAACATCAAAACCACATTTCTCGACACTATTTGAAGGTAGGCACTAATTTGATTGTTCAGAGCCTAGGCTCTATATAAACCGCACCCTTATTTAAAAATGGGTGAGATTTGCATAAGGTTGACACCTGAAACTATAAGCACCCTTATTTTAAAAGGGGTGAGATTTGCATAAGGTTGACACCTTATACTATAAGTAGGGTGTACCTCAAAAATATATTGAAAATACAATTTAAAGGACACAGCCTTACAATGATATGAAAATTTATTGTTTCCCATAATCATGAAATTTAAAATTCCAAAACAATCAAGATACTTTCTTAGAAGATAAAATATTTTTAAAACTAGAAATCCCTTTTTTTTTCATATCTATGGATCTTGAGATCGAGATGACATATTTGAAGGTTTTCCAACCTAAAAAAAACCTTCTCTAATAGGTTTGGTTGACAACTTATATAAACTTTTCCCTTTTAAAATATGACAATTTCTATGAGTCCATGTAGAAAAGAATCCCCTCTTAAAAACCTATTTTTGAGATGGAGTCTTGTAGAAAAAGCACCCCTCTTAAAAAAACCTATTTTTGAGATGGAGTCTTGCAGAAATTTGAGATGGGAGTCTTGTAAAAAAAGAACTCCTCTTAAAAACCTATTTTTGAGCTGGAGTCTTGTAGAAATTTGAGACGGAGTCTAGTGGAAAAAGAACCCTCAAAATCTATTTTTGAGATGGATTTTTTATCTATTTTTTAGATGGATTTATTACCAAATTTTTAAGGACATGATCTCAAGAATATTTATAAATCAATAAATTTTAGAATTAAAAAGTAATTTCATAACAAAAAGATTGGAACCGTTAAGTTCAACTGTTTTGAGATGGACCGCCCATTTATACCTACCTACACAATCTTTAAAATGGATGCTTTATACTTTGAGGACTCAAATTTGTACCCAATCTTTAAAATGGATGTTTTAGACCTTGGGAGGACTCAAATGAGTCCCCCGACGCATGGTGCAATTTTCCTTTAAAATAAGCTCACACTAGAAAAAGTCTCGACCATTCTAAGTTCAGAAGTACATCAGTTCTCATCATTCGACGATTTCGAGTCTTGCTTGACCATGCTAAGTTTAAATTAAGGACAAGCGTTCTATGCTACCGTCTCGAGTCTTGCTTGACCATTCTGTTATATGCTACCGTCTGAATGGAGGGTGGGTTAAGATTCCCCAATCACAATGTCTCGTCTCATTACTAATGTTTTTTTTTTTTTTTTCTACGCCAAATTTAGCACGTCCAATACTCTCTTTACTAATTTATTAAAACAAAAATATTAAAAAAAAATATTTTTAATAAAATAACCAAAATACTCTCTCAAAGTTTAAAAAAGCATTTTGGTCATTATATTTTATCAAAAAAATATTTTTAATATTTTTATAAGTATACCCCCAATGATATGGCACTTACCAAATTTCATATTAATACAATTTGCATTAAAAAACTAAAAATAAAATACTTTAACGGATCTAAGATCAAGTCAAATCTAAGATCAAACAGTGAGTGGCTCTCTTCAATCAAAATTGAAAGATGGATGGATCTCTTGATCAAAATTGGACAGCCGGATGGATGGCAAAGGGCGCATAGATCGTCTATACGGCGTCTATGCCATAGGGGGAGTATAGAAACCATTCCCTAAAATTAAATCAGTTCGGAGTGGAAGTATAGAAATCTATCCCTAAATTAAATCATTAAATCAGCTCACACTAAAATCATGCTATGAGCTCGAGTCTTCAAACCAAGTTTCACAAATCATTAAATCAGCTCACACTAAAATCATGCTATGAGCTCGAGTCTTCAAACCAAGTTTCACCAACAAAGCAGTGGTAAAGATGTTTCACCTACAAAGCAGTGGTAAAGATAATGGGGTTTTGCTGTTACTAAGGTGTGATCACATTCCAAAATCCTTCTCAGTTATGGATGGATTCAAAGTCGACCACCGTGATCACCAATATTAAAATAAATAAATTTTACATCTGAAAATAGATACTTTAAACTTCAGTTTTGGACTGGTTTTGGATCATTCATTTAAATACTTTGGAAAATATATTTCATTTCTAAGGTTTGAATTCCATTTATTATTAAGCTCAAAGAGAAGAAATTCCAAGAGAAAGAGATGACAGCAGTACAAGCTATTTGCTACACAGAAAAGGCTTTCTCCAGGTTTTTATAAATTTGTTTGATTTCCATTTGCACACACAAGAAGCTTTCTCCAGGTTTTTTTAAAAATTTGTTTGAATTCCATTTATTTTGGATCTCCTAAGCTCACCAAAACTCTCCTATAAAGAATTCCATTTATTTTGGATCTCCTAAGCTTTCCAAAACTCTCCTTTAAAACTATAGCCAACCCTCATTTTAATAGTTAAATAAACCGAAAACAATTTGGAGCTGTGAATATGGAAGGAGTCTTATGGTGTGTCAGAAGTAGCTGGTAAATATCATTTTTTGAGCAAAAATCATTGGGAATCCGTCTGATTTTCTTCATCACTCACACCATTATTAACACACTATATCACAGCTCAAGCTCCATTAGCCCAAAACACATTGTTAAAAAATAAATCAAAACTCACAACAAAAAGCCCAAAATTTTAAGCTCCAGTCAAACAATAATTAAAAGGGAAAAATAATCAAACTACACTCAACATTTAAACTAATTCATATCTCACCCACATTATTGATCTAGGTTCAACTAACACATTTCTTTTTATCAAAATTCAAATAGCCGATCAAATGCTACATCAAAACTGAAACTATCAAATTACACCAAGGGTAAAGACGATTGTATCCTCAAAAAATACACAGAAAATAAAAAGAAATAAATTTAATATGCCTACCTTGTCACCGAAACTTCTTATGCTATTAAAAGGAAGATCAGAGCTAAAGGTAGACTATTTTAGCCTAACGATAGATTCCCAGCCCCATTGAATTATCAGAAGCAAAGAATTGCAATATTAGGCAAATAGGATAATACAAAAAAATAATATGGCAAAGAGGATAATACAAAGAGAAACTTGATCAATCGAAAAGCAAAAAGATCAAATTAAAAACCCATGGCAGCTTCACTAAGGAAGATAACATGGTGTTGGTACGATGGATGGATGGGAAAGCCACTTCATAGCAATCAATATAAGCAAAGGACTGAGTTTGCGATATAGGGCTTTGGGTTTTGGGGAAAAGAGAGAGAGGACCGGGTATGAGGATTGATATTTTGGGTTTTGGGTTTTTAGAGAGAGAGACTTAGTGGTTAGGGTTAGGGTTAGGGTTTGGGAGAGAAAAGAATGGGATCTGAAGAGGGGTTAAACGCCCCTGGGAAAAAATGAACACAGGCCAATGGAAATAAGGCAGAGAGGAGATGATATTTATAGCAGAGCCGGTCTATGGCAGACCAAAACCCTAATTTTTAAGACGATGACGAAGCAAACGGCAAACGAAAACCGTAGATCTTGTACTAAAAATTTAAAACAGACGGGGAAGGCACATGGGTTTCCGTTAAAGACGATTTTATCCTCCGCAATTATTTCCAATGGACCCGGCAAACGAAAACCCTAGGGTGGCAATGTTCCCTTATACCCGGTATACCACACACGGTTCGGGCATGGATCCAACATTTAGAATTGGTAGGTCGTACCATAAATGGATGTAAGATACTTTAAACCCTATTTGTTTTGTTGGCAATAATATGGGTATATGATGGTAAAAAAATAACAAAAAAAAAACTCATAATAAAGGTGGCAATGGGATAGACCCGGATTTAACGGGTATGGGTATGGGTATGGGTCCAATTGTTGGACCCAACAGGTTGGATTTGGGTTTAAACTTAGACCCAAATACTATTCGGGTTTAAATTCGGGTCCAACTGAAACCAACCCATATCCAACTCGTTGCCACCCCTAAAATCTACCAAAGAGACTCTACTACAAATTTGATTTAGGCCAAAGGTAGGGAATGTGTATAGTGATGTTAACAGTTCGAGCCAAAAAAGTTCACTATGTAGGGCTTGACCCAAATTCATTATAGTGAGGCCCGAGTCCAACCTTGATGGAAAGATTGATTGGGCCAAATCGGGGCTGTATAAATCTGACAAGAATACTTAATCTATTTTAAGGGAAAGTATACAATAACACCATTTATATTTGATATATGAAGATCACAATTGATCTTGACTATTAGATGTAAAATTGGGGGACTACATTTATCCTATGTATTGGGCAAAAAGTTAGAATTTTTTATTTTTTATTTTTTAACTCTATAACACACTCAAGCAGTCAAATTTTACAAGTAATTATGACCTTCTTGTAATGTGCAAGTGGTCCAATACTAGCCAAGCCCAGCCAAAAAATATTTTAAGCATGCAGGGCTAACTTGGGCCCAACATATGGGCCAGGTCATACAAAGCCGGCCTGAACCTGAGAATGCACATTGTAACAAATTATCAGAAATAACCATTTCAAGACCTTAAGTGCTTCTTATAGGCCTTCCTAATTTGCATCATTTTCACCTCATTAAATTTCATAATTAAATATGAAAATAGATTTTCAAGCTATCTCAATGCCAGAACCGCACCTTATAACAAGGTTTGCAAGTACACCTTACCTTGATTGTATGAAACACACCAAAAGAAAATCTACAATTTGAATTACATATTTGAACTAGTGTACAACTACTCAGTCCCAAGCAGCCCGACTGCTCGGGTTTCAAAAAAATAAGGAATTTATTTGTGATATATTTTTATGTTTACTATCATTTTGGCAAAGATTGAAAAGTGTTTTTGGCTATAAATACTTATTTTTACATTTTTTTTCTTTTTGGATTATTTTTAAAATACCCCCAATTACAAATGTATTTTTTTTAAGCTCCATTTTTTTCTACTTTTTTAACCACATTTAGATGTGTTTTATTTTATTTTACTTTAAATAAATTTCTCCTTTTTTTCGGTTTTTTAGTTTTTTAACATTTTTTTGCTGCTACAATATGCAGGCCAAGTACTCAATCCGAGCCATGGTTTTCAAACAGTGATCAATCTCTCAGTAATAAAAAACAAGAAAAAAGGGAGAAGATAGACAAATGCTAAAATCAATCTCTCTCCCTACCCTTACCCACCCTTTTGAGTTGCACCTTGATTTCCAGCTATATGCTTTGGCAGGATGAGAAATTCAAAGAATGTTATCTATATGCTTTAGCAACCTGAGAAATTCAAAGCATGTTAGGCCCCACTTCTAATGCATGGATGTATAGACAATGTTTAGCAATAATGTGTGAATTTGGTAATTTGTTCAATCTCTAATACTTCTAGAAGAATGTACATATTCATGGCTCAAATCGTGCCAAATGAAGTATATTTGAATTTAAAAACCTTGCAAATCGATCCTCTACCTCAAGAACTATACATATGAAACAAAACGGATTTTAAGCACTAATAATGGTCCATCTCATCACATCACGTCATCAGTTTCAAGTGATTATATATCCATCGGATCTGCACCAATTTTTTTGGAGCTTTAAATTCCACAATTAGGGCTTTAAATTCCACAATTAGGGACACTTATATAGATCATCAGTTTCAAGTGTTTATACATCCACCAAATCTGCATCAATTTTTTTGAAGCCTTAAATTCCACAATTAGGGGTGAAAATAGATTCACAAGTGATCACAAGGCTTTCTAATGCTGAAACTGCATTTTCCAGCGGGTTTACAGTACAGCTATATAAAACCGTGGCCTTCCGAAAACCACATCCTTTCTAGAAACATAATGCCCCCCACTTCACAATAATCACAACTCACAACAAATCCCCTATAATGTTCATTTGTTTAAAATCACTGTCCAGGGCAACAAAAAGAATATCAAACATACCTCAATACTAATCTCACCAGCCAAAGCTCCCAATACGTTATATTGGCCATTGCCTCAAATGAAAAAGACTTAACCCACCCAAAGACTAGCACGAGACTAGCACGAGAAGAAGAATCATAGAAATTTTACTACTCAAATAAAAAAGTTTCAGTGTTAGCAAATCCAACATTACATGCGTATATAGTAATAAATACATTCACAGCACAAAGACATGGGCATGTTAGCCCAGATAAACCCTGTCCTAACAGATAGTGCCATAACAGATTTAGACAAATGAAGGGAAGCTCATATAATAATCAACTTTCTCAGAGCCGATACAATTCAAGCAAAAAAACTCAAGTTCTTATGAAAGCTTCAGCAAAAATGGCATTTCTGTACTGAACTCACCTTAGGAGTGAGAAAGCGACCTTCAACACATTTCTGAGCTCAGTTAGAAAACTGCCTTGAAAGCATTCATGAATGCAGTAATCCTCCTGCTTGGACCCATTTCTGGAAACCCGGTTTTATTATCATCATCATCATTGTTACAGAGAGAGATGTGAACCTTCTTTCCCTTTACTAATGATATTCGGGACCTTTTGTACAACTATAAAATTTAAGCCTCGACAGCTGCAGCACCCTCAGATACCATATGGTCCTCGATGAAACTCCTGAGGCATCCATTAATAATGCGTGGAGCAGTGCCATCGCAGAAACGTTTTGCAAGATCTACAGCCTTCAGAAAAAAGCCAATATAACATTTAAGAAAAAAGCTCTCTCTCTCTCTCTCTCTCGACATGTCACATCTGCAGTAAGCAGTCCTGTGCTCAAGAGGACGAATGATGCAAATCTGCTACCAAAGAAACTCTTTTGACTGAGACTATCAGGGTTTTCCTGTCCCTTACCTGTTGGGTGTTCCTTTAAAAGTTTTGAGTTTCATAATAATTGATAAGAGCTTGAATCTAAAAATCTGTTTTATAATGAAGCTATGCTTTCTTAGAAACAGAAAGTTCCATGAGATGACTCTAGGGCAAAAAATGCAAGCAAAAAAATAAGACGAGTGATATCATGGAATAAACAATCGCATCCATGTCCGACCAGGTGAGAATAACAAAAGGCTAATGTTTCTAGAAAGCAAAAGATGCAATTCCCTTAATTTAACCATCAAGTAGAAAAATTACGAGAAGTCAAATACGTTTTATTCAAACCTCCAGGAAAAAAAATTATTCAAAAAACAAAGAGGTCTGAGAAAACCAACCTCGTTTATGACAATTTGATGCCGTGTGCCTATTACTGTAATTTCAGCCATTGCTAAGTGCAGAAGGCAGTGCTCCAAGATGCGCCCTGCAGGCTCACTCTGCAATTAACAATAATTTCAATGTTACATATGAAAACTGATATTCCACATATTCCACAGTTGATGTCACCATATGTCAGCGTCAAGGTAAATTGTCCTCATCGTTCATTGCTTAATTATCCTTCAATCAATCTTATAAGACCATGGCCAGTAGAAATCAGCAGATTGTACACTTCCTTTAAACTTAGAAGTTCACAATGCAGCCATGATCCTAGGAGTGAAGGGTTTCTTTTTTGTAAATCACTCAATTGTTCCCAATCATCTTGAAATGGTAACAATGTTATCCCTCTCCTCCCCCCCGCCCCCCCACCACACACACACAACAACAACAACACACACAAAAAAAAGATAAAGAACATATTTTACTAGATATGCTCGGCAGCCCAGACTTCCATAGCTGACCAAAAACCTTTTTCCCAATCTAGAAACATTTGTCTAATTCGGTTGAAGTTTCATTTCTCTTTTGGTTCAGTTGTTTTTCTTTTTCTTTTCAAATTTTTTGTGT
Source organism: Amborella trichopoda (assembly GCF_000471905.2). Next base: position 856,973 of record NW_006494789.1, read on the forward strand.
GTGAGTGTTCATTCCATACCAAACAAAATTGTGATCTTTCCATGTGGAGTTCTGATGTTCACGTTTGTCATCCCCTAATTTTTCCATTTCTCTGTGTACTTTTGTGCCCTCCTTAATTTTCCTATGTGAAGAGTGTCTTGGCAACTACTTTGAATAACAGTAATGGGTGACATGGAAGAACTATTGGGTTCATATATCTGTTTCAAAGTCAGTTCAGACAACAAGCGTAAACATAATTTAAACACAAGAAACCCCAATAAATCCTTGTAGCCAACTGAAAAAGAAATTGAATGGGAAACTGAAACTCAAGCAGGCAGCATAGAAAAGATATCATATACCACACCTTCCATTTTGAAGGGGTTATCTGATCCATAACTATAACATGATGGTCCCATCGGGATACAACTGCTTCCAAAATTTTCTTGGTCAACCTGCAACCGAAAAAAATAACAGACCCATTTCACCATTAATTAGGTATCCTTCTCAAATCCATGAGAAGTTACATGCACAGGCCATAAATTGTTGCACTAAATTCCCACAGAGATGCATCATTTTTCTATGACATACATTCGAATAAAATCCCTCTTAACAGCAAGAAATATGAGAGAGGGAAATACCGTAAAACAAACTTGCTGTAAACCAACTTTAATGGAGCAGAGAGAACTTCAGCTTCTGAAATAATCAACAGATAGAACACATATATTAGTCCTTTACATCAATGAGTTTCAATATTAGAGAATAAAAATGATAGGAAAATAAAGGAGTCTCTAGATACTATATCGACTTGGTGAGCAATATATCGACTTGGTGAGCAATATGTACGAGACAATGCTAACTAGTATGTGAACAACTAGTGGAGAGACGAGTGAGATTTTAGTGACAATCTTAACTAGGCAGTTACAAGATGAGGTGTTGTGGTGTATGTTGTTCGCAGGCGACATAGTTTTGATTGATAAGATCCGAAGCGGCGTCAACACAAAGTTAGAACTTTGGAGGAATGCTTTAGAAACTAAAGGTTTTATAATTAGCCAGACGAAGATAGAGTATATGGAATGCAAGTTTAGTAAAAATAGGAGTAGAGACAAGGAAGTAGTTAAGACAAACGGCTAAGAAATAATAAAAAGAGCGCACTTTCGATATCTTGGGTTGATATTATAAGAAAATAGAGAGATTGAGGAAAATCTCGAACATAGAATTAGAGCTGGGTGGGCGAAGTGGAAATGTGCAAACGGAGTTTGATGTGATCACCATATAATAATAAAATTGAAGGGCAAGTTCTATAGGACAATTGCGAGACCAGCTTTGCTTTATGGGGCGAAATGTTAGGCAGTTAAAAAACAACATAATCATAAGATGAGTGTAGCAGAGATGAAAATGTTGATATAAATGAGTCATAAGACAAGAAGGGATTCAAAATTGATACATTCAGGAGAAAATAGGTGTGAATCGAATATGCGATAAGATGAGAGAAAGTAGGCATAGGTGCTTGGCCATGTGCATCGCAGACACAGTACAACATATGTTAAGAAGTGCGAGTTAGTTCCAGTAGAAGGCTTTAAAAGGGCAACGCTGCAAGGGATAGACCCAAAAGAACATGGTGGGAAGTAATGAGAAACGATATGGGGACTTGTGGCCTTACTGAGGGTATGACCCTTGATAGAGTAGTTGGCAGAGTATGATTCATACAGACGACCCCAAATAGTTGGGAAAAGGCTCTGATTATGATGATGGTGATGAAATGATAGGAAAAATATGTAAAGAACTCAAACCTTTTATGACGATTCAACACAAGATATGATTTTATCCTCACAAAGAAAATCAATAAAGGGTACAAAATTGATCGTGATATGTGATATCAAGTTTAATTCATTCAACAAATAAAGTGGAGCACGATGCAACATCCTTTAGGTGGAATATCCAGGGGAGGAGATTCCCAAACTAGAGAGCTTTTTAGATTTGTACCCGGCACCATAAGTATCTTGTCTCTAACCACCAGATACTCAAACTTAACTGCAAATCAATCCAGAATTCTAGATAACCTCAAAAGCCAAAAAATGATCTGGAAATACTAATCTACACAGCCTCGATACTTGAACTTAGAACACACACCCCACGCCAGGACCTAAAGGAAACTAGGACTAATCTAGGGATGAGGAAAATTTTGATCTGTGTTGACATGGGTGGGTGTGGTGCACGACACATACGGAGGTTTACTTAGGAAGTACACTGCACAAAGGATGAGTCTAGAGCTCTCTTAAGATATTCCAACCTATTTCTCTGGATTTTTTATCAAGGAATGATAATCCCGGAATGCAATACCCTATTCCCTGGAGACGAGAAAATCCTAGAAGAAAGTCTAGAGATTGTCTATTTCATGCTTATTTCAACCATCCAAATCATAGAAAAATGAATGATAACAGAAAATTCCAATCCTTACTCAGGCTTACTAGGGAAACAACCTTGTATTAGTTCCTGTATAAAACTAAGTCATTACGAAGGAGAAAAGCTTTTCAAACCCCAAAGAGAAATCATGTAAGTGCTTTTAAGCTTTAATATGTTATCAATGGATCCATTCCTCATGTCCACATTGGGTTAAATAAGAAATGGTTCCAAAATGCAAATGTGATTGAAAGGGTATGAACTATTTTACATGATAGAAAAATGGAATCATAAGATAATATGATATATTCAATCAACCAAAAAGAAACATAAGAAATCAAACAAGAGAAATACATATTTCTATCAAACCAGGCACCTACCAATGGATGACTCCTTTTCATACTTGAGCTCCAGCATCTCCGCTTCTTCTTCTGTTTCTGTTGAAACCGGAGGTCCACTAAAACTAATATGATCATACTCGAGTAGGGATACTTTATTGAAATTGAATCCAGGATCTGCAGAGGAAAATCTTGAATATTAAAATATTATCTACATTACACTTATCAATATCTGACAAAATTCGTTACACTACAGAAATACAATATATCACTTGAACAAACAAATGTACCACATCCATCATATCTCTGTAGAATAAGCATCTGAATCCTAACTTAGGAATATGTGTGCATGCCCATGTGAATGCACAAAAGTACATAAGCATGCACAAGCACACGTGAGCGCATGCAAAAACACATCATAGGGAATACGAATTTCCAATGGCTTCTAGTTAGCTAATAAAACTCTAAAACCGTCACAATAAGGCAAGTTTTTTTTATAGGTACATCATAGCTTTACATTTTACTCAAACTAAACTAGAGGATTCTTCAACTCAATCTTTTACCATGACCAATACCTATCAGCCTTCTTACTTGCAAATTTCTAAATCAACGCGCATATCTCAAATTTGGGCACATGACTGCCTGCCAAGAATGCAGCCCATGCATTTCGTGAACTCCATGTTTTCTACCAGCACGTGAAAGGTATTATCAGTTATGCAGTAGACATCTAGAGGTGTTCTGCCCAAGCGCAACAAGAAACCACTGGTGGGCAATAACAAGCATAACCACCTTTTTGCTTTTTTAGATGTCGAGTTCAGTTTAATACTCTTCAGTCCATAATAATTTATGGCTAACGAAATGTAAATCAATGATGGTAAAGCATATCAGAAGATTGGAAATCAGCAACCCATGTACAAAGCAAATTTCAGAAAAGGAATAAAAAACCAGTGAGTTAAATTCAATGAAATCTTACATCTCTTAGCATTAACTCGCTTCTCAAAGAGCCGAACTGGGTCAGAACCTTCCAAACAAGCAGCATACAAGATCAATCTGCCACCCGATTTCAAGCATCAGAAATTTGGTTCTCAATTGTCAACACACCTAAAATATTTTCCAACCAATCTTTGTTTGATATATTTAGAACAGTTTGTTCTTCACATGCCATCAGAATAACGACGACAAAAAGGATGTAGAGGCCAGGACCTGAACCACTACAATATAGTAGCAGCTAATATATTGCGGTTTAAAAGGAGTTAAGAAATAATATTTGTTTTTAGAATATAACAGTTTAACTCGCATTATTGAAAATTAGCAGATATAATAGAATCCATAACGGATATAATGGTGCTTCCATTTTTTATTCATTAGAAAAAACGTAAATAAAGGCCTATATTTGAGAGAAATGAAAATAAAGGAGTTTATATTACCCCCTTTCTTCAAGAACAAACACGAACTAAATAAATTTAAGGTTGTAATTTTTAGTCATTACACCAAAAAACACCAAACCAAGGTTATACCATGATACTTAATGAAAGAGATTATCATTGGAGGGGAAGCATGCAATAGTTATAAAAGAATACTCAGCCATAATCACACTAGAAAAAAAGGTAGAGGGATAATACCCACATCATGAAATCAGAAAAAGAGTATTGACAGTAATTTAAAATACTGTAATTAACACTTTTTAAGAGCATCCAAGACAATGGACACAGCAAAAAGGACGAATCTACGCAATCAGACATGAGAGTCACCCCACAAAATTATGCAATATTTACACTCAAATCGAAAATCAAGGTAATGGAAGTTCCATAAAAGAAAAAAAAAATGGAAATTACATCACAATTTGCATAATAGGTGAGAACTGAACTTTCTCTTGAAATAAAGAAAAATAAAAAGAAAACGTTCACGACTAAAAGACGTAGGTGTAATTTCATGGAAATTAGCAGAATTCACTCATTTAAACTGAGAAAAATTTCACAAGGGAAACAGATAGATTTTATAATTTTAACTTACAGAGAAAGCTCTCTAGCAGCACGAGGGCTACAAAATCGCCCACTTTTATCCACCTTTGACTTGACGTCAACCGAAGAAGAAGAAGAAACAGCTTCTGTTACAGGTTCTGTAACTGCAACTTTTGGGGCAGAAATGGAGATTTTAGGGCCAGGATAATGAGAAAACCCCAGTTTTATATGAAGCTTATAATTAATTGTCTTATTATGTGATTGTAGAATTAGGGTTTTACTCAGGAAAGAAGAAGATAGAGGAGTAAGGAGTGTGCACAAAATACAAGAGCTCATGGCTTTTGCCACAAAATGATTCAAAATTAGAGAGAGAAACTCCATCAGAGAGACAGGGAGGAGCTCATTATATTTGGTTATGTGAGATAAATGAGCAAGATAAACCCTAAAATATCTACAACGTCCCTCAAAAATATATTTGGAAATTTTCCGATCTATTTATTTACTGGAAAATGGTTTGATAGGGCTCCAACCTCATCCTTATTTATTAGGGTGTAGGGTACGGTTTGTATGAAGCGCAGGTTCTAAACCATCAAATTTGAGCCCACCTTCAAATAGTATCCAGAAATAAAGTTGGATGTTTGAAAAGTTTTTTTGTAGTCTTTAGTTATAAAATTTAAAGCTTAAACAATAGCGTACATCGATCGGATCTATGAAAACTTGCAAATCTTAAAAATTGACTGTTAAAAAATGTGTTACAAGATGCACTATTTTCAAAACATAAAAAATCATTTATTGTATCATGTTCATATATCTTGATGTCGAGATTATCAATTTGATGATATTCCGGCATCAAAATAACCTCTCCTAATGAATGTTTTGAAGTAAGCTCTAATTTGATTGTTTAGAGCCTGGGCTCTTGCAACCTTCTACCATATACATCAATAATCTAATAGAAAAGAGTAATAACACATTAAAAAACCTTCCAATTAATCATCTCAACCTCTAGATATATGGACATAAAAAATTAAAAAATAGAACTTCAATTCCAAAAACATTATATTTTGTAACAAGTTCTCTAGATCGTTTATTTTCACGATTTTAAAATATTTATACATCTGCTCGATCCACAATATTTTTAAAATTTAAAAATTTATAAATTGGATTGAACATAGATTTTCGAGGCATCATAAGGTTTCCGACACCAAAACTACTTCTTTCGGTACAAATTTTAAGTACCTTACTTGTAAAGTATCAAATGGGCATTTTCACAAACACTGTGATTTATTATAATCTCAAACTTATAATATGAAAGTAATACACACCTCAAAAATCCTCCAAAAAGGGTTGTTATGATACTAAAGGGCCCTCTAGTTGATCATCCTGGCCTAAAACCTTAAAAAAAAAAGAAAAAAAGAGAGAGATTAAGTCATGAATATAATGTATTTTGTAACACGTTATTTGGATCATTCATTTTAAATATTTTTAAGGTTTACAAATTCGCTCAATCTACATCATATTTAGAGCTTTAAATTTTATAATTAAAGATAAAAATATATTTTTTAATAAACAGCATGACTCTTTGACACAAAACTTCATCTACCGACACAGTTTAGATGTATGCCTTTAATTATTTAAAGTTGGCACAAGCAGTTTTCTCTAGGAAGACCCTTGGATTTATGGCCAAAATAATGCAGTGCTCGTGGCTTTAACAACCCAAAAGTTGATTGGATTTGTGCATCAAGGACACACTTGGATGTGGCTTTTGCGTCTTGCCGATACTTAAAAGGACACAACATTTGTGTTTGAAACTTTACAGGACATCTCATAATACAAAGTACTTAATGCTACTCAAAATCCCAGTCTCATTTCCTCAATTAGTATACGAATGTGTCTGAAAGGCCAATGTGTTTGACACTCGTATTTGTATTAAATCCTAATATACGTATATATGTCTATATAATATAACATGGGTGTGGTTTTTATAAGGTTGTAATCTTAAACGATCCAATTAAGGCGCGCCTTCAACTTTGATCATAACATATAAATTTGATGCAAAATATTATTAGGATTATCTTAAAATCTATTTTCATATCTAATTATAAAATTTTAAACTCAAAAGAATAATTAAAATCAGGTAGGTCTAAAAACATATGACAATTTTGAAAAGGACGGTCTAAATAATGTGATGTAAGATGCACTACTTATGGGACTCAAAATCTATTTTTCTTTCATAATCATACATCTCGATGTCAATATGCTCAATTAGAGGGTTTTTCAACATTAAAACAACCTTTTCTGATGAATTTTTGAAGTGCATTCGTAGTTCTACATTTTAAGGTTGCAACCTTATATAAACTTTTTCCATATAACATTGAACCTATTTCGTCAAACAATTTTTACTTTGGGTGTGGTTTGCATAAGGTTGTGACTTTAAGAAATCAAATTAAGGCGCACCTTCAAATTTTAACTAAGATGTAATTTTGGTGTCAAAAATTATTAAGATGGTCTAAGAATCCATTTTTATAACTAATTATAAAATTTTAAACTCCAAAATTTGGCTAAAACCAATTAAATATGTAAATATATGGAAATCTTGAAAATTGACGGTTCAGATAATTTATTGAAAGATGTACTATTTTCGGGGTTCAAAATCGTATAGATATATATATGTGTGTGTGTGTGTGAGTAATGGTCCTATGAGACCCTCCCACACTTATGTGTGTAGAAACCCAAATGATCACCATTAAATTTGGTACAGATCTC
>NW_006494789.1:864433-910147 GCF_000471905.2 Amborella trichopoda
ACCTCATAGTTTCAAGCAATGTTTGAACTAAATGCCAATTTGGATCGACTTGACCGATCTGCATAGGGAATTGTTGGGTAGTTTTTTTCCACAATTGAAACTGCAAATCAACCAGTTTTGTTAAGGAATCAAGCCATCCAGCCCAGTGGATTTGCTCAGTTCCCACAAATTTTTTTTTTTTTTCAAATTTTTATTTTATTTTTCATTGGTTTATTCTCTCAATGGATAGTCCAAAACATCAGTTTACTAGACCAATCTGGGTATTTAAACACTGGCTTCAAGATTGGGTTGACCGATGACACTTTTTAAACTAGCTGTACATATTGTTAGGTTTATGTGGCATTTAAAGGCCTTATAAGAGCTTGTATAACCATTTTATATAGTGAAACATAAACTCAGTGGGAGTGTGGTCCTCTTGTAGACCATACTAGCCAAATACGATTTGCCCTCGGATTAGGCTCGACGTACTAGGCTAGCCGAGTTTTGAAAAACCCAAGATACCTGGGCATATGGATCTATCAAGAAGGGTTTAGCCATTGATGAGGTCGGAGTATGCACTTATGAGAGCCAAGGGACTGTGCGGCCCTTACGTGTGATGAATAACCTTTAGAGACAGGGCTAAAACCTCATAGTTATATCATCACATGACATATATATAGATAGTCATTTTAATATTCACCAACGAGGGTGAAGTGTGTACATGTGCGAGAGATTACCCCTATGCACCATAAAGTCATGGTTGCATCATGGTCTGAAGGATCATGATTTTTTGTCTCTAGGGGAGAACCTGAAATCAATAAACTGAGTTTGTGTCATTTAGTCTATTGGCTACTTTGGTGGTCCAATCATGAGTCCCTGCAATGGACTGTGGGTCATGGGAACTGCTGGGTCAGTTTGATAAAGCTAGGTGGATTGTGGTTCGCAGTTGAAGGTGGAGTGCTCCCGTATATTGATAAATTTTTAGATCTAACGGATCCGATTCTCATAAAAAAATTAATTAGTTTTAATTAATTTTATGATATATGTTTTTTTAGAATATTTATTTGAAATTTTATGAATCTTCTGATATTTTATTTTTGTCATTTGGATTTATAAATTAAGAGAAAATAATTTTTCAATGTTTTAAATAAAATAATAGATTTAAAAATTCTAAATATGAAATAAAATATTTTTTAAAAATATATCAGACCTCCATAAAATATAGAGCTCAAAATTTAAAAAGCATGTGGATTAGGTGGGGCCACACGTGGCCACCAAAAGGATGGCACGCCCCACCCATTCATGTGTTCTTCTTAGGAATAATGTTTATCCCTTGTTGGCTTATCGTTTGGGGATAGCCAACTTACATCATAAGATTGAATATTTGAAATATTTAATAAATCTTTGAAGTAAGATTGCTTGATCTAATAAATAAAGACTGGATATACTAAAATAGAAAATAAGATATATACTTTCTCTATTTGAAGATTTGATGGAAATAGATCTAAGAAAATGATGATAATGCTCTAGCTCATATCTACGAATCTTGATGAATCAAACAGATGAATGACTCAAATCTCTCACCCCACAAGTCTCCTTAGATCGACGGTCAAGATTTAACCCTATGAATTGAGGCAAACCCCAAGACACAGAGAGTATATAAAAGAAAGTCTCTCCCTTCATAAAATGACATACATATTATCTCATATCTCTTTAAGAATTATCTCTCTCTCCTTACCCAAATGTAGTTATCTCTCTTGATTACCAAAGGAGAGGCACACCCCAAGTTTGATCTTCTTTCTCTCTCAAGTTTTTCTACGTTTTATCTTCTTTCTCTCTCAATTTTTTCTAAGAGGGTATGCCCAAATTATCTTTCACTCGTTGTTTCTAGATGGCGCGCCGAAGCTAAAGTTAGCTTGTAGTGGTTTGATTTTTTAGTAGCAAATAGCTTGTGGTGGTTTGATTTTTGGGTAGCAAAGGAGATGATCCCCTTGCTAATAGATCTCTCCCTCTCTCTTTGATCTATCTCTTATCTCTCATCAGATCAAGCTAATGGGACTTGAGCAAGACTTAATTGGTTCACTCTCTTTTTGTTTCTTATCATATTTAATTATATCGTGTTTATATTATCAAACATAAGAATTGTGGATATTTTATTTGTTTAAAGAAAATTAGTTTACTGGCATCAAGGTTTTTAAAGATCCTAATTTGTTAGTTTTATTTTCTTTAAAGCAAGAGTTATTGTAATAAGATCTACTTATAAATGATCTTTGCTAAAAGAAAAAAAAGAAGAAAATAGATAAAAAGAAGAAGAAAATAGATAAAAAGAAGAAAAAAATAAAATAAAATATTCATCGACATGATCACATTAATCTTTCTTTCATTTTAGTTGTTTTCTACCAATTTACTCACGATGTTGTCATGATATAAGCCCCATCTTGTTCTTTTACTGGTAGCCGATCTTGTAATGGCTTAAATAAAGTCAGGCCAACTTTAGAGAGCCCACATCTTTAACAGATTTTATCTGTACATTAATAAATAAATAAAATAAATAAAGTTCTAACCCGGTGCTGGTCTCGGGTGTGCTAGAAACGATCCTAACTTTGGTTTATACATAAAGTGGCTTGCGCTGGCTACTCGAGCCTTTTACCGTCACTCCAAATGATAGCCCCTATTATATGTCTACATCAACATAATTAAGTAATTATTTGTCCTATGAAGTTGTTGAATAAAATCAAGCAAAGTAGAACAAAAGGACCTGCTTCAACGCTACATTTACGCTTGTAACTAAAAGCCGTTTGAAAAGTTCAAGCAGTCATTTGAAAATAATCATTTAGGGATTTTTCAATATAGTCTAAAATTTTATATATATATAAAAAAGAAAAAAAGTTATATAAGATGTCAACCTTATATCATAGAAGTATGACGCATCCAAAAATCTATTGAAAAAGAGTATTCTGACATTGGAAAGCTCCCTGTTTGATCATCTCAATATTGAGATATATGGATGCAGAAAAAAAAGAAAAGATTCGAAGTCTTACAAAATAGCGCATCACATTATCTGGACCATCTATTTTCAAGTTTTTGAAGTGTTTCTTCGATCAATATCATATCTAGAGTTTTAAATTTCATAATTAGATATTAAAATAGATTTTCAAGCTATCCAATTAATTTCCCCATCAAATTTACATCTTTTCATCAGAGCTTGGAGATGCACCTTATTTTGATTATTTAAGATTAACTTACACAAACCATCCCCAAAAAAAAAAAACCCACTAGGTTTTTTGCCCAACGGATTATTCTTATTGGACCTCAATAATATGTATTTTTATTAATTTTTAGAGAGAGAGATTGGACCTGAATAGTAAATTTTATTATTATTTTAGAGAGAGAGAGAAAGAGGTGGTTAGAACTAACAAGAGGGTGATGGAAGAGATGTAAAGGGGTGTGGTCACTCAAAATATGAGTAAGTTGGGGCTTGAGATGATTTTATGTCAAAATTAAACATAGGGAAAATTTGAAAACATTAATTACACGTTCCGCGAAAAAAGAAAAAAATGTGACAATTAATTATTCAACGAGTTAACAACATTATCCAAACCATAAAAAATTCCCCTACGTAACTTAGATTTGGACTTTTCCCAATAAGTCACGGCTTTCACCTTCGAGGAAGACCAATATCGATATTTCATATCAAAACCGGGGTGTTTCAGAGACTGCCCTAAAATAAATCGTCCCCCTCCATTACTGCAATTCCCGACCTCAACAATGGCGATTGCTAGAACAGGAGTCTTCGTTGATGACTATCTCGAATGTAAACCCTAACCCTAATCTCTGATAAAAACTAACTTGCCGTTTCCATGGTGAATAAAACCCTAACCCTGAACCCTAAACGCTGCCGCCACTCACACAAAATCTAACTCCTTATTCTGTATATTCTTGCAACAACCTAAATTTCTGGAGTGATGAGAAGCCCTAACCTTTATTCAGACAGTCCAATCCTTTCGAACGATCTAGTGCTTCTTTACGAAAACCCTAACCCTAATTTTCGTTGAATTTGCAGATTCGAGCACGTTACCAGCGGAGCTCCAGAGGCTGCTTTCCACCATGAGAGAGCTCGATGAAAGATCTCAAGGTAATCGAGTCTGTCTGTTTCCATTTTTTCCGGATCTAGGGTTAGGGTTTGATCTTGTTTCTTGACTGGTTTTTTATTTTTAGCCATAATCAATCAAACTCGTGATCAGACCAAGTATTTCTTGAGCATGAGTGGAAATGGGTCCAAGAAAGGGAATTCGGAAGAAGATGAGGGTATGGAAAAGTTAAGAAAGGACATCGAGATGAGCCAAGACAATGCCTTGAGCCTGTGTACGGAGAAGGTTTTGCTCGCCCAGCAAGCCTACGATCTGGTTAGTATTCCCAAAATACCCTGGTTTACTTTCTGAAATATCTGAAATAGGCCGTCACTTGTGGGTAGTTTTCTGAACCTGTATGTTGCGGGAATATCTAAATTACCCCGGTTGGTGATCATTATTTCTGCTGGACTGAAATGCCCAACAGACTTTTCTCTAATACCTGGATTGTTCTCGAACAAGTTTCTTTTTCCCCTTGAAAAATTAAAAGTCAAACTAACGTGCCTGCCTTTTTCCTTTTCATAATAAAAAGTAACCTGAATTATGCACAAGTAAGGATTCCTTTGTATTATTTGGAATTTTGGATGCAATTTTTACCGGGCCTAAAATTTATGGAAAATAAAGTAAAGCCTCACCTCAAATTCTCATCCAAAAGTATAAATTATTTTCCAATACCGACTATGAAATTTGAACAAAAAAATGACGCAGATCTTATAGCTCCCTAAATACTTATTTTTAAACGAAATGGATGGTCTCGATGATGTGCTATGATATACATTATGTTTATGGCTTGAAATTTTAACAACCACAATCGTCAAGGCTAAGATGATCTATGTGAAGATCTTTTGACTCCAAAAATGCATTTTTCAGTGAGATTTGAGATGAGGCTTTACTTATTGGGATTGTATACAATGAGACCATTTACGTTTTGTACAAGGAGGTCACAATTATTACAATGTGAAATCTGGTAGCTTAGGTGTGTCACAGATTTCGAAAAAATTTCTTTTGAACTTTGAGCTTAGTCAATAAAATAAATTCAGCCACCCGATTTCACATCCAATGGTCAAGATTAATTGTGATAGCAAAAATTAAATGGTCTCATTATATACTTTTCATCCCTTATATTAGGGCTGTAACCCTGTGAAAACTTTTCCATTTTATTTTTGCCCAAATTAACCCTTTTGGTACTTCAAGTACGACATGTAAGACTTTTCTTACAACACTCCGGTCCGATGTTTAAAGTACCAGACCAAGTCCTCTATGTTTGCTATTTTTCCCGAAGTTGATGTGGTACTTGAAGTACCCGCTAGCTCGAATGATAAAAACGAAAGGAGTATTGTCCGGTACTAGAAGTACTGGCTCAACTATTTGCTATTCATTTTTTAGAAGCCAGTCCAGTACTTAAATGATGAAAAAAGGCAGTCTGCTACTTTAAGTATTGGACCGGATTGGGGTAAAATGGCCGGTAAAGGTCGGTCCAGTACTAGAAGTGCTAGACAATAATAAAATACCGGAATGGGGTTATTTTGGAAAAAAGTTAAAAATGACCGAAAAAGGGACGTGCACGTAAAATGTTTAAAAAAATGGGGATTTCTTTTTAATTCTAAAAAAAATTTAATTATAAACAATAAAAAGGATTTCATATGTTAATTTCCTTTTTTAAAAAAAAACTAACACAGTTATACATCAAACCGAACAAGGTTAGATGCTATTTCTACATCAAAACTTTGTAGGATTGCAAGACTTTTTATTTATTTTTTTTTCATTTTGAAAGAAGATAATATAGGCCGCCTGGCCTATGGAATAGTATATGCCAGATGACCCAGATTGAATTTAGCAATCTAGACGACTGATGCTGCATGTTAGTACGTTTTGTTTTTTATTTTTATGAGTCTATTGGACCTCAAAATTTGCACTCGTGTGCTACTGATTTGGGTTCACCAAATAAAAATAATAAAACAATAAATATGCATAAAAGAGTCAAAGTGTGCCTAGATGCGCTTTGTCCAAATATGCTGGCATTGTTCAATCTTGGCCATAAAATCTGTGTCCTTTTATTATTCTTTAATCAAATTTTTTTTGTGTATGTAAAATCGGAGAAAAATACATCTTTTACTAACTTTTCTCCCTCCAACACCATGTTACTTGTTTGATTATGATTATCTAAGCTGATTCGATAAGGTAATAGTTCAAACTTTAACTTATGAATAATATATCCCATTTAATACCTTTATTTCTTTCACTTGGAACGTCCTCTCCTTACATAACATGGCAATCTAGAAACTTATATTAGTGAGATAAAACTTCATGTATTTGTATTCCAAGTACTGAAGAAGCAGCAGAAAAGCTCTTCTTTCATGTTCTGTATATGTCCGTGTTATATTGAGAGAACCACATATAGTAATTGAAAAGTACTTTTAATTGTATGACCCACTCGCAGTACATCCCCATCCATCCAACCTATTGATTGGATTTTGATGAACCTAATAACCCTATTTCAGGTGGTCACGTGGATCATGGTATACTTTCCATGTACTCAACATGATTTTTACTCTTTAAGAGCCCATTGGATCTTGGGTTTCTTTACCCTGTTTTATAAAATTCAGTTTTCCTTCGTGAAAATGTGTTTGGTACCTTTTTCTCACTCAAAATCCAGGTTTCGGAAACCCCAATTTAGGGGCTTAGTGAAACACTGCCAAGAGTAGGTTTCTCCTAAACCTGCCTTTTGGACAAAAACTTGTTTTTTCCGAACCTGGAGCCAAACAACTGATAAGAGCTTATCAGGAAATCCTCATAAGTTCGTGAAATCGTCACAACTTCTGATGGCTAGGGTGTCCGCCTCCTTGCGTTAGGACATGTAGCTTGAACAACTGGTTACAACCACAAATTCAATTGACTTAGGAGAGGTACAATGGCTTCCGAATAAATCAGTATGCTTTTTCTGATACCAAAATGAGTTATCTTAAAATGTGGAAAGCTTCCATTCATTGTTTACAAGGAAGCCGTGTTCTCTCCAGCTTATGTTGCTAAGCCAAATGTGAAGCCCCACTGCTACTGAAAACTAAAATCTGTAACTCTTGCAGATAGATAGCCATGTCAAACGTCTTGATGAAGACCTAACCAATTTTGCAGAAGATCTAAAGCAAGGTATTCCCCTCTTAGCAAAGCATTTCATCCTCTAGTCTAGGATGTGTAAGTTTACCATATCGTTGTGTTGACTATTAATGAGCAGTCAACTGGACTGTATAGGTTGCAAGATATGTTTTACGCAAATGACAAATGACTTAGCAAGAATCATGATTTATTCTTTTGTTATTGTGGGATGGAGAGGATGTTTAAATTGTATAAATATTTTCATATTTTATTTATTTATCTATGTTGAAGAAGCTTATCGCCGGAAGTTCTGAATTTGTTATTCTTCTTTCGGTAATGTCTAGAAGGAAAGATACCTTTAGACGAGCCAGCGATCCTTCCTACTGTAGCAATCAAGGATGAAAAGCGAAAAACATACATCAACACACCTCAATCAAAGAGACATGACAGAGATTGGGACAGGGAGCGCGACAGGGATTTCGAGCTCATGCCTCCTCCAGGTAGCCACAAGAAAAATGTTCCTGCACCTGTTGATATGGACCAACAAATTGATCCAAATGAGCCCACATATTGTGTTTGTCATCAGGTACTTCTGTTGAGTTCTTATGACTGCCTTCTTGTTCGGCTATTTGCATGCACATGTAACACCATAAGAGTATATAAGCATATGCACAATACTTTGTTTATGTATGCATATCCAGGTAGGTAAATATATAAAAGCGACTATGGTTTTCTTTTGTTGTACATTCCTGTAGCCCTTGTATTTAAAGAGATGTACCTATCTTGTATTTCCTCAAGGCATATGTAAACTTTTGTTCCTATGTTTATTTTTAGATATTTAATTTTTTGGCCAGGAATTGTACTGATACCCCAAGTCTGTGTGTGTGTGCACGCGTTGTGTGTGCGTGTGTGTGTCTGCACATCATAGGTGTGCTTTGCATTTCAAAGGCTCTGTTTCTCATGTTTCTGTTTTCAGGTATCATTTGGTGACATGATTGCTTGTGACAATGAGAATGTAAGTTATTTTGTTCAGTGCTGCATCTTAATTCCCCTATCTTGTGCCTTATCGTCCTGTGCTTCCTTGTATCTTTTTCTATTCCTTTGTGTAATTTGTTTATAAGAAAACCATGTTTTGGCAGTGTGAGGGCGGGGAATGGTTCCATTACTCTTGTGTTGGCCTTACCTCAGAGACGCGATTCAAAGGAAAGTGGTACTGCCCAACCTGTAGACTCTCGTACTCATGACACCAGGGGAATTCTTTTAGTCGTAGGAACTAAGCATGGGAGGTAGGAATAAAATATTAGTTTGTTAACTTCTTATTATTGATGCATGCATGGGTTGCTAAAAGGCTTTGAAGCAACTAATTGGTTATCTAGTCTGCAGATACGAATTTTAAATCTCCACTAACGTATTTTACATTTTGTATCAGTCGTCAGATAAAAAAACGAAGTCTTTGAATCATTGATGTTCATTTTCATGTATCTTAATGTATTTTGTGTTCGCAACCGGCTACGCATTATTCATGGTTTTGCTTTGAGCTTCAGACTGGTGGTGACGAGATAAAAAAATCTAGAAAATTTGTCTGTGGTTATGAAAATGAATGGAACCACCATTGCTTTTGAGACCCATTTCAAAAGGTGTTTGTATGCATAAATGCAATGAATTTTCCTACATTTAAACTTCGCATCACTGCAGCCATTCCTTCTTGCCATCTGATGGCTGGGATGGTGTGAAGTTTCCCACAGGACTTTCACTGTACTCGTTGAATACATTTCCTCTCTTAAACGATTTTTAATACCCTTTACGTGTGAGAGATTACTTTTATCGGTAACGTTCTTGATCCATATTGAACATTCAAAATATTTTTTTTGGGTTGGGGGAGGAGGAAGTGTGGGGTAGATCAGTGGTAAGGGTCGAACTTGAGATATAGCATTGTTAATGTCAGGCGCTGACCATTCAAGCCCAAGCACAATTCCTAATTTATTTTGGATGGTTCATTTTTACTCTTTTCCAGATCATCACATTTGTACTATTTTTTTGTTTCAAAATCATGGATCCAAGTCAACAATGCATTTGGAGAGGGTTGGGAGGCAAAAAAAATCCGAAAAAAAATTCGGAGGCAATAAATCGAATAAAAAATACGAATTGCTTAAAATTAGTCAAGTCAGATAATTGTGAATGT
The DNA here is from genome assembly GCF_000471905.2 of Amborella trichopoda. The sequence continues at coordinate 873,818 of NW_006494789.1, forward strand.
TTCGTATTTGGCTCAAAGAATTGGAGTAAAAAAATTGGATAAGTAAGGATACACAATATAAGATTATAAGCTGCCATTATTGTATGGATACACGACGATTGACTATAATTTTTATGTTCTTAGCTAATATTATCTAGTTGTACTTACAAAATTTTATCTAAATTTTCAATAAATAATGCTTGGTGTCACGACACAAAATATATGATGGATGAACAATACAACAACAAACTACAAGAATGCAACCCAAAGTAAGAGAATCAAAAAGTGTTAAATTGGCCCATCGAAATTATTATGTTGTATACATTAATAATTTTTTTTAAAAAAGTATAAATATGAAATTAATCAAACTTACGTATGGATGCGGAAAGAAAGCAACAAATGCTTAAGTAAACCAAAATATTTGAAGCTCATTTTGAATTTCTAGCTGCTAAATCTTTAGTGTCACTGAATTTCTCTCTTGCTCTTTTGCTCTTTTATTATAATACGTTGTGTTTAGAGGGAAAAAATAAAATAAAATTTATTGAGATACTCTTTCTCTAACTCTACTGCTAAATCTTTAGTGTCACTGAATTTCTCTCTTGCTCTTTTATTATAATACTTTGTGTTTAGAGGGAAAAAAATAAAATAAAATTTATTGAGATACTCTTTCTCTAACTCTAACTATTATGTTGAGATATATGGTCAGTTTGATTGATCATTTTTTGGAGAATAATTGCACTCTTTCTAAAGGAACGTATTGGTGGAAATTTTAGATGGAAATTTATGTTAAATCAAGATTATTTTATTTTCACTTTTAAATGTGCTCATCTCTAAATGAAAATTCAAAAATATTAAATCGATGAAGAAGATATGGTCAAAATGAGTCCCCTCCAACAACGAATTTACACCATTCATTTGGTGAATTTCAATATCTTAGCCTTAACAAACTCAAAATCATTTTTTTTTTCTTTTTAACATTGTTCATCTAATGATAATAAAGCTAACTAAAAGAATTGGAAAAGAAAAAAATCCTTCTAAGGCTTAGATCTAAGCATCTGACGGCTTATGTTAATTTGACTGAAAAAAGACTTTCCAAGTTATGTTTTCAATTTTTTCTTTTTTGTGAATGTTCATTAGAATAAAAAGAGTGTATATTTCAGAATTTGTATCAAACAAATGGGCCTACCATGATTTTTAAAGGCTATTGCATTATACTATAGTACAACCGTTGTATAAAATCACTGCCCATTTTTACATCCTCCATAATCTCAAGTCCAAAAAATAATCGTGTATTGGATTTTTCACAAGGGATTGAACAGGAGATGATCCTGCTGGACCTTAGAATCTTTGGACCATATATATTTTGTTTGGATCATCTGCTTGTAAACCAACAGTAACATTAAAATAACCACAAGAGATGCAATATTTAGTATTTTACACTTGACACTCTTCCAACTCATAATCAATGGTGGGATTTTGAAAATAACTAAAACAATACAATGTTAAATAGTTAATCTCAAACAGGTAATTTGATAATTTGTGGGCTTAGAATAAGAAACTTCCTTTTAAGCTATAACCATAATAACATGTTAAATGTCATATTAATAACGCGTTACCTTTCTAAAATTGTCCACTTGTAGATCTGGACTTAAAAGTACTTTGTTCATTTGACGATCCAACACTAAAACAACAAATAACATTTAAAAAGAAAGTATCATATTTCATTATTGAAAAATTAAAACATAGAGAAGGCCACAGTAGGAAAAAAAGAAAAAAAGAAAGAAGAGAGGATGTGGTATCTATGAGGCCTAACCCATAATGTGTTATGGGTATCAAAAATCTCTTTGATCGCTCTACTCTAAAATCAATTTCCAGACTATAAAATATGACGCTATAAAAATAGTACAATTCATGCAAATCGTTGAGCACTTATTTTTAGGACGAAATAGACCGTTTAGACAATGCATTATAATGCACATTACTTTTAGGGCTTGAAGTCCTATTATCGAGTTGAAGGGTTTCCGATGTCATAACTATAATTTTAAGTGAGTTTTGAGGTACACTTTACTTATTTTCATAGTATTGCAACCTTATCAAAAATATTATTATTTTTTAAGATTATATACAGTAAGATCATTTACCTATTGTACAAGGAAATCACAATTGCTTATAACCCAGATGTAAAATTTGATAGTCTGAGTGTGTTACAAAGTTCAAAATTTTTTTTTTGAACTTTGTGCTCGGTCAATGAAATAAATGTAACCACCCAATTTCACATCAAAATAACAAGATTAATTGTGATCACCTTATACAAAAGATAAATGGTTGAGATTGTATACAATGAAACTATTTACTTTTGATAGAAAGGTGGTCACAATTACTTACAAGTTACAACCATTTGATGTTAACTTTGATAGCTTGGATGTGTTACAAAGTTTGAGAATTTTTTTGTTTTGTTTTGAAGTTTGAGCTTGATCAATAGAATAATTGCAACCGCCCAATTTTACATCCAATGATCAAGATTAATGCGACCACTTTGTACTAAAGGTAAATAGTTACGTTCCATAATTTTCCTAAATGGTTGGGTTCGTTGTGTACTTCTCTTTTTCAAATAAAATAAAATAATAATAATGTGGCGTACAGGAGTGCTTGTCATTTTTCAGATAGACGGGGGGCTTTGTAGTCATTTCTTTTAGGGGATCCAAGAGGAAAGAAAGACGGGCGTATTCAAAATCTAAAAAGGCGCTTAAAATCCAGCAAGAGTTTGAATTTTGAACCGCACAACACGGGGAGGTCTTTCTCTCTCCATGAATCCACATTTATCTTTCTCTCTCTATGAATCCACCTTCTTTCTTGGTTTTTCCTGGCGAGCTTTATTTGCACTACATTTATGTATTTGATTTTGAAGAATCAAGATCATCACTTTAACCATGTTTCTCTTTGACTGTGTTTCTAGCTGGTGAGTTTTGTTTACACTTTACACTGCATTTTCCTCCTTGATTTTTAAGTATATCAATCTTCATAGATTGTTAGTTATTTTTGTTGACTGTAAAGCAAAAACACATTAGATACCTCTGAGTGTATTACAGTCCTGAGTTTGATATTCTCTATCTTCTCTCTCCTTTCTTACCCTGAGAAAACCCATATAAAATCTTTTCTCACTTCTTATTGATTATGATGTCTTAATCACGGAATACCCATCTGTAATTTTTGCTGATTTCTTCTTGACTATGGTAAAGAAAATCAATATCAGGTCCACTCTTGTATCTTAATTCTTGAGTGTTTACCATTAAAACTCCTCCCCCCACCTCTATTACTCATCATTTCATTACAAAAATACTCCTTCAATTTGCTTTTTCTTCTTTTGATCCACTCAAACCTGAAGAAGATCTTCCATCTCATGTGCTTCAGCTTGTGATCTTATTCAGTCCAAGTGTTGGGGTATTGTTTCAAAAACCTAAAAAATTTAACAGTGCTCCATGGGTAAAAATATCAGTCCTCTCTTGCAAAAAGAGCTGCAAAACCTTGACAAAGATGCGGATACAAGAAGATCTGCTATGAAAACCCTTAAATCCTATGTCAAGGAGCTTGACTCCAAAACAATTCCTTCTTTTCTTGCCCAAGTTTCTGAGTCTAATGAATCTAAGGCAGCTTCAGGTGAGCACACGATATCTCTCTACGAAGTTTTAGCTCGAGCTCATGGCCGCAAAATCGTGCCCCAAATCCACAACATCATGTCCACCATTCTCAAAACCTTGACCTCTAGTGCAGGCTCTTTCCCCCTTCACCAGGCATGCTCTAAAGTCGTGCCTGCAATTGCTCGATATGCCATCGACCCCACAACACCAGATGAAGAAAAACTGAAGATAATACTTTCTCTCTCTAGGCCTTTATCTGAGGCTTTGATGGGTTTTCCCGAGAGCCTAACATCAGGGGCAGCTCTCTGTCTAAAGGCCCTTGTAGAATCTGATAACTGGAAATTTGCTCATGATGAGGTTGTTAATGACATTTGTTTGAGAGTAACAAGTGCATTAGAAGATAAAAGCACACAAACTAGTCCACATATGGGTCTGGTTATTGCTCTATGTAAGCATAATAGCTTGATTCTTCAACCATATGCTCGGTCTCTAATGAGGTCTGGGGTCGAAATTATGAGAAATGGGGTTGCAGATGGGGCATCTCAGAAACAACTCAATGTTGTTCAGATGATGAATTTATTGTTGAAAAGCATAGATTCGGAGAGCTTTTGCTCCGAATTGCCAAGAACAATTGAAGTTTTGGAGAAATGTAGGGTTGATAAGCTACCTTTTGTGAGGATAGCCATAAATGAAGCACTTCAAACTGCAAGGACGATTCTTGTAAGTAAAGGTCTGGCCCATGATGGGTTTGGACACGAGAACTCAACCACTGGTTCAAATGTTTTTGATACTGAGGACTATGGCATGAGAAAGAGTCTATGGCGCCTTCCCAATGGTTCATCTATAGGTAATTATAACATTAGATCACCAAGATATGCTTCACCAGAGTCTCAATGTGTTGTCTCATTCAACAATTCCCCTACTTCATCAGTGCAATCTACTAGTAACTCTGTATTCAACAGATCAGTGAGTCGAAAGTTATGGAAAAGTGACAAAGGTGGAGTTGATGTTTCATTGAAGGATGGCATCAGTGCATCTTCTTTTGAAAGGAGGAAGTTTGAAATGGGTTCATTAAGAAATTTCTCAGAAAGGGACTTTGAGGAATCAAGAAATGTTGGGTTTAGTGAAACAGGGGAAGATAACACTGAAGAATTCTCAGGTTTTGAGTTTACAGCCATCTCCCCCAAGTCAGGTGTAGGAAGTTCAACCCCTAGTCCTCAGGTATACAAGCTCTATGCATAAGGTTTCATGCTTCATACTTGTTTTCTTTCGGTTTTTCTTAGTAGTGATTTAAGCAATATTATTGTCCCTCAGTTTGCTTCTATGTTTTTCACATTTTTATGAATAGCTTGTCAATTTGTACAATGCATTCTATTTAGTATCGTATGATACAGATGAAAATTCAGTGCAACATTAACCTTAGGCCAAGTATGGACTAGGGAGTATGGGTGTATCGTTTTTGATGAATAATCTCATTATCTTCCCTCCCCATTTATGAACAATAATGAGCATTGTTTGGTTTGCTCCAGCTATTCATGAGCAAGGCCCCATTCTCTTCCCTGCTCACTTAAATTAATGCCGCAAAACACTCTGCTGCCTAGAAAGTCAGTATTTTTCCATATTCACGAATTACCCCTTTCATGAATATATCTACAGATGCGCCTTAGAGCTTATACATATCACATCTATGTTGCATATAATATATTATATTACTCTCTGCTGCCTAGAAAGTCAGTTTTGTTCCATATTCATGAATTACCCCTTTCATGAATATATCTACAGATGGGCCGTATAGCTTACACATATCACATCTCTGTGGCATATAATATATTATGTTACTAATAACAAAGTGACTATACCAGCAGCGTTTAATATCACTAGTTTTACCATTGTCCGTAGTCACAACTTTCAAATTGTATGTTACATTTATGTGTATTTATTGGTACAATGGAGTACATTTCTCAATATATATTGTGAATAGCTTATATACTTTAAACTTCCTATGAAAATTTTACATCATTACTTATTTCTCTAGAAATTACATATTTCCATCATATTTTTCCTTTTTTATGGCTATCGATATTTCAGCCATGTATTAAATTTTGCTGACAATCAGGGATACCTTAAAATGGATTTGACCTCTTGCCATTGTGGTTAGGACTTAGGGACCTATCTTCAATGCCCAAGATTCAAATCCTATTTGATAACTGAAAGATCCAAAACAAAACAGACTAATTATTTATCCTCCAGAAAACAATAACATGGGCTTTCATATTTTGATTTCAGAGGCCACAGTCCCAACTAACCATCGACGATATCCAGATTTTCTCGACTCCAAGGAAGCTTATGAAATTCCTTCAGGAAACCAACACCCCAGATTCCAAACTCTCAGAAAGCCCAGCAAAAGAATGTGGAAATAAATCATTTCATGCGAAAGACTCGACTCCAAGACGAGTCCCGTCAGATAAGAGAGAAGAAAAGAATTCTGAGATTTCCAGTGTGCTAAGCTGGCAAAGTGATAGAGTTGAGCCTGCATCCAATGGGCGAGCTTGTGGTTCTGAGTCTGTAGCATCTACAAACAATGGTTGTGAAGGTACAGGTGTTAGAGCGTTAACTCAAATGGATGTAGGAAAGAAAACACTGATAAATTCGGGGACAAAAGAGAGGAAGTTTTTGAGGATTATGCTTAGCGTGGTTGGGGGTATTTGGTTAATAATTCCTTTGGCCTTCTTGGCTTCCGGTTGGATCGAGAGTGGTGAAGGATACGACAACTTGGTTCCAACCTGAATGCAAGTTACTCATAGAGATTGGAAGAAGTTCTTCTTTCGCTGCATCAATTCTGTTACGTAAGTTTTTCTATGTTATGATCTGGAACGCCTTTTGCTTTTGTTTCACAACTGTGCTCAAAGCCTCTGCCACGTTGTTTTGTTGTGAACCTGACAATTTTATCGTTCAGAAAATGCTGGTTTTTTCCCTTCATCCCTTTGGCCTTTTTGGATTATACATTTGGGTGTGGAGCTATAGATTTTGACCTACTGATATGGATCTTTCTTGATCTAACTTCTATGTTGCCGGTTATGTTTCTAAATGAACATTTCACTATACACTACTGAAATCTAGAGGTGATATTACATTATATCACAGTTACAACTTACAAGAAAATGCTGAAGATATTCTTATTGGCAGCAAGTTCTTTTCTTCTTAACAAAAATATTATTTCTCTGGAGCTCTTAAGAAGAAAAGCAAACAAACTGCGTTATAAAATCTGTGTATTTCTAATCTACGAGCTTGGGTTATGGAGAAATTGAGAACCCTTCCACACTGAACCGGGAGCCACGACCACTGGTTTGAGCATGGCCAATGGACCAGTGCATATATATGCGTACTTTCCATACCATTCATGGTTGGAACCAGGGCTGTAAACATAAAGCTCATCAAACCCAGTTCTTCCTACTACCACAGAGTTCCTTCTCCCCTGTTCCAATAAAAAGGACAACATATTATTAGTTGGGAAAGAAGCTTAAAAGCTAGAAACAACAATAATAGAGAGGGAAACAAGGAAATGCAAAAGCAAAAAGCTTGACCAGCCCCTCCCTCTCTCTCACACACACAAACGCACACGCACACTCACACACACACAAAAGCTATAATTGATTCATTTTACATCCATGCAGTTATTACCCTGTCAATTAGTGTGAAGCTCCTGGGTGCATATGTATAAATCTTGCTCATACTATCAGTCAGATGCTTAAAGTTGTCATCTTCTTCGTTTTCATCTTCTTCTGAAACATCATCTTTCTCTAGACCATCTTCCTGGTTCTCTCTCCTACCACCCCAATTAAATGGTAATCCTTGTCGCACCATCCTGCTCCATGTCTCTCTCAACTCAGATGCTTTATCAGCACTATTATTATTAGGAGGAATTATGCTAAAATCTGAGATTAATGGAGGTTTGGTGCAGTAATTTGAGTTTTGGAGGCCAACTGCATAGGTAGCATCAGGGGTGCTCACTGTGAGATGGCTCATAATGGATCCTGTAAGCATTTGTGGTGAGGATGTGAAGTTGGATAGTGTAATATTTGAGTATAATGCATCATTTTTGAGAGTCACAATGTATTTCACTTCAGCCATGTCTTCCCTTCTACTGTACATCTTCAGCTCTACCTGTATACAACAAGGTTTTCTGCGTTAGTAAGTATTTTTCGAGACTCAAATCATCTCTCTCTCTCTCTCTACACACACACACACAAGCATACCTCAATGGCATCTTGGGGGCTTCCTCTGACATCATGGAGAACCCAACTGTTAGCTCTCCATGGAATCCCATCACCACCCTTTCCCTCCAAAACCACAGAGACCCCGCCACTTATCACCACCTCCTCTCTCTCTCTAACCCCCTCAGTCACAACAGTGTGAAGGAGCTCCTGTGTGCCCCCATGCCACATGTGTGGCTTATACGATGTGATCAGGCCACTCGGCAGCACCAGATTTGCTGAGCTCCCATCATCCAATTCGATGCTGACCACACATCTGTCCCCTACCTCAGAGAACTCAGCACCATGGCCTCCAAATTCTCTCTCTAAATACTCTACATTGATGGGGGCTGGTGGTGGTGGTGGTGGTGGTGCTGGTGTGGTGTAAAAGTTGGGTTTTGCTGCTACTTTTGGAGAGAGAAGAGAAAAAAGTTGGTGATGCTTGGGTAACTGATAAACTGGAGGTGATATTGGGGTGCGTTTTGGTGGGTGTTTAAAGAAATTGGAGATGAGATTAGAGGAGAAAGCAGCAGAGTTGGCCATGACCATTGTCTTTTGTCCACTGTGAGCGAGTGGGTAAGTAGGAAGGGAAGCCACCCATATATACATATCCTTATCCTTTGGACATTTTGAAATGATCAAAAGACTTAAACGCCCCTGTCTAGTGGGCAATGACTAGTGACTAGGGCCTCGGCCTCAAAGTGTGTCCCGAGGGCAGGGTTAGGGCTACGATGGGTCAGCTCAGTTCAGCTTTTTATTTTTATTTTTTAATCTGCCCCGGCCCGTTGCCAGCCTAGTGTGAGCAGTGATTGAAAAATCGGCTCAAACCCATAGTGTAATTTGGGAACTGTCCTTATTATCTAAATCTGGGTTGTTCACTGTAGTGATTATAGGACCTAGATAGGTCTCAAAGCCTGAGGGAAACTCTTTTTCATGAACCATTTCTCTTTTTATTTATTTATTTATTTATTTTTTATTTTTTTTCAACTGTTTGGAGTTTACTCACGATTCATCGAACCAGATTGGAAATCCCCGTGCTGGCACACCCTGGCCAGTACCCCAACTCAGTATATTCAAGTTTTTTTAAACATCGGTAATAAGAAAAGAGTCCCTTTCTCTTCATCGCTAATCACAACAGATGCATTGACGGATATCTCAACTTTGAGAGGTTGGGTTCAGTTTTTTTACTGCACCCCCAATTTACTTTAGTCCTCTCTATCTCAGCGTGTTAAAGTTCTCTCATTCAAATCTCACTAATGCAATGCTTAAGTCCTCTCTCTCTCTCTCTCTCATGCAATCATTGAGTGCTGTTCTCTCTCTCAAAAAAAGAGGAGAGAGAAACACAACTCATGGAAGAAAGGCAACACTGGAAACTAAAATTATAATTATTAAAAACTAAAGCAAAGGGGTATTGATGTTTTCATTTTACAAGGTAAAATTACACATTATCATGAGGACAAGAGGGCCTACAATCCAAAGTAAGATGATATATAATTATTAACAAAGACACGAAATTATTAACAATTGAATATAAAAAATTTCCATTGATTTTTTTTATGTTACAGGGCAAAATTATAGATTGTCATGTTCAATGACTTGGGCACCTCTCCACATCTCATTGGGTTTCAGTTCCACAGGAACCAACATAGAAGCAGGGCCTGTGCAGATGAAGTAATTATTTCCATACTTTCTAGAGAGAGAACCAGGGCACCCCAAATATATGTCTTCATACCCCATCCTTATCATTCTGAACTCAAGCCCAGTTCCCTGCAACACCCATCAATTTACATTCATAAATATGAGAAATCAGGGAGAGAGACACCCCTCATTTCATATTCATAAATATGGGAAATCAGAGAGAAAGAATACCTGATCAATGGTTTCATATTTTGATGGGGGTGTCCTATACACCCTCTTCGCTCTCTCCGCAGGTGGGGCAGCATACACTCTGCTCATTCTCTCTCTAAGCATCACAAAGTTGTTGTTCTCCACGGTCCACTGGCCTTTCTCTCTCTTCTTTCGTGAATCTGTACTCCCATTTCCATTAAAGATTGAACTAAACCAGCCAGGTTGCTCTGGTTCCATGGCCTCAACGGGAGAGATAATCCCGAAACTCGACGCCAGAGGTGGGTGTGAAGTGTAGGAGCAACCAGTTAGGCCTGAAATTGCAGAGCCTCCCCTGCCTTTGAATTTGAGATGGCTGAGAATTCCACTGCTCAGTTTTACAGTTTGAGAGCCATTGTTCTTTGCAATTACAGCAGTGGCCATGCTTTCTGGAAAGAGGGTGACAATGTAGGTTACTTCTAGTGTTCCATCTCCATTGCTACAACTAAGCTCCACCTGTATATAAAATGGCTTAAAATTTGCAGTTAGCAAATCATTTTGTTTGTATTTCTTAAAACCTACTCAATTTTTTTTTATATATTTGGTGCTTTTACTTTTCAATATAAAATAAGAGATTAAACTTGGGTAATTAATGAATGAAAGTTAACGCAAAAAGCTTTTGCAAAGATGAATGCACTTTTCAGGATAGTCCAAAGGCAATTAAATTTTTTTTTTTTTTGAGTGTCAAACTTGGGATATAGCGCCAAAGCTATCCACTCAAGCTCAAGCACAATTTACTAAGACTATTTACTTTTGATACAAGGAGGTTACAATCATCATTGACCCTTGGATTTATTGTTGATACAAAAAAGTTATAATTGACCATGGGATTTGAAATCCGGTAGTTAAAGATGTGTCATTGTTTGAACCAAAAGTTCGAAATAAAATTTTTCGAAAATTATGACATACTTTCGTCAATAGATTTCATATTCAATAGCTAAAAGTGATTATGACCTCTATATACTAAAAATAAAAATAATTAGCTTCATAATATAAAAACCCAACATATTTTGTGTGCAATACCCAAAATTCCATAATGCAAGGCTAGCATTATGGGCTGACCTGAAATTCATACAAAAAATTCAAAACTTTAGTGTAAAACAAAGAGAAACTTCAACCTAATAAAAATGGATGGGATTAAAAGGAGAGCAATTCTACAATCTACCCCAAGAGAGAAAAAAATTCTTTTAAAAAAAGTTGTGTAATTTGGTGAAAAATTCAGCCTACTTGCAATTGCAATCTACTCTCTGGTTTAACACCAATGACCAATTTTCCAAAATTGGATCTTCGATAACCACATTATTTAAAAAAAAAAAAAAGGTAAAGAAAACAACATCTCTCTCTCTCTCTCTCTCTTTCTCTCTCTCTCTAACAGACACTATTAACAAGAGAACCTATCTCTAACATACGAACCTGCACAGCATCAATGGAATCGGAATCCACATCCTTAACCTCCCATCCAGAAGGACACCAAGGTTCACCATCCAAGCTCAAAACATCTAAACCCATTCCTATTCCCCCCTTCTTCACCTCATTGCCCTCACTTACAGTGTAAAGCAACTCCTCAAAGGCCTCATCTTTCCAATACACCTTAGGCTTGTAAGATGTCACTAAGCCATCAGATAATTGGAGCTTGAGGCTGCTTCCATTCCTGACCGTCAGATCGACAGCCGGCACCCCACCAAATTCCGAGAATTTCACACCTTTCCGGCCAAATTTTTGGTCGAGAATTTGAACTGAGGGTGAAGATGAGAGAAGGGGAGAAGATGTTGAGGAAGCCATTGTAGAGAGAGAGGAGGGGGGGGGGGAAGGAAACCAGTAGTGCTCCTTTACCTATGTGGTATAGTTTATCTTCTCTGCCTAGCTTTATCTTTATTGGGGCCCAAACTTGGCTTAAATCTGACTGTCCGTGTTCAGATCGCAGTGATGTAGGTTGCTTTGGAGCCGTTAGTTTCTTGCACGCTTGTACCACTGGACTACGGTCCATCACCTTAAAAAGGTATTTAGTCTCGTCTCATATGTAGACGACTTTGAAAAACCGCAGTCACATGCCCATCACCATTCACTCTGAATGATGAACGATGATGGAAATTAGGAATAGAAAAGGCATACCACTTTTTGACGCTGCCGTGTTCCCAATCTACCCTCGCACTTTTACCTCTAGGAAAAGGCCCTGTATTTTGTCAAAAAAATTTTAACCACCGTAACTGCCTTGCATTTTGTCAAGAAAACTTTAACCACCGTAACGACCACAAAAGATGAGTTATTCTGAGAGGGAAAATTATAGGTCATATCTTCTGGCATGTCGTTGTAAGCTATTAAACCTCAAATGAGACGTTCAAATATATATTTATTAGGTTTAAAATTATCTAAAAAATGAAGAAATCGAAGAAAATGTTGCATATAAAATTAGAACTGGATGAGTGAAATGAAGATGTACAACGAAAATTTTATGTGATCAATCCATACCAGTGAAGATAAAATAAATTCTATGAGACAATTGGGATACCAACTTTGCTCTATGTGACAAAATATAGGAAGATCAAAAAACAATATATCCATAAAAAAAATATAATAGAAATAAAAATATTAAGATGGATAAGTAATAAGATGAGAAGTGACGAAATTCTAAATGAAAACATTCAGAAAAATTTAATCTGACACTAATTGGTGATGAGAGAATAGACTTAAGTGGACTGACTATGTGTAGTGTACACCCAATACAACGCATGTTAAGAAGTGTGAATTAACTCCAGTAGAAAATTAAAAAAAATAAAAAAATAAACCTCAAAAAACATGATTAGAAGTAGTGAAAAAATATATAAACAAAAATATGACCCTAAGGACATACCAGAATTCGTACATCCGACCCCAATTAACTGAAAAAAAAAGCTTTGACGATGACCAAGCTCGAAAATCTATTAACAATATTTTGAACTTTTACACACCACTACCAATTCCATCTTACGGATAAGGATGACCGCCACTCTAAACAAAAACATAAAATCGCAACAGGACAAAGGGTTCAAATGGCTTTTTCATTCTCATTAACCAAGTACGCTTACTGGAATTAGGCTGTTGCTCCAATGATGCGTCCAGTTTATCCCAATGCAAAATTACCTCGAAAATTAAAAAGAAACAAAAAAAAGGAAAGTGGGGGTCGGTCTGTCCTTTTCTTTAACCATAAATTCCATCACCCAAGTGAAAGAACCGTGATCTGGACCATCCATTCTGCAGAATCGCATCCTCCCGTCCATTAATACAAAAAATCCTCATTAATTCCAAGTGATCACACAAACATTTGCACGAGAGAATGACATTTGTACATATAACACATTTCATCAACTATTCTCCTCCAACTACAAACAAAATTTTCAGTCTAGGATTTGGAATCTCGAAGGGAAAACTGAACTTGTGCGCAACACTAAAAAATTGCATGTCCGACTGTCAAAATTAGTCCTCATCCATACCCGCAGGCTGATCTCTCTTTGGCCCACCCGCTTGTTTTGCCATGATTATCTGCAATAAACAACAGTAGGTACAAGTCAAATCTCATGAGAAAGGGGTGTGATGCATGAGGCTTGACGGCACAGCTCTTCAAACCTCAGCTCATTTCTCTATATACATGGAGATATATATATGGAGACGTTAGGTGTGGGACCCATAAGAAAATGAAAAAAAGTACATTTAAGTGAACTGGCCATGTGTGGAGCAAACCAAGTCTACTTAATAGGGGCAGAATGGCAGACAAAGATTCGGCTCCAATTAGTTGGAAAAAAACTTTGACGATGATGATATATACATATATATTTATAGAGAGAGAAAAAGAGAGACAATTGGGATGGGTATGTTGAGGAGGTTGTTTGGGAGTTCGGGGAGTGAGAGCAGGGGGAAGGAAACAGTGTTAAATAGTTCAGAGTCGTATACGGGGGAAAGGAAAAGTGAAAGTCTGAGAGGAACCCACTCGGATGCCTGGAGTAGATGTTAGAGTATGAGCCTCTATGTTTGGGGTGTGTGTATGTGAGAGTGCATGCACCTCAACTAGCACGTGTGTGTGTTTTGGTGGGAGGAGGGAAGATGTTGATTCGTGTGGAACGTGTTCAAGTACAGGTGAAAGGAAGAGCCACTCACCAATGCATAAAGAGAAGGGGTATCATGGGTGTGTGAAAAAGAGAGGATATCATGAAGTATGAGCTGTGAGAGAGAGCATACATGTGCGTAAAACAACTCAGGTAAAAGAAGGAAATATTGGTATGCGTATGTCGGGGAGAGAGAGAGTGAGAGATAGAGAGAGTACTTGGTCAACTCGGAGCACAGTGCAGGCAGCATCAGCGGCATACTTCAAGGCAAAATGCCTGTGAAAACCATTTGGAAAGCAAATCAAGTCACAGCCATAAGAACGGTTGCAGAAAACAATCCCTCCAAGTGCAACACTTGAAAACACAAAAAGTACGCTACAGACAAGAGAGCATACCGTGGTATTGCTAAGTACACAAAATTAGATGCGTTCTTATTCAACAAGAACAACAATAACACTAACCAATATGAGGGAGTTAGCTTACTTGGTAACATAGAGGTCCCAAATATTCTTGACCGATACATCAATAACTCCTCCCTCTTCCAAGTGTATGCCAGCCTTTGTGTTTCCAGCTGCGTGTTCAGCATAAAGAGAGGAGATGATCTCCATTGAATTGAGTCCTGCATTCTCAGCCAGGGTCTTTGGAACCATCTCAAAGCTTTCAGCAAACTTTGCAATTGCATATTGATCCAGGCTGTGCAAAATGGCAGAAAAGCATGATAAAAGCATCATTTCTCGAAAGTTCGATTGTGTATGAGGTTTGCATATTTATGTGAAAACAAAGTTTTGTTGATTATGCAGATTCATCATCCCGATAAACAAGCAAGCATGACCTATATCTAATTCTTCTAATCCAAGAAGCAAATGAAATTGGGAGAAAGATCCAGACCATCTTGCATGAAAATGAGGGAACAAAATTTAAAGAATAAATATTTAAACGTAGAAAATTTGATAGCAATAACAAATATATAAGAAAGCATTGATCATTTTCGTCATGCAACCTAGGTAGAAGCCTCTGCAAAAAATACTGGGGAATCTAAGTTGCACAAGTTTCTGATTCTATTAAAAACAATGGAAAGAAGCATATTAAAAGCAATGGAAAAAAACATAGGATATACTGAATCCCAGTTCAAATACAAATAAAAGAAGAATGAATGACAAACATCGCATTCAATTCAAGTAAATTTCCCTTTTAATTTTTACTTGCCTCCATAGAGAAACTCAATAATACAAGTACAAAACTTTTAAGGCATCCCACAAATAAATTTTTTTATATAGGCAACTTACAAAGAAGAAACCTGATAAAATCCAATTGTGAAGATTAAAATCCTAAAACCCAATGAGTGGGACCGACAAAAGAAATGATAAAACCAAGATAACAAATAATTTATACTACAAAAGTACCTGCTAAAATTGCTAACAAAATAAGCCATTTTCCAGGGAGAAGTCAATAAAAGAAATAATTTATAATACAAAAGTCCCTGCTAAAATTGCTAACAAACTAAGTTATTCTCCTGGGAGAGGTCAATAAAAGAAAATTTACACACTTCTAGAATGTGCCGGGAACCATATACACACATTATAGATATATTCTGAGAATCAGAAATAACTGAGGGGGAAAAAAAAGACTGGAAATGTTACCCAGTTTCTTTATAAGAGAACTCCTTCAATCTTTTTGCCAACTCAATTTCAGTGGCAGCAGCTCCAGGAACTATACGACTATCTCTGCACATGGCCTGAGACACAGATATCTTAGAATGTGCATACGAGAGAGAGAGAGAGAAACTGAAAAGTGTGTTAAAAAAAGTTCATTCCAAACAGTCTATGCAAGTCTAAAAAATTTGGCAAATTTCAGCTGGAATTTTGGCAATTGCCATGTGGACATCTGTAGGCCAGCCCTTATATCCAGAATTTGGCTAAATATTCATAGAATTATGGGAATTATTATCCCAATTATTTATTAAATAGTATTACTTTTTTGTAACAGAAAGTACACTTCCAAGGTTTTAACCTTTTCCACAATGATGAACCTGGGCGACAAACTTGACCTGCAACATGAATTTCAGTTTTGAAGACAAATTGACCACTTTAACTTTATTCACCCCGTAAGATATATCGAACAGAAAAACAAAAGAAAAAAGAAACATGCCTTATATGTATTAACTCCATCATCAACTGCTCTTTCCAGATCATCCAATATGCTATCAGTGCTTGCCCGAAGAACCACTGTTGACACCAAATTCCCACCCTGTTCATTTTTAGCAATTGTAACCTACAAGAAAGATGAAAACAACAATGTCAAATACCTAAGGCACTAAAACCCCATGAGTTTGAGAGGCTTGAAAATGAAAAGGTATCTGAGAAGCAGCGAATATTCTCTACAACAATAGCCGAGAAATTACCCGAACACCACCTATTTCCTCAACAGAAACAGAATCGACATATCCCAGCTCATCTGGATTTGGCTGTTGAAGCTTCAACTGTTCCGAATAAAAATAAATAAATAAAAGATATCAAACACTCTGCAAATAAAAGTCACAATACACAATATAACAGCAGCATACTCACAAGAGCCACAGCACCACTAGTGCGGCAAAACCGCCGTAGTTCAAACTTCGAGCTTATCTTGAGGACCATAAGCCTGCGAACAAAAACTTCTATAATTCATTATAGAAAACTGTTTGGTCTTGATTTATAAAACAGGATTTGCTCACTTAAACAGCTTGGATTCAGCATGGTGAAAGAACTTCATTCGTAAGGATGGTTAGCCCCAGAATAAACATACATTTTTTGGGCGAATGCACAAATGCAGGGATTTGGACTAATGTTGTCAAATTCGCCACGGATATTTATTCGGTTTAGTCATGAACGGGAAGCACTTCCGTGCTTCAACCAAATCGGGGGAAGACCTGAGATAATTTTTTTTTATTTTTTACTATAGTATGATCGTTACTTCCTTTAATCATACAAGCATTTACAAACGTAGTTATGTTTCTACATACATTTATTATTTGATAATCAAATAATCCATCTATATTCCATTCTAATATGGCAATTCTTTTTTTTTGGAAACTATTAACGGTATTGTATCAAGTGAAAAAGAATAATATAGCGTGGATAAGTGGGGGGGGAGGGGGTATAGAGACCACCCACTAGATGGGGGTTCTATATCAAATAATAGGCTAACCACAGAGTGGTGGCCTTAAAAAAAAAGTAGGTGTAACCCCACACATACGCACAGGAAAACCAAAAATCTGTGGGGGTACGCCACATAAAGTATAACAAAGAAAAATACAAATAGAATACAATTCTTGCAAACTATATGGCAATTCCTGCAAATTATATGGCAGTTCCTGCAAATGAGAAACAATAACGTCTCAATGTTCTTCAAACTATACATCTCTAGGTCTCTTATAGTAATTGTTTTTTCTAGAAATTTGCATAACTAGATTGGGTTTTAAAATGGAAAGACATTTTTTTCTCATTTTTCTGAACTATGATCTAAGAATTCTCACAGGAAAATTAGAGTCTTCATCCTCGGAACTTGAATAAGGAGATGCTTATTCTACAACTACATTAATTTGATTGTTTTGTTCTATTCATAATTTTCATAATTTATCGATCAATAAGTTTTCTTTTTCAGAAATTTTTAATGGTGCCTTTCAAAGTTGAGTTTCTAAGGGCATAGAAGAAGGCATAATAGTTAGAGGTTTTAGACCAAGATTTCTCATAGATTTAGGTTTATTTTCCATTTATTGCAAATACTATTCTTTCTATTTTTTTAATTGGATTATATTCTGACGCACTTGACAGTCCTTTGACTAGTCAAGAAAGTTCACATGAGCCTTTGATCTAATCAATCCATCCTTTGATGACCCCTTTTAAGATGATCCACATCCCAAGGTCGCTAGGAGATCTAGGAGGAGAAGGCCAACTTTTTGAAGGAGTTTATTTTTAGCTTATTGCTGCTTTTGCAGTTTATAGTTATTTCTAGTGTTTAAATTAAACTTAGGGTAATTTAGGGATCTTTTATGTTTTATTTTAAACGAATGGACTTATGGGGTATTTTTCAAAATGTTTTAACTTAAGTAGGGGTAGTTTTTGTCTCTTTTTATCATAATGTAATAAAATGACCTAGGGTGTTAGGGTTTCTAACACTTTTTGGGGTGTGAACAGTAAAAATAGACTGTGAATAGTACCAAAAAGCCCTATTTAGGGTTTTGGGGTCACTTTTTTGCACAAAGAAAGTCCTATCCACTCAAAACTGACCTATATTGATGATTTGTTTCTTGAGAATGTACCTGTATTGATGGTTATTGAACATATTTTGGCCTCTTTTCTACATTTTACTGCATCATATTCTTTTTTTAAAAAAATGTTTAATATAAATCTAATTCTATTTGAGATCCTATAGTTTCAAAATAAATATTAGTATAATTTTTCCGATCAGCTAATCCATTTAACCCTGATATCCTTTTAGTCATGCCTCTAACAGGTCATGCCAAGACATTATTTTCTTGGTTTATAACCGAAGTGTATTGCTTCAACTATTTTAATTTCATTAGCAAACCATGATTTTAAAGTTTTATTTATTGTATTACGTTTAATTGCTCAAACTACCAATCTTCAGGCCATTCAAAAATCAATATTTCTCAAAAATCAATAAGGTTATTGTTGGATTTCTTTTTTCTTCTTTAGAATGAGAAGACAAGAATATTTTTCTTTTTCTTGTTTGAATCTGGATAGAATTCTTTCATTAAAAATTGTTTATCTATTTAAAATTCTTTTGTTAAAGGCATTACATTCAAATGTTTTGATTCTTCGGAAGGAATATAAAGGGGATAACTAACCCTTATGGGACTGTGAGTTTTCATATATTAGAGGAAGATTCTTCTGAAGTAGATAGCCCAAAAGACTCCATTTTTTTCGAAATGTTTTTAAAAGAAATTCCGAAATTTCTTCTTGCAATTCTTTCAAAGATTCAATTTCAGATTTCTGAACTTTTTTCCTATGCTAGATTTCTTAACTTTTTTCCTGTGCTATGTATAGTAGCATAAATTAATTTTCAATATTCTGGTAATCATACTTCGTTTCATTTTATCTAATTAGGTACTATAGTTTTATTAAAAAATTTAACTTAAGTAGAGGAGTGTATCCTTCACTACCTATTTGCCAGTTTTCTGGATTTAAGGTGTTTAATACTCTACAATAAATTTTATATATTGCTGCTAAAGTTTTCGATCCTCCTACACGGGTGGTTGTACCTGGGCGGGCGCCCAGAGTCGTAAGGCCTTTTTCGATTTTTAAAATTGCTCAAAAGGGCAAAGGGGGTCATTTTGAACCCCAAGTTTGTATAAAAACGTTTTGGGGTTTATTTTTAACCCCCAAAGTGGAAAAAAAAAAAAAGAACCCTCAATTTGTAAACTTATTTATGAGAATCTAAAGTAATTTTTGAAAATTGAAAGTGCTTTTTGTGGATTGAAAAAATTTTCTTTCCTCGTTGAAATTATTTTTAGAGTGCTACTGGTGGAATTAAAAGACTTTTTAGTTGATTAGTAGCTCGATTGAGGTAACAGAAAAGGTCAAACTGTAATATTTATTTGAGTTTTATTTTTTCAATTTGAGATGTCTTTCGCGGGATCTACTAGGGGCGGAGATCCTGGATGAAAATATTGTGTCAACGTGGATAAGAATGATACAAATAAACTTATGTGCAATTTATGTGGACATGTTTCTAATGCCGGCATAAATTGATTTAAAAAACAACTTGCTGGTATTAAAGGTGATGTTGCCCCATGTAAGAAAGTCCCAGAGCTTGTAAAGAAAGAAATTTCTGAATACATTGAAGGTGAAAAGAGTAAAAAATTTCAAAAAAAAAGGATATAGCAGAATTAAAGTCAGGGGTCCATGTTTTTTATTATATCATTGACACCGAAGAAGAGGCTGAAGAGGGGGAAGAAGAGATAGTCATGATTGGTACTCAGAGCTCTAAGAGCAAGAGAGCTTTTGGGTCTAAGAAGCCTCGTATGAGAGGGCCTATAGATAGTTTTTTTACACCTAGCCCTGCGTCAGTAATTGAGAAAGGCAAGGGAAGAAAGGGGAAAAAACAAATGACAATTAAAAATAGATTTAAGAAGGAAGATAGAGGTAGGGTGATTCAGTATATTGTTCAGTGGTTTTACCATGCGGGCATTTCTTTTAACATCACTCGCTTGAATAGCTTGCATACAATGTTGGAAGCAATTGGGCAATTTGAGTATACTAACGAATATAAGATTGGAGAGCCACTACTGAAGAAAGAAGTTGAGTATACTAACGAATATAAGATTGGAGAGCCACTACTGAAGAAAGAAGTTGAGTATACTAACGAATATCTCAAGACCCAAAAGGAGGGATAGGCTAAATTTGGACAGATATGTGGAGTGATGGGAGGAGGAGGAGTAACATGAATTTGTTGGTAAATTGCCCCTCAAGTACAGTTTTTTTACGATCAATCGATGCTTCCAATGATATTCATGAAGCTCATTATATATTTTCTTTCATTGATAAGGGCATTGAGGAGGCCGGGGAGGAACTTGTAATTCAAGTGGTCACAGATAATGCTGCTCCCAATCTAGCTACAAGTCATTTGCTTCGACAGAAAGATCCTCGCATATTTTGGACTCCTTGCGCTGCACATTGCGTAGATGTTATGATTGAGGCCATTAGTGATTTGCCTACTATTAAAGGAATTCTTTCTAAGGCTAAGGAGGTGACAATCTTCATATACAGTCACATACTTACCCTTAGCATGATGCGCCAGTTTACAAAGAAGAGAGATCTAGTGAGGCCTGGGGTCATTAGGTTTGCCACTGCCTACCTTAGTCTACAAAGCATGTATAGGAGGAGGATAACATTAAGTTCTATGTTTGCTTCAGAGGATTGGAGTAGGTGTAAGTGGTCTAGAGATGCCAAGGGAAAGAAGGCACGAGATATTGTTCTTTCGAAATATTTTTGGTGTGGGGTGAAGCATACAATATTAGTATTTATTCCTTTGGTGAAGGTCTTGCGCTTGGTTGATGTTGATAAGCCCTCCGTGGGCTTCATATATGATGCAACGAAAAGGGCTAAGAATGAAATTGCAGAGAATTCGGGCAATGATGCAGCAAAGTAAGACCCACATTGGGAGATTAGAAATGACTTATCAACTGAGAAGACTAAATAACAGTATAAATGTTGTTCTATCTATACCAGAAAACACAATCTTACATGGTTACAAAACAAAAGATATAATACAAGAAAAAATTTACTTTGATATCTCCTATTTTATTCTTAATAGAGAATATCTTTTACAAGATCTCGACAGGGCTTTACAATATGTTATAAAACAACACTCAACACAAAAAAAAAGAGTATGCCCTCTTAGCATGTTCTTCATCGACTTGGTCTTCTTTTTAGCTTGTGTATTTTCTCTTTTAACATATTATAAACTCCTTTGAAGGTCTTGTAAAAGGTATCTCTATAACAGGGCTTCAGAATATGTTATGGAACAATACTCAACAAAAATACCCAGAGTATGCCCTTTTAGACTGTGTATTTTCTCTTGTAAAAGGTATCTCTATAAGTAGAAAGGTAAAAGAAATCAATCAAAGTAAATTTGTTTCTTCTATTTTATCTTTAGTTCTACAATTCTATAAGATTGTGCTTTCTATTATAAAGAAAACAAATACCAATATTTGTTCTTCTCAGTTGGTATTTCATTTTATGTATATATATATATGGGCCTCACGATCTAAATTGAGAAAAACAAAATTTAAGAAATCTTCATTTTTAAGAATCCATTTGAATTTTATTATGTAGAAGTGGTTGTGTTTCCTCAGTGTGAGTGTTCTCTCACTTGGCTATGTTGGATGTTCAGGTGAAATATAGACCATGATGGTAGAGGACGACCAACTCACCTCAAAGATAAACTCCTATATTGGAGGCTGAATTGGAGTATAACATACCCATACTCATTGAATTTTAGTAATGGGCATGATAGCAGACCAGGATTTATGTAGCCGACTCCAATTAGTAAAGGAAATGGCTCTGACAATGATGATGATGATATCTGTTAGTTGGTATTCGAGTTATGTTGCATATGAAAAAAACTTAAAATTGTTAAAAATGTCAACATGTAATAGTAGGAAGAAGACAACCTGTAAAAAAAACTTTATATAGTGAGTGAAGCCAATTCATGCTCGTTTGACTACTATAGGGCTTTGATCTGGCTTAGGGCACTACTACATTCTTTTGTTAAGAAGGACGTTTTACTCATACGATAATCAAGTGTTAGTATTCAACAATTATATGGCTGGAGCAGAAAATTCTAGACTTAGTATACTAGAAGACCCTAGAATAAATCTAGTAAATGATGAAGAAGAAACTTTTGTAATGTAGGAAACATTATGTAGTTGGAAATTACCTAATATTAATTTGAAAAACATTTATAAAATAAGAACATTTGATTTTAAGACAAAAACTACTATGAAAACAAAATAAGAAAACTATTTCAATGTAACTAAATCTATACATAGGATCCTTACAAGTAGTCACAATGATGTCAACTCAACAGGGTTTAAATGCCCCCGTTTTGTAAGGTGTGATAATGTCGAACTTAAGGTACTAAATCCAAAAAAATTCTTGTACCTTTATTCTAAATACCTGAATTCTGCTTACATGGGCCACAATATGTTACTGTAAAATTAAAATAATTCCCTAGATAAAATCTAGGACCTCTAATTTTTTCTACCAAGAGAAAGTTTTTTCCTACCAATAGAAATAGAAACTATCCAGGAACTTCGAACTAACTTCCACCATAATTTTTAGCATAAAATAAGTTCGTGCAAATTTACTGAAAGTAGGAAATAATACTGAAAATTAATTAAAACTACTGGGACGACTTACTGAAAAATGCTTAGAGTTACCCGACCAAGACTTGGCACACCCCACACCCGATTCCAAGACCGATGACGCACTATAATTCCTTTAGGTGAAATTTTGAGATATGGAAGATTTGTAGGCAATACTTCTTATTCTAGGGTTTTTAGAGAGCTAAAAATGAACTAGGATATATAGAAACCCTATGAGAACAAATTAAGACTAAATTTGTGAGTTGATCTCTCTCTAGGTTGTGCTTCTCCCTCCTTTCTTCAAAATACAGCAAACCCTTGCTCTAGGGTTTCACTAGAGCATCACTTCTATTTTTTCCTTTTCGGTAACGTGATACCAAAATAAAGCCACAAAAATAGAGGAGAGAGGGTGGCATGCCTCCCCAAGGAGTAAAGAGAGGGGTGGCACGTGACTTCAAAACAACTCTTGAGAGAACAATTTTGGCGTGGAGAAGAAAGACAGTAGGTGTGTGGGAGAGAGAATCTTTTTATGGGAGAAAGCGAAATCTAATAATGAGAGGAGGTTAATATAGCTGTAAATTGAAACAGGATCTATCTCCTACTTTGAATAGGATTCCAATCTATGTATGCCTTACCATATTTCCAGCTTGACCTTTAGGATAATTAAGAAATTGGTAGGGTGAGAGAGATTTAATCAGAGTCCTCCATCCCACAAATCAGCCATCATGATTTTGGGTGGAAAAAAAAAAATGTTATCCCTTGATATTTTGACCCAAGTCCAACTCCTATTTAAATTTAAAATATAATCAATTTATATCATAGATCTCCCATAAGGATAGGAAACCAAATCTAATTTGAATTAGATTTTTTATCTTAACTTATTTAAAAATTTGAAACAAAAATTGGAGCATGCCCCTTTTGCCTAGAAAAATGGAATGCTACTTATTCCCTTTAAAGTGGTGCACACATGTGGGGTTGGATCCTTGGTCGCACGTTTGTGGAGTGTCCTTATTGTTGCTAATAAGTAAAGTTAAAACTTAAGGCATATGATAATCTACACAATAAACTGAGAATAAGAGAAGGTGAAAAAGATATCTTCAAAATAACAAAAATAAGAGAGAAAAAATGTATGGATCTAAACCATATTAAATGCATTAAGAGTGAGGATTAAACGGTCTTGGTGAAGGATTATGAGGTCAACGAAAGGTGGAGAGTCTAATTTCAAAAATTATTAAACAACAAACACAATGGGAACATAGTGGTGAAGGAACTGTTGGCACAAGTGACGGCGGAGTTCATAAATACATTCATAAGATTAGGATATCGGAAGTGAAAGAAGCTTTGAAAATGATTAAGATAGGAAAAGCTTTAGGACCAGGTGGTATCCCGATAGAGGTTTGGAAGAGTATGGGGAAATCGGTATTGACTGGCTGACAAAACAGTTCAGCAAGGTGTTGAGAACAAAAAAAATGTCAGATGAATGTAAGAAAAGTATTGTGGGACCTATTTAAAAAAACAAAAGAGACATATAGAATTGTGCAAACCATCGTCGTATCAAGCTTATGAGCCATACTATGAAGCTCGAGTCATTAAGCAACAACTAAAGGATGGAACAAGTGTATCTGAAAACCAATTTGGTTTCATGCCAGGAAGGTCAACAACTGAGCTATTTTCCTACATAGGCAACTGAGTGAGAAATTTAGGGCGAAGGTCCAAAAACCTCCACATGGTCTTTATTGATCTAAAGATAGCTTATGATAGAGTACTTCGAGATTTGATTTCGTAGGTGTTGAAAAAAAAAGGTGTCTCTAAACACTACATCGACTTGGTGAGAGATCTATATGATGGAGCGCTAACTAGTGTACAAACAGAGACGAAGAGGGAGTTTTCAGTGATAATAGGTCGATATCAAGGGTCAACATTGAGCATGTACCTCCTAGTCTTAGTTATGGACGACTTAACTAGACACCTACAGGATAAGGTACCGTGGTGCATGTTGTTCGCAGAAGGCATAGTTTTGATTGATGAGACCCGAAATGGCGCTAGCACAAAACCATAGAGAGATGCTCTAAAATCCAAAAGTTTTAAAATTAGTCAGACTAAGACAGCGTATAAGGAGTGCAAGTTTAGTAAAAATAGTAGTAGAGACGAGGAAGTAGTCAAGATTGATGGCATGGAAATACAGAAAAGACTGCAATTTCAATATCTTGGGCCGATAATCCAAAAAAATGGAGAGATCGAGGAAGATGTCACACATAGAATTAGAGCTAAGTGTGCCAATTGGAGATGTGCAACTGCAATTTTATGTGATCGCCACATAGCAATGAAGCTGAAGGGCAAGTCCTATAGGACAGAGGTGAGATCAGCTTTGCTCTATGGGACGTAATATTGAGCTGAAAAAAAACAATATACCCATAGAATGAGTGTAGCGAAGATGAGGATGTTGAGATGGATTAGTGGCACGACAAGAAGGGATAGATTTAAAAATGAATCTATTCGAGATAATTTATGTGTGGCACCAATAAGCGATAAAATGAGAGAGAGTAAACTTAGATGGGCTGGCCATGTAAGGAGATGACCAAGTACGGCACCTGTTAGAAGGTGCGAGTTAGTTCAAGTCATTGTTTAAAAAAAAAGGATTGGTGACCCGAATCGGTGTCACCCATACCCGTATTGGATCGGTGTTGGATCCAAGAATTGGCCGAATCGGCAATTTTTGTCCCAAAAGTTTTTCAAAAAATCACTATAAATCTCTAAAAATAGTGTTCTTTCAGTTTTTAAAAGGCATTGAGTGGTGCATTATGTACTTTCGTAACTTTGCAAAAATAAGTGAATACTGCGACGTTTTCCTTTTTTGATGTATAATTAATAAATAAAATACAATATTTGCTTATCAATATACAATTATTAATTATAATAAACACGATTCAAGAATTTTTATATAACAACTTAATACAATTCAAAATTATATAAAATTTTTATGGGATTGTATGTAATGAGACCATTTACCTTCGGTACAGGGATGTCACAGTTACTTACAACCATTTGATGTGAAATCTGATAGCTTGTATATGTCACAAAGTTCGAGAATATTTCTTTTGAACTTTGAACTTGGTCAGTGAAATAAATGCAGCCACCAACCTTCACATCCAATGGTCAAGATTAACCATGACCACCTTGTACCAAAGGCAAATGGTCTCACCATATACTTTCTCAATTTTTATTGCTATATAAAATAAGCTATTGTAATAATAAAAAATTAACAGTAAATTATTTGTTAAATGTATTTATAACAATAAAAATTTCAATCTAGCAATAACAATTTTAACATAATTATACTAAATAAGTTAACAATTTTTACATAATTATATTCGTTCAACATATAATAATATTAATTTAATTTTAATGTGATCATATTCATATAATTAAAACTTTATAATAAGTGACTAAAGAGAGAGAAACGCTAAGATATTTGCAGTGAGGGTGGTCATGGGTGGGGGTACAGGGGGGGAAGAGAGAAAGAGAGATATTATTGCATTATTTGAATGGGAGGAATCGGCCACGAAAATTTTGCACATTTTTTTGTTGGGAAAGTATATGATGAGACCGTTTACCTTTGGTACAAGGTGGTCACAATTAATCTTGACCATTGGATGTGAAATTGGGTGTCTGCATTTATTTCATTGACCAAGCTCAAAGTTCAAAAGATTTTTTTCTCGAACTTTGTGACACATCCAAGCTATCAAATTTCCCATCGGATGGTTGTAAATAATTGTGACCTCCCTATACCAAAGGTAAATGGTCTCATTGTATACAATCCCTTATCTGTTTATGCGTTCAAATTTCAAAAGTTTGTTGTACTCTTTGCAATATCAATTGCCCTTTGCATAAACAGATGGCTTGTATATAATGTTCCTTATGATGTTACTTATTTTAGTCTTCTTTCTTTCTTCTTTTTTGGGCTACAGTTCCTTCATGTTATTTGAATGGGGGGAATGGGACAATTGTCCCACATCAAAGAGGTATTATATGTTCATAGTCTATAAAAGGGACTCACAAGTGGTTTATGTATGCGCATGTGAAGTGTGCAGGGGTTGGTAGCTGAGCTGTGGGAAGGAGTAGCCCCACCTGATTGCTATTCCCTTGAGGTCAAAGTGTGCCCCTTGTTTTGTAAGAAATTTCAAAAGTAACCCATCTTCCACGCAATCCAATTTCATACCCTATCCTCCAAGCAATCCTGTTTCATGACGCCAGATGAAGTCGGAATCGATATAAATGACATCATCCAGTGATTTTTGGAAAAAAAAAAGGCTGAATCTTGTTTTTCACTGGATCCGAGGCGGACTTGGCAATACCCGATCCGGATCGCCCGATTTCGGATCGGGTCACCGATTTTTAGAACACTGGTTCAAGTGGAAGGACTGAAAAAGACAAAAGGTAGGCCCAAAACGAGGTGGTTGAAAGTAGTCCAAAAAGATATGGAGACTTGTGGCCTCATTGAGAACATGTCATTTAATAGAGCAGAATGCATAACCAAGATTCATGTAGCCAACCCCAATTAATCGGGAAAAAGCTAAAATGATGATGATGATGAAAGGCACTCCACACGCCCCAAAAACCATGATCCAGTAATTTTTTCTTATCCAACCCAACAAAGACTCGTGACCCACAATCTCAGAGCAAGGGCTCATGATTGGCTTATCAAAGTTGGATAATAAACAATGGGACCATGATCCTGAAATGTGGATTTCAATTCCCCCTTTAAGAGTAGGTCTAGCACTTGTTACTAAAACACAAAAGGGGCCCTCTATGCATATGTACACGTATCCCTCCATAGGGCTTCATCTCAGGAATATGGTTGTCATGTGTACATGCCGTGCGAAAGTTTGTTGAAGCTTTGGCCCCTACTCTCACAGGCATACAACTGCACACAGCAGACCACACAGTTCTCCTGACCTACAAACATGATCCATGGGCATCTCTTCGACCTCAACAAAGGATAACCCACTGCAAATCCTTATCGGTTGTGCCATATGCCCAAGGGTAAGGATTTTAACATGACCAGGTACATAGACCGCCCAACCCTTAGTCAGTCAACATACACACTCCCACCAAAATACATATTCCACTACAAAATATCATTTTACAAGTTCTCTAGGCCATTAAAGGCCATTAAAGGCCACAAAAACCCAACACGTTTTAATTTGTGTCCAAGACAATAGGCATCTAAATTTCCAAGACTCTAAAGTATGAATTTTGTAGAATCTAACCTCTATAATAGTCCAGTATTACTTTGATTGCTATCCCAATTTTATCTGGATTTTAGACGACACTGACCTTTAAAAGGTCTAACTCTTACTTTAGAAATCAATCTAATAGAAGGATCAAAAACTTTTAGCAAAAAAATACAGAATTTATTATATGAAATAGCTTAAATCCAAACAACTAGCACATAGATAATAAAGGATACATTACTCTATTGAGTCAAACACTATGGGAACACAATGTTAGGAGGAACATTTGACATAATAGGGGGTGGAGCTCATAGTTACATTTCCAAGATTAGGATATCTGAAGAAAAAGAAGCTTTGAGAAAAACAAAGATAGGAAAGGCTTTCATACCAAATGGCATCTCAATAGAGATTTGGAGGTGCATGGGGCAAATCAGCATATGTTGGCTTACCAAGGTGTTCAACAAGGTGTTTAGAAAAAAGAAAATACCAAAAAAATGGAGAAAAGTTAGTGTGCTACCTATTTATAAGAACAAAGCAAACATACATAATTGTACAAACTATCGAGGAATATAACTTATGAGCCACACTATGAAGCACTGGGAGAGAGTGGTTGAGCAACGTCTAAGGCGTGAAAAAAGTGTATCAGAAAACTAATTCGATAATCCAGGTAGGTCAACTATCGATGCCATTTTCCTCAATAAGCAACCGATTGTGAAGTTTAAAGCGAAGGGAAAAGACCGCCAGATGGACTTTATTAATTTAGAGAAAACATACGATAGGATTCATAGATATTTAATTTGGTGGGTGTTGGAAAACAAAGGAGTTACTAGAGGTTATATTGACATATTGAAAGATATGTACGAGAAAGCGCCATCTAGTGTGCAAACAACTAGTGGAGAGACAAATCAGTTCTCAAAGACAATAGGCCTACATTAGGGGTCAGTGTTGAACCATATCTCTTTCTTTTGGTTAACGACGACTTAACCAGGCATCTACAAGATGAGGTACCGTGGTGTATGTTTCGTAGATGACATAGTTTCGATCGATGAGACTAGACTAGATACGACGTCAACGCAAATTAGAACGCTAGAGGGATCGTTATTTTAAAATGTGCCACATCACAATATATGCGGCCACATGATGCACTATGCACACAGAAAGGCATCACATAGGGGCGCATATGCGCTTTTGGGGGATGCATCGCATCCCACTGCCTATGCGGCCACATGGCGCATAGCGCATATGCACCGCATAGCATATGGGCAAAAATAATGCCCACCAATATGGGTATTTTGGTCATTTTCCCCCCAAAAGGGGGGGGGAGGGTTTAGGGGGGTATTAAACCCCCCAAACACAATAAACAGCCACATTTATGGTTGTTTTTGGATCAAATGAAGAGAGAAAAAAAAAGTAGGCGGAATTATTCTGCAAAACAATTGTCGAGTTGCTCTCCGTGTTGGTTGGGTGGTCGATTGGAATTAGCTTGGGCATTGCTTTGAAGAAGTTTGAGCATAGCTTCGAGGCTTTCAAGGGCCAAGTTTGTAATTGCGACAATGGCTTTTAGATGTTTATGAATTATGATAATATGATGTCTCCTAATGCCCTTCTAAAGAGTAACTTTCCAGTTTCCAGTTTCTACTTTCTAATGTATTCTAACAGAAGATTCAGAGTCTCCAAAAAACTGATAATATTGGAGCTAATGAATAAATTAGATACCTACCATCAACTCCATTTTTTTTTTTATGATTTAACCAATTTTTAAGATTTTTTTGAAATTTTTTATATTCATTGACCACATCAGGGTGATGCGTCTACATCTAGACTGCATCAAGCCGCATAGCCACATCGGCCCCCCGACCACATCAAAACCGCATTCAAAATTTTAAAACACTGGGAGGGAAGCTCTAGAATCTAAAAGTTTTAAAATTAGCCGGACTAAGAGAGAATATATGGAATGCAAGTTAGTAATAATATGAGTAAAAACAAGGAAGTAGTTAAGATTGATGGTCATAAAATAAGGAAAAGATATTATTTCCAATATCTAGGGTTCATTATCCAAGAGAATGGAGAGAATGAGGAAGACGACACACATGGAATTAGAGCTGGTGGACAAAGTGGAGATATGCATATGATATTTAACGTGATCACCACATACCATTAAAACTAAAGGGGAAGTTCTATAAGACGGCAGTAAGATCAGTCGTGCTTTATGGGATAGAGTGTTAAGAAGTCAAAAAACCAACATATCCATAGGATTAGCATAGCTGAGATGAAGATGTTGAGATGGTTGCGCGGCAAGACAAGAACGAATCGAACTCGGAATGAATATATATAAGGGAACTTAAGTGTGGCTTGAAATGAGAGAAAGTAAACTAAGGTGGGCTGGCCATGTACAGCGTAGACCTAAAACAACACCAGTTAGGAGGTGCAATTTGGTTTGAGCGAACAGCTCTAAAAGCGCAAGGAGAAGGCCTAAAAGGCTTGAATGATGATGATGGCAATGATTACTCTATTGAGTTCAATGAATTTTAATAAAATTATAATACCTAAACATATAAAAATGGAACGAAGGCTACCAAATCATTGAAAATTATTTCCGATGACTACACACAGTAAAGAACAAGAACTAAAGAAATTTGAAATAGAATCTATAAAAGAACTTAAGAGGAAATGTCAAATTTTCGTTTCGAAAAAAATTCCAAGAAGAGAATTGATTTCTCTAGACTATCTACTTCAGAGGAATTTTCATATAACAACATTAAATCTCATAGTCCTATATGGAATAGTTCTAGTTTATAGTCCTTTAGGAGAATTAGAAACATTTTATTGTAGCACCTTAACATAAAAATTTCCAATAGATCAAGATATGTTAAAAACCAAATTTAATTCAAAATTAAACAAAATAAAGATAGCTTTTTTTTCTTCTAATCTTATTTATTTTTTAGAAAGATTCATATATATGAGGTCGATAATCTAGGATAATGGAGAGAAAAGGGAAGATGTCGTACATGGAATTAGAGCTGGTAGGAGAAGTTGAGATGTGCATCCGGAGTTTTATGTGATCGGAGCATATATCGATGAAACTCAAGGGGAAGTTCTATAAGATAGTTGTAAGACCAGCCATACTTTACGGGACAAAATGTTGGGTGGTCAAAAAACAACATACTTATAGGATGAGTCTAACTGAGATGAAGATGTTGAGATGGATGAGGGGCAAGACAAGAAAGAGTAGAATTTGGAATGAATAAAATCAAGGGAAAGGTGTGGCTTCAATAGGCAATAAGATAAGGGAAAATAGACTCAGGCGGGCCGGCTATGTGCAACGTAGACCTAATACAACACAATTAGGAGGTGTGATTTGGTTCAATAAAGGCCCTAAAAAGGCAAGAGAAAAGCCCAAAAAGACATGGATAGAAGTAGTGAGAAAAGATATATTGACTTAGGGTGTTGTTGAGGGTATGGCTCTTGATAGAGCAGAAAGGCAAAACAGGATTCGTGCAGCCGACCCCAAATAGTTGGAATAAGGCTCAGATGATGATGATGATTTTTGAAAAATATTCAAAGACATGCATACTTCTTTTAATGGTTTGGATATTGGTACTTAATAGCAAGTAAACTCAAATACAATACAAAAAACTTAAAAATCACGAATTATTAATCAAAACAAAATAACTGAAGTAGTTCATCGCCCACATAGACTTTGGTTATAAACCAGGAAAATAACATCTTCGCAATACCTATTAAAGACAAAGCTAAATGGATATCAAGGCTAAATCAATTAGCTGAACAGCAAAATTATAGTAATATTTATTTAGAAACTATAGGATCTCAAACAGATAGAATATAATATAGAATAAACAATTCAAAGGAAGAATATAAGCCAACAGAAAAAATATAAAGAATAAAGGAAAAGAATTATTTCAACAGTTTGCCCCCAAACCTAAACCTATGAGAAATCTTGGCCTAAAACCTCTAGCTATTATGGCCTTTTATAGCCTCAAACTTAACTTGAAAACGAACCATTAAAATTTTCTTGAAAAATAGACATATTGACCAACATCAAATTTATTCCGGAGGATTCTTTGGTTTGGTTAGGAAAGGGAAGTGCTTCAGTTGCTTCTGCCAAATCAGGGGAAGACTTCAAGTTTACTTAAATATTATAATTAATAAAAATATAAGTAAATAAGAAAAAAAAATATTAGAAATTAAGAAAAACTCGGAAAAATAATAACTCAATTTGATGAAGAACAGCTGAATAGAATAGATACAATTGTGGTGAACAAGAACTGGATATTAACGATTGAATAACTCTAAAACAATTCAAGGAGCCACATCTTTCAAACAAAAAGAAAAATTCTTCCTAATTTCTATGAAGGGATTAGAGAACCCTAAAATCCCACCATCTCGAATAGTTCAATTTGATGATTTGAATTTTGAAAGAGGCAATTAAAAAGTGAAGGGTGCAACAAGAAGAAGAATAGAAAAAAATAGAGTTTGTGACTGAAAAATTAAAAAGGCCTTTTTTTTCCTTTTGGTGAAACCTGGATATTTTTTGGTATTTATAATATTTGTGGTACTTATAATAATTTTCCAGGTAATATTTTGATAGCCTATCCTTTCACTTTTCGGTTCAAAGTTGTCGTGAGTACAACAAAAATACTGCTCACGCCCTTCTTCAATTGCCCATAAACACTGTAGAAAATCACAGAATTTTCCCTTACAATTCAGTCGAACCACACTTCTTGCTGGCTGAAGATGCCTAAGAGGACCAAATCAAGCCAAAGCAGCAGTACCATTCATTCTTTACAGCCTAACAACCTGGGCATCTTCGACCAAAGAAAAGCAAAGATGCAACATTGATTGAGACATCTTAATGTTTTAAACCAAGCAGCAAAAACAGGCAACAACTAGAACATCCATGGCCAATTAGTAATAAAAATCACAAAGCCTGATACCAAATTGAGTAAATATTGAGCTTGCGATTCATATGTTAAATTTATCTCGATTACAAAATCATTTTCTTAAAAACGAATCGACAAGATTATTACGCGTGAAAGGTATATGGACAGAAATCTAAAATCAGACTGCCATGTGGCCATCTTATCCAAGCCGTAGTTCGGCGAGTAGGGTCCTCTATGACTAGAGAATCATGGTGGGCCCAAAGCTGGCATTCACACTCTGGCCACATGGCATCATATCATTGTGCACAATGAGGTACACGCCACCATTGTGACATTGGATACAAATGGACAACCTATAGAATAGATCTTGTTCAAATAAAGTCCTAAAATTTCGCTAAGCTTGCGGAGCTTTTGGGGTTACCCCACCTATTGAATTAAATTCAAAGAACATAGGTTTGGGACTATAGCTCGATGGTTTTTATAGTCCTATTGATAGTATGAGTACAGAAACAATATGTCATGAAGCCTAATTCTATGCTCTAGTTTAAGAAATTCTACACTAAATCACTCACTTACAATACATTATCTCATTTTCTAGACCACTTAATCATGCCTCAGCAACTTCCATAACCTTAGATTTTCCCTCTCTTCTTTTCTATGCCTTTGTCTTAGCTTTCTTCTTTCCTCCATTTTTTCCTCAAAAGTTGGTGGTTTCTTGATAATTCCTTTTAAATGCTTTTTGGGGTGTGGTAGCATATAATTGAATTAGTACATCTTTTTTAAAGAAATATTAAATTACTACATCTTGCAAGAAACCTTGTGTAAAAGGTCTTAGTGGCTTCTTTTCTATTGCTACCAGAAAGCTCTATGTTCTACCACGCAATCCACATTGTCCTACACATTTTGATAGGAAGTGGCCAACCTTCTCTAGTTCTCTAGCTTTGTTCTTGTGTTATAGTGCTTGGCAATATTTGGCCATAGCATCAACACAATATACAACACAAATAAAGAAGGTCCACCCTAAATGCTACCAAAATGCACGTATTGCTTCTAGCAGCAATAGAAAAAGGTTGGGTTTATTTAAGGCGGCACCTTACTTGAAGAAGTTAGGTTGCGATAGTCTATACCATCAATTTTAATTGGACGGTGTAGATTTGACACGTCTTTTAAGACAGTGTCAAATTTTGTCTCAAAAGACGTGCCAAATCTACACCATCCAACTAAAATGAACGGTGTAAAACACCACAACCTTACTTCTTCAGGTAAGGTTATTGCCTTGTTTAAGCGATATTTCCATAGAAAAATATATCACAAAAATGTATCAATGCAAGAAAACCATTAGCAAGATGTAGTAATCCAAAATTATGTTACCACCATCCAAAAAACCATCAAAATAGATCATCAATATCTTAAGAGGAGACAAGTGAGGAAATAAGGAAGCAAACACAAAGAAATAAAGAAGAGAAATAAAAAAATTTAAGGTTGAACGAGCTCCAGAGGCTTGAAGAATTAGTCACGAAGATGAAATGTTAAAGAATAGCAAATGAATAGCTCATTGTAGAATTTCTTAACCTTCATAGCACGATATTTTGTACAATTACTCCTACTAGGACAATAACCATAGATTTTATAGTCTTGTGTCAAAAGTAAATATTCTTTAAAATCAACACAAGGGTTGAGGTGATGGCACAAACCCAAGCTAGCTTAGCACGGAAAATATATATCTATCTATATACATAAACATGTAAGGAAAAGAAAGTTAAGAACCCCAATCACTAGGAATCTATCATAAATCATAAGAACTCTTTCTTGTGAGTATAAAACCTGATGAGTAAGAGCATGCGCCCTAGAACGGAAAGTACTACCAAATCACTTATCAAATTTGGACCACATCCATTGTCACGATATTTATCACATGGTGGAAATTTTCATGTGAACAACAACAACAACAACAGTAGCAACAACAACAACAACAAGAACAACAACAATAGTAATAATAAGGGAAATTTGTCAAAATACCCCTAAGAGTTGAAGTATTTAACATTTTGCCCAAATGTGATTATTCCAACTTAAGACCATGTATCTTTTATGGGTGTTAAAAGATATGGGTAAAGTGTTAAATTTTGTATCTCTCGTGGGTAATTGATAAATTTCCCTAATAATCATAACTTGGAGTATGCAACGAAGCTAGGCTTCTAAATTTCATTGATGATCTACATTTATAGTTATTTGAAAAATTAATAATCATAACTTAGACGATGCAATAATGCTAGGCTTCTAAATTTCATTGATGATCTACATTCATAGTTACATTTCTTATACATGAGAAATTCCTTTATAGAAGAGGGAGAAATAAAAAAAAAAGACAAACCCTAACAGGCTAGCAACACAAATACAAATGAGACGATAAAAATGTAAATAAAAATGTATCAAGTATAGAAAACCGATAATACCATTCACAATTCAACCATTCTAAAAAATTACGTGCAAAGGAAAAGACAAAGCAACCCCTTCGTAAAATCAAGTGAAAATTATGGATACCCCCCAATTTGTACTTTCTAGGCATCTTCCCCCCCAATACTTTTGATACCACACTATTAACCCCAAAACTGTTTTTCTTTTTTTTTTTTCCAACCACTCCCCCCCCCCAGTACAAATGTTGACATTTTTTAACCCAAATACCGTCTTTTTACCTCATTTCTCACTTTCGCTAAGTTGGTGCGAGACCGGTATAATGTGAACATTAGCAGGTCCAGCACACAACTTTTACCTAGCCGATGGCTCTATGTGCAGGACCGACAAATGTTGGGCATCACGTTGTGAAAACATGGGTTAAATGCGTGGTATTTTGGTCCCAAAAAAATAACTTTTTGATTTGGGAGTAGTTGAAAAAAAAAACAGTGTTGGGG
This sequence comes from Amborella trichopoda, assembly GCF_000471905.2. The sequence goes on from NW_006494789.1 coordinate 909,564, forward strand.
TTCATAGTGTGGTATCAAAAGTGTTAGGAGGTAGGATGCCTAGAAAGTAAAATTGGGGGTGTTTCTATAATTATCCCTAAAATCAACAGTACTCTTGCATTCCAAATTGGTAATTGCTTAAAAATCTAAAAAATGATGAAAAATCAAAGTACAATAACCTAATAAGAACAACATTAATCCAAGAAGTAAATGGGTATGGTTAAACGAAAACCCTAAAAATATCTGCATTTTATGGGATTGCAGCCTCTAGAAAAATGTGAACAAAAATAAGTAAAAGCATTGACGTAAAAGAGTTTAGAATAATTCAAAGGATATGCATTAAGAGAGAGCGCTCACCATGAGAAATTGGGGTGGGGGGAGGGGGAAAAAGAGAGAGAGAGGAGGAACAGTAAACACCAAGCAAGCTGAAAGAAAGGGCTTCGAAACGAATGAATAATAATATGGAGAGAATAAAATTGAGCAAAGAGAGGAACATTTTCAAATGTTAAAAAATAAATAGATTAGAAAAAGAGTAAATAGTAGTAATTCAATTAGAAATAGAGAGAGGAATAAGATTGAACACAATCTCTCTCTCTCTCTCTCTC
>NW_006494789.1:920432-980593 GCF_000471905.2 Amborella trichopoda
AGTGTTAGAACACTAAACTAAAAGACCTTTGATTCACTGAATTGAAAGAACAGCAGATTATCGGTCAAACATGCTGATGATGCATCAAACTGCACATTCTGTTTTCCCGACATTTCCCTACTGAGCTTTACACAACCAAAACAAATATTATCACCCACAGACAGTTAGAAGAGGACGGTGTTTCGGATGAACCTTGAGCTAAGGCACAGTAACGTAGTTTCAAAACCCAAAACTCTAAGGTGTTCAGAAAGCTGGATAGATATTTCCCGAAAAGCCTGAATCAAAATGGAAAATCCCAAAGCTTAAGAAATGGTAACCTAATCACCTCATCAGAGAAAAACTGTGGACTAATTACCTACACAGATGGAAACAAATATGAAATGAACAAAATGGACTTCGAAAGTTGCAGGAAGAAATCTACGACAGAGGAAACTGATAAATAAATTAAAAACCATACCATTTGGTCCAAGAGAAGTTCGAGTGATGGCTGATAACTGTTTGCAGGCATCAATGTTCTTAAGAACTGCTTCATCTAAGCCAGAGAGGTGCTTGTGCCCTTCTTTGAGCATGGCCTGAATCCCATAGGGTTGCATATGGAACCCCATTTTTTCTCTCAATATATTGAAACCCTAGTTTTTCACCTGCTCAAAACCCTATTCCTTTTCACAAATCAGAGCCTGAAACCCTAGTTTTCCTTTCCCGCCCAACGACAGGAAAGTGACGACCCTGGTGTGCCTCTTGTTGAAACCCTAATTTTGTAGCAGAGAGAAACTCAAGAGTCAAAATGATATATTTTGCTCTCTTTAAAAAGTTTGAGCACTTAAGAACACGCCTTTTGAGGGATTTCTCTGCAACTTCTTTTTTCCAACAAATTAAATGCTGAAGAGCACTCACGAGAAACTTGCATTAGAGTATTTGAAATGCGCTTCCTGATGTCCGGAATTAATATCGATATTGAGCTTGTAAAAGCATCATGGGTTCTTTTAGCGTGATCCAATGACCACATGAGATGTGTGCTCATGAGGCTTATCACCGTTAATTATGTGCGCTCATGAGGCTTGCCACCATTGATCAATGGATAATTTCTTTTCTAACAACCCTTCTCATAAAAACAAGTCCCGACCTCATTTCTTTGCCGAAGAAAGAATAAAAAAACATTATGTTCGAACACTTCCAAGTGTGGATCCAAGGGTATTTTAGTTAAGGGTGCGGAGCCTACCTTCAAATAATGTCGAGAAATATGGTTTCAATACTTATTTTTAATTTTCGGTATAAAATTTAGAGCTTCATAAATAGTGTAGATCGATCAGATCTATGAAAACTTCAAAATCTTAAAAATTGTAGGTCAAAAAATTAGTTACAAGATGCACTATTTCCAAAACTTGAAATCTTTTTTTTCTCATATCCATACGTCTTGATGTCGGGATGATGATATTTGAGCATCAAAGCAGCCTCTTCTGGCGAAAGTTTTGACGTCGCTTGTAATTTGATTGTTTAGAGCCTAGGCTCTATATAAACTTTTCTCTTTAGTTAAAATATGAATGCGGCAAATGATTAAACTTCGGTATAAAAATTGGAAAATACAATACTATTTTTTAATATTGCCAAATATATTATATTTATATAGAAATTACCCCAAAGCATAACTTCTTTTTTGATGTTTAACACATTAAGGGCCTGTCCGGATGTACTTGAACTGGTATTTTATTATTTCAATAAAATTATTTTTGATAATGAATTATCCTTTGTTTGGTAGTGTTCATCATAAAGTTATTCGAGATAAACTTATGGTCAATCCTATGTACTAGTTTGTATTTTAAAAAAACTTTTTTTATGTTAGAAAAATTGTTTCATGCGGCCTGCACCACATTTCTACATATGTGGTCTAGAAAGTGTAAAGCATATATCTTCATATGGATAAACACTAGAAACTAATGGTCCAAATATTTTCTTACTATAATTATTATTTATAGTTTTTAATTTTTATTTATTTTTTCATATTCATGATCTCAGCTAGTTCGGGAGGAGGGAGGCCTTGCTTAAGGGCTTCCTTCCTTTTTGACACTGAACTTTTGATATTTCGCTTGAAAGGCTAGCGGTAGGGGGGCTTTTAAGGGCTTTCTTCCCCTTTTACATTGAACATTTGATTTGTCTATTTTGCTTTAGATATACAATTTATGGGGAGCCTATAATGGGGCACATGAACTGCTTTACCAAGACTTGAACAGATGGCACAAGGGGTGTCTCTTTGGGGGGCTTACACCTAATATACCAGGCTTAGTAAATGGCTTTTTGTTGGCCATCCTGAAAGTCCAAACCTGTCGGCAATAGGACCCTTAGTAAAACGGTCTCTTTGGGGCTATTTGGTTAGAGTATCCCCTATTTGCAAAAAGGATAATACTTCAACTCTCACGGTATATAAAATGTCGTATAATATGGGTTAGTTTTTACGGTACTTTAAATACCGTAATGGTGTTTCACGGTAATACAACTACCATGAAGGTTATTTTAATAAAAAAAAACTAAAATTGAAGAAAAAATGTGTGGGTGAGGTTTATAGATGCTCGAAATTGAATAAAAAAGGGTATGGGTAAGGTTTATGAAAATTTATGGTTTTTTTTTCTAAATAGCCGAAAATTAATGTATATCTATGATAATTTCTCTTAAAAATATGATATATTTAAAATAAAATTAAATATCATCCAAACTAATATATGCTATGAATATGAAGTCGAAGGTCGCCCTCAAATGAAAGAAAGAAAGAAAGGAAATGCAATCAAACCATTACTAAGGCAATTTGGTCAGCCCTACCTAAAATAAGTTTTCTCTCCAAAGTCAAATTCATTGACGGATTTTGGATCTAAAATTTTGACGATTGAAAATCTAAACATCGACCAGTATGAATCTGCAAAAATATATATTTTAAAAGATAAAAATTGAATTTTTTATATAATTTTATCGACTTTGATTTCAAATTGTTGGTAGGGCCACCATTGTTTAACGTCCATCTAGAAGATGGATGTTTGGTGCGTTAGAAGACGCTGTTTTGAGAATGCGTCCCCTAATGCACGAATTACTTTTCCTAACCAATATATTGAGGAAGGTTGCTTCAATATTTAACTCCTCTCTTACCAAAAAACCCAGCAACCAAAAAACCTTCCTTTTTTTATTTTTCTTTTTTTTTTTGTTCCTTTCTAATGAGTAGACTCCATGAATTCCACAATCATGATTCAAGCCCAACAACTTATGGAGCCTCACAACTTATTCATAGCCCACTATCATCAAAGAGATATCGAGTTATGTTGGTATTTTTTGTTTTGAAAAATATCTGAGTGTATTTCAAAATAATGATATGTCAAAATAATGATTTGGTTTTGCGTAATTTTTTTTAATTTGTATTTTGTAGAGAGAGAAAGGTGTGGGTTTTTTAGTTTCACATTGAATACAAAAGTGTGGATAAAGTGGTATTTAATATAGGAAAAAATTTATATAAGGATGCAACCTTATAATGTAGAACTACAGATGCATCCCAAATATCTATTGGAAAATGTAGTTTTCATATTGAAAAACCCTTTGATTGATCATCTAGACATCAAGATGTATGGTCATAAAAAATAAAAATATTTGAAGTCTCATAAAGAGTACACTCTACAACATATTATCCACACTATCAATTTTCAAGATTTTCATATGTTTATAGATCTCTTGATTTTAACCATTTTTTAAATTTAAAATTTTATAACTATATATAAAAATAGATTTTGAGATAATCCTAAAAACATTTTATATCAAAATTATATAACATGATAAAATTTGAAGGTGCACCTTACCTCTACAGCTACGGATGCATCCATATGCCAATAGCACCCCTTAATATAAATGTGAGAGTGATGGTGCAATGGGCAAGCATGTGCGTGTGAGGCACACATCGATGCATTTTGTATGCTTGCATCCTCGCATGAGGTGCCTGAGCACATGTATGGGACTCGTTTTTAAATCCAGTTTGCTTTGGGATGCGTGTTAAAACTTCAAAAGTTAAAAGCTTCCATCTCCCAGAGCATACATGTCTTACCATTGGAGATGATTGCTTTGAAATCCAATCTCCCATAGCATATTTGTCTTACCATTGGAGATGATTGCTTTGAAGTCCAAGTTCGTCGTGAGGTTATTCTTGGTTGGGATTTTGGGGGTCGGCCTGGTAAGGTTAGGCAGCTACCGGAGAAGGTACAATCGTCGGCCAGCTTTTTGGATAGGGTCAAACCGAAGAGTTTTTTTGTCGAAAGTCTCATAAATTTGAATTTTTTTAAAAAAGTAACTCCCAAAACTTCGAAAAGATGGATTTATCTGGGTAAGTTTCCGGATTTTACTAAGGGGGTCTTTCAAATTATATTCGTAAACCCCCAATAATTGTTGAAGGGAGAGAATGGTGACATGAAGATTAACATGGAAGTAGGATTTTCGGAATCCATTGGGAAAGTTTCGAATGACTGGATTCTAGATGATTGTTCACGGGAATAGTTTGGTGGTCTCAAGACGGTGGTAGCTGGTGGTCGCACATGCTCATCATTTGCACTATGTAACGTTGGGGGAAAAAGTCTGGCTTTGGCGGCGTGTTTTGGTCCCGAAACTTGTATACATAGGAAAAGGCCGGCCTGTCAGTAGCCCCTCGTTGGGAAAGGTTTCCCCATACAAGTGGCAGGTTTCCCCCCTATTGTTATGTCTAGGGGAAAAAAAGTGTTAGCAGCGACTTGGCTTTCCCATCTCTGGTGGTCTCTTTGGTGTGTCTTCTTATTCACCTGAAAGAGGTGGGTCTAGCTTGGTGCCTGGTGCTTGTGTTTGCGGTCTTCAATTTGAAAATGTATATTGTGCTTTTTTGGTTGGCAGCTGCTAAGAGTTAGAAGAGGAAGAGTTGTACTCGTTTTGATCCCTTGTCGATCGCCCTTTGGTCATAGTGGTGGTTGATCCAAAGGAGCCACAATTACTCTTGGTGACTGAAGCTCTTGGTATCCAGGAGGTCTTACCTCCTTCCTTGGATAGGCCCCTGGAGGATTCACCTACAACTGTAGCAGCTATAGATGTCTCTTACTCACTAGACATGCCCCTGGTGGTCTCGCCTACGCCACTTCCTTTGGATGTTAATCCCCCTCCTACTGATGAGATTGTTGTGCCCGTTCAAGGCGCTGCTGACGACTCTTACTTGGTATAGAAGATGATGACGAATATGGGCATGGAGAATGTCCCGTTTGCGGTGGTGATGTAGGAGATTCGAAAGCGTCACCAAGCTAAGTGTGTGGTGAACGATAATGTGGAACTGAATGTGTCTGGTAATATTCCAAAAAAATCTTTGGCATATACCCCGACAGGCAAAGCACTAACTTTGGCTGAGAAAAATAAGATCTTTCATAGAGGTGTGCGGTCATCAGTGAGACTTAAGGCTCATGGAATTCCTAAAGGAGGCTTCTTGGTAGCTGGTATTGCTTTTCGTGTCCCGGAGGTGGTGGACTTCGACTCGTCTTCTTTTGCAAATGAAGAGAATTGGGAGTCCATGATGCAGGAAGGTGCTTACTTTGGGGGCGGTCCTTCTAGACCATATTCTTCTTCTTTTCATTCCTTTACTTTTTGATGAATATTCTGTCCTGGAATGTTAGGGGTTTGGGAGACCCTAGGCACAAAATGGATGTTTTATTTTTAGTTTCTAAGTTCAAACCTGCTATTTTAGCTTTACACGAGACCAAACTTTCTGGTCCTTCTTTTTTTATGGCTAGGGAAGTTTAGGGCTCAGGGGCTATCTATTTTTGTGGGATTGATGTTGTTGGTAACTCTGGTGGTATCTGGATTATTTGGGATCTTTTGGTGGTTAACAACATTGTATATGTTGTTAAAGTCAATTTCTTACTATTGGGTTCTGTTGGTCCTACTTTGGGTTTCTCTCGGGCTTTTATGAATGTTTATGGATCCTTTGTCTCTTCTTTGAAAGCCGATTTTAATGACGATATGAATGTAGTCATTTAGTCTTTTTCTTTCCCGATTGTAATTGGGGGGGGGCGAGACTTTAATCTTATTAGGTGGCCTAGTGAATGCTTAGCAGACCACCCGATAAACTCTTCTACGAGATGTTTTAACAGGTTTATTGAAGAAAATGCCCTTATGGATCCCCCTATTACTGGCTCAAGATTTACTTGGTCCAATAATAATATAGGCAATATTGTTATGCCTAAACTGGATAAGTTCTTGATCGCAACAGATTGGGCAGAGGTTTCCCTCTTGTTTCAGTTAAATCTTTGGTGCGCTTATCCTTCGACCACCTTCCTATTTTACTCAATACGGGATGTTTTAGAGGTGGGCCTAAACCTGTTAGATTATAGTTAAGCTGACTGGAGGATAAAGAGGTGGTCGAGCTTATCAAAATGGTTAAATACTGAAGTTGTAGGTTCCATGGATTTCCAAATCTACAAATAATTGTTGAATGTCAAGCATAAACTCATTGGGTAGAAAAAGGCTAATAACATGGACCTTAAAGCTAGGATATAGGATATATTAGGTGAGATTGAGTTGATCGATCTTAACACTTAAGTGAATGGAGTTTTAACTGACCAGTTGATAAGTGCGCGTAGCATGCAAATTAAGGAGTTGTAGGAGGCACGGAGATCTGAGGAGCTATATTGGAACCAAAGATCAAGAAACAAGTGGCTGAAAGAATGAGACCTAAATACAAAATTTCCCATGCGCTTGCTAGTGTTAAGAGAAGGCAAAATGACATTTCGGGTCTCAATATCTCAATGCTACCATGGAGGGTGGTATTATTCAACACTTCAAGGCTGTTTTTTCTAAGGAGGTGTCTTTGACCCCTAATTTTGATAATGTTATTTTAGACTGTCGGATACAGAGCGTAAAGTTGTTTTGGAAAATGATATCACCATTGAGGAAGTCAAAATTGTAGCTTTTTGCAATGCATGGTGAGAAGGCACCTGGCTAGGATGGTTTCCCTTTGTTTTATTTCCATAAATTTTGGGATCTTGTCAAAGATGAATTATTGGTATTGGTGACAGAGTTTTTCATTGGAGATCACATATTTAAAGGAATTAACTCAACCTCCTTCGCTTTGATTCCTAAAAATTCGTGATCAGAGAGATTTTTGATATTAGACCTATCAGTTTGCTCACGAGTGTTTATAAAATCATTACTAAAGTTCTAGCTGAGTGACTAAAAGGGGTCCTAAAAAATCATACGGTCTCTAGCAGTTGAGATGGAAGCTTATACACCAACTCGTACACTAAATGGGCCCTAAGATCTCTAGCAGTTGAGATGGAGGCTTATACATCAACTCCTACACTAAATGGGCAGCCTCTCGGAGCTCTATAAAATCGGTATTTTTTTCCTATACGAATTACATTTTTCTCACACCATTCTCTGCGAAATTCTAGAGAGCATGAGAGAGCACTCATCTCTCTCTCTACTTGTTTTTCTCGCTTTCTCTCTCTAAATAACACAAGACTCAGGTGTCTACTATGGGCTTCAAGCTCGGGTGCATAGAGCTTTGGAGTATCAAAATAGGCTCTTATGTTTTCCTATATCCCGATGATGATTTGTCTTTCCTTATTCACATTATTTACAGTATCGAAAGGGGGCAAATATTGTCTTGAAATAACGTTTATACATGCCTGAAAATAAAAAGGATTCAAGCTATATTTTCTTAAGAAATTGATCATATAATACGAGAGAAGAGTCTTCTCACTCTACAATGAGAGAGAAAGGGAAAGGTTGTGCTGGCACTCGATAAAATTTACAACCTATTATCCATATTAATATCCATATGGAAATTTAAGTTTTTTATATCTCTTTGTTGACAATGGTGCTATGATCCTATGGTAGCATTTATTCCAACCACTTATTGGAGTAAAATTTGATTTAGGAATGCTATTTGCTGCCCTAAAATTTCGAGGATGCAACCTAGCGACCTATCTTCATACAAAAAAAAGAAGATATTTGTACTTGCTCGTAGAAATAATGCCCTAAGAACAAGTAAAGCCCGTCTAATTTTTTTTATGGTTAGATTTGAGTGTTTAAGAACTTAAAATTGATTTTATTTCAAAGGCATTTACTCATATTGAACTGTTCTAAGATTTGTCATGCAAGTCTCCTGAGACAAACTCAAGAGCCCCTTAGAACGGTCCAGCCCGATCTTAACACCGAGCACATGATGCATCTTTACCCATATCCTTCATATCAAAGTTGTTGGAGGACTACTCCTTAATGGCGTCAATCTTCCTTGTCGCTGCCTGTCATCGTAAATTCGTTTACATACCACAACAAAATCATGAAACTTTCCTTACAGTGTTTGACATATGGTCCTGCTCAATCATTGAAAATCCGTATGAGCCCACAACCCTATAAAATTTCATATACCACTAAGGATTTTTTTCAGTCCATAAATGTACTTGGCAAGTTTATAGACATTTTGTTCCTGTGCATGGATAAGTTGATCCCAAATCTCATATTAAAGAAATCCTTATAGGTAGCAATTTCACCCAAGCGAGCGAGTGTATAGTGTGCTCACAAGTGATTTGTTTTTTTTTTTGTAAATACCAATCGATCACCAAAACTACCCAAAACTGAAACCGGCTAATGGACAGTTCCAATCTAACCTGGTGATCACGATTGAATCGCCTGATTTTTCTAACAGTGATATTCTCACACCTTCCACAAAAAATAAATTGTTGCTTTGAATTTTCTAGACTACCTCTTCCTAAACTCTCTTTGTAGGTCAACTTCATTCCCAAAAGGTCCTACTCAATGGTATCAAATCCGAGGGCTGTTTGTTCTGTCTAGGAAATGGAAGCACTTCATTCAACCAGGTTAGCAAAAAATTTACTATGTATTATTAAAAATAAGAAGTAAATTTGAAAAAAAAGATAAATTTAGAGATCTAGAGATGTGGCAAGAATTTTACGTTAGCTGCCAACCTAATACAATTCTTCTCATTTCTCATCCCGGGGCAATTTTTGGGATATTTTATATAAATATATATTGAAAAACTATTGAATGTTTTGCATGGATATTTCCAAGAACTTCTATTATCAAATCATGAATATCTCAAGGATACATTTGATACAATTAGTGATTCTTTCGAAACACTAGGGAGTGATTCGTTGCTTCAGTTGAACGGCTGGATTCAGCCGAAGCAAAGTGAATCCACTGATATTTCTCGTACTCTCCTTGAATGACACATGTCCCACCCTTATTTCAGGTGTATATATATATATATATATATATATATATATATATACTTTGAACTAGAAGGTTGTAAGTCCATAACCCTCACCTCCAAATCCTCTTAATCCCATTTAAAGGGTGTTCAACTTTCAAATTAACACACAGGGCCTCTTTGGATAGGAGAAGATTAGGAATCTTAGATATTTGAAATCCAGAAAAATTTATGGATTTTCAATATTAAAGATTTTTGTCATGAATTTCTCAAATATCTTGTTTAGATAAATTGTATAAAATCTATGGATTCCTTGCAATCACTTCTATGTTCATTGTTTGATAACAAAACTTGATACAATTTCTCTCTCTAAAATTTTTATATATGTTCTCTCTCTGGAACTAAAAATTTGGGAAGTGTATCTATAAAATATTTGAGATAGTTTCTCTCTAAAATTTGATATGGTTTGTCTCTCTAAAATTTTATATACTCTCTCTCTCTATAAATTGTTTTAGGTAGTTTCTTTCTCTAAAATTTACTATAATTTATACTTTTAAAATTTTAATATATTTTATTTTTCTAAAATTCAAAATTCAAGATAATTTCTCTCTAAAACTCAAAATTTGAGATAGTTTCTCTCTCTAAAAAAATGAGATACTTCTCGTATATTTTATTTTTGGCCATTTCTCTTTCTAAAATTTATAACAGTTTATTTCTAAAAGTTTAAGAATACTTTATCTCTCTACAATTAAGAATATTTATCTCTCTAAAACTTGATATAGTTTATCTCTAAATTTTTTTTGAAATTGTTTCTACTTCTAAAAGTTTTTAGGTACTGTCTAAAATTTGATATAGTTTATCTATCTAAAAATTAAAATATAAGATTGTTTCTCTCTCTAAATTTTTTGAAATAGTTTCTCTCTAAAAATTGAGAAAGTTTATCTCTAAAAAGTTGCATGTAATTTCTCTATCTAAAATATGATAGTTTATCTCGAAAACTTAAAATTTGATATAGTTTCTCTCTCTAAAATTTGAGATAATTTCTCTCTCTAAAATTTGAGATAGTTTATCTCTCTAAAAAATGATATTTTCTCTCTCTAAATTTTTAACATTATGTCTCTCTCTAAAATTTAACATACATTCTCTCTGAAAAAGTTAAAATTTGATATAGTTTTTCTCTTTAAAATTTTGAGATAGCTCATCTCTCTAAAAAAATTTGGTACTTTTATCTCTAAAATTTTAACATACTTTCACTCTCTAAAACTTAAAAAATTGAGATAGTTTTTCTCTCTAAAATTTTTGAGATAGTTTATCTCTTTAAAAAATTTAGGTGCTTTCTCTCTTTGAAATTTTCGTACCTACCAAATGCTCCCTATATTTCGAGTCGAGGGAACCAATGAGTGAAATCTACGGGCCTTGGAAATACAAAGAAACAGGTTTTGGTGCGAAAATAAAACCATGGAAAGGTAGGTATTATTTCCATGATTTTGATTTTCTTGATTTGAAGTATCCTAGTCATTAAACAATCCCGTGGATTTTGACAATATCTAAAATATTAAAAATCCATGCCTTAAAATCCATGTACCCAAACAGGCCCAAAGAGTGATCAATGCCAATGAACAATTTCAAAGAAATTTTTCTCCAAGGGAGATCGAAATAGCAATAAAAAAAATCTGATCAAATACTCTAACCTTCCAAGACCAATACATGGAGGAAAGGGCTTCATAGAACTGAACATCTTTTTGCTATCGAGTATCAACATCTAAAAAAATAAAATAAATCCCATTACCAAGTTGGACGGGGACCTAGCTTATCTGAAAACTTAGGCTAATCCTCAAGAATGTTTTATACAAGTTCCATTTTCACTCATATCAATGGAAAATCATAAAGGGTGTTTTGCTCAGCTTATGTTGAGAGTCCTGGTAGCACTATAAATATACTAACTTCAAGATTTTCCTCGAGGTATACATAATTAGTAAAAAAAGAGTTGTTGTACCAAATCATGAATAATAACAGATTTAAAAAAACTGCGATTTTTGTTGCCATGATATCTCCAAAACCAGTAAGAAATTCAAAATATATTTAAAATATCAAAATTTGAAGAATTTTGATCAGTTTAATATTCTCACAAAATTTTGATCAATTAATATTTTGCGTTTCTGTACTCTATATACGGCTTCCAAATGCCGCAACTGTGGGCTGTCACTTTCCAACTTTCTAGTGCAATTAATGGCGTGTGTATTTTGGAGGGAGCCAAATTTCTCTAGTTATTTTTTTTTTTTTTTTTTTCCTTTTTACAATTAAGAAATTGTATTATTTTATGGAAATGAATCAAATGTCATCAAAATTGTATTGCTCTACATTAATGGAATAGAAAGTTGTAGGCAAAAACACATCTAAACTATTTTTTTTCAAGACTTGAGATTAAAGGAATAAATCATACAGAAGTACATGAGCTGTGTCTCTGTCAATGACTCAAGCACAATAATTTTTATAAATAATATAACCCAAATATTACATTGGCTCAAGTCAATTCAAGATGAAAAGAGTACAAAACCAATAAATGATACAGAGATATCTCTACAAAAATAAATTAAGAGAATAGACAGAAGAAAATTACAAGGAGAAAAAAATGAAAAAAAGCAAAGCCACCATGACTGCTCTCATGGACAAAATCAATACCCCACTTGAAGAAACCTCGATTTGTATCGGGAACTTACATGGATCTTGCGATGCATTTTGTGTGGTCACGACAGCCAGCCCTCCAAAATCACAACTCTCATCCTTATGGCCTTGTACTTGGTAATACATATTGAAAGCATAAGAGGCATTCCCTTGAGCATCAAGTTTATTGCAAGTAGAGCCATAACCAAGAGAAGTGCAATCTGAGTAGGTACATGCATAGTTTATATTATCAGGCAAAGTGCTCATATCCTTAGCATTTGTATTAAGCACACACCATTGTGCAGGCAAATACTTCACATTATTGGCCCCTATAGGGAGACTGCTTTGTCCCTGGCCTGAGAGGTCCATTGGGAACTTGGGCTGTCCATCATACGAAAATATTCCCCAGTGGCGCTCAAAGTTACCTGGGGCTATGCTCTTTGCATCTTCATCTATGAGGCCAAACAAGTATACAACTAAGTGGCCAGGCCTTAATGGGGACCCTTTGTTTTGGGCTAATCTTTTTAACAGCCCGTTATAAAATCGCTGGGCATAAAGAGAGGTAGCAAACATATCCCCATCTGTTGGCCAACCCACTTCTCCAATCAGTATTGGGAGGTCTGGGAACCCAGCTGCTCTTAAGGATGAAACCAATGTGTCAAAATTGGCATCAAATACATTATCGTACATGACCCCATTATCGTCAACGGGTTTGCTAGTTCCATCGAAGAAGGCATAATCAATCGGGAAGCCAGTGTTCCCATATAAGCTGAGGTATGGGTATATGTTGACAGTGAAAGGAGCATTGCTATTGTTGAGGAACTGAACAATTTGAACCTGCCATGAGAAATTTTGCGAGACTGAGTCAAAAGTTGGAACTAAAAGAAGCTACATTGGAACTCATCCAGAGAAGGAAAATAAGCTGGCTGAAAGAAGGCAGCTTCGTGTGTATCTATACGGAAGGAGTAATCCTTTTGTATCTACATGGACAGAGTAATCCTTCATAATATGAAGATATGAACTATGGATTTTGAACTTAATCTCGAAGAAGGATTGGAGAGCAAATTATGTAATGGAAAGTTCTCCCGTCCACATCATGTGCACGGTGGAAGGGCACACAGGCACCCTTCCTGCAGTTCAGATTGAATCACACCACATCTAGCGGTTCAAATTCAATCTCAAATTTATTTTTTTATTTTTAGTTAAAAATTATTTTTGCCTGAAAATTAAGGCTTATATCTTTTTTACAAGTCACAGAAAATAATAATAATAAAATTTTTATTTTAAATAAAACAACTGACCAAAATAGCCCCAAAATATTTGGAGTATTTTAGTCAATTTATTTCATTCAATTTATATTTCATTATTTTTATTTGCAATTTAAAAATAAATATGTATCCTGAATTTCAGGTAATTCTTTTTAAAATTAAAAATAAAAAATAAAAATAAAATAATTTTGGACCGTTAGATGTGGCATGGTTCAATATGAACCGTTGAAGGGTGCTTCGTCCACATCATGTGGACGCTACACCATCCCATATGTAATATACACCACAAAATTTGATCAAAAGGAATGTTATGCCCACCTATAATTCTCAAGATTATAGACAAGAAAGGCACATGTAATATACCCATGTTTTCAACATCTTGACAAAATTTATGACATCAATATTGCTTACCCTAATAGGCTAACACTAACAACACAGTTGAACTGTTACTTGATAAAAACAGTTGACACAAGCTAATTCTCAAATAACATAAATGATAATGTTTTCAAATTATTTTTATTGGATATGATAAACAGTACCATGAGGTCATTAATATCTGATCTGAATCGGCCAGCTGAGGGGACACTGTTATCCTTAGGGGAGTCATACACATCAGCGTTTAAGGGCACAGTGGCCTTTATCGTGTCCCCAGCTCCTGCTTCATTGAGAGCATTTTGAATATTCTGAAGAGCAGGGAAAGTAGTGTTCAAGAAGGACCCATTATAAGACTTGAGAAAAGGCTCATTTCCGACTGCTACATACCTGTAAAATAAAAACCAGTTACTGCATCAGTTCATGAAACTTCGAAAAGAGGAATCTAGAACCACAAGGCATAGTACAACCCAACATAAATTTTGATTTAAATAAAGCCTCCAGATCAATAGTCAGTGTTTTTCCACTTGATACAAAAAAATGCCATATTGCATGTCACAAAATCTCCGAAAATATTAGGAAAATAACAGATTATAAACCAGGGTGACAGTGGCATACTGAATTAATACAATTTTTTTTCAAATCAAGTAATCTAATCCCATAAGGCATATTTCAAACCACAGTAAATTTCATAAATGAAGACTTCCAATTTCATAAGGTTGCAAAATTTCCATAAGGAGAGAAACAGAATATTATAAAGGGTGTCAAATATTGCTGAGCAATGCACTCTTAGGACAAATGTTTTGCTTATAAACCACAGGAAAACCTTAAACACTTCAAACATCATATAAGTAACTGTAAACAATTTTAAATAATTTAAACCAGAATACTCCAAAGTATGGCTTCTGATGTTGACCAAAAGGACTGAACTCATATCAATCATAACAAAAAACATCCAGAAAAAAAAGAAAAAACAATACAGACCTAAAGGATATTGTAATTAGGAGTCCACTGAAAATTTAGAAAAGCATAAAAAATATAACCCGATAAATTTAGCAATTTACAGGGAATCCATCATACCAAGCATTATACATAAATTTACAAGGAAAACAAACCAAAAGATTACAAAAACATGGCTATCTGTTATTTCAGATCTAAAACACTCAAATAAAGATTATAAAAACATGAGTAATTGACGGGAAATCCATCCAAAACTAAGAATAAAAATTAATCAGCAAATTTATAAATATATAAACAAAAAATTGACAAAGGTTATATAACTAGAAAACCATCCAAATTATAGACAAATTTCAGAAAAAGGAAAATCCACTATTTCATTCATCCGAATTCACAACGAAAAAGAGATAAAAATCGAATGTAAATCAATAGTTACCACCATTGTCCAATATCAATTAGTAAATTACCATATGATTTTAAAAGAGTCAAGGCGACCAGGAAATATATTGGTGGTTATTCCAAAAAAAACACAAAAGCATCCAAAGCTATACCAAACCATACAAACAAATTCATCAAAAATTCCAAATAAGATCAGCTAAGCAGGTGCTACTGATAAACAAATATTACTAGGAACATGTATTACATTCACTATCAAAGAAAAATAAAAAAAATCAACAGAGTTTCCTTATTGTATTCTTCGTTGCCAGAAATCAACCACTCGATGAAACTCAAATAGATATCTTCTATTTTCATCCAAAAAATCAATCACTCAATGAAACTCAAGTAGATATCTTTCATTTTCATCCAATAAACCATCAAAATCAATAGGAGAATTATAGAAGTGAGAAACCAACATACTTGATGTTTACTCCCCCATCGAAGTTGTATAGAGTAATGTTTCTGTCAACCCATCTCTTTGCTGTTTCATAATCATTCATGGCTTCAAGCTGATTATTCGGGATCGCAACCATGACCTCAATACCACTACCAGCAAGGGAGCTCATGGTGCTTTGATCCGCATCAAAAAGCTTCACCTTTTGAAATCCATTGTCTTTAAGGAGCTGAACAACTGTATCAGGAGGAAGGCGGCGAATCGCCATTGTACCCCAATTTACTCCTATTCCGTCTATCATACACCCCACATAACCAACCATGAAAACCCATATCAGAAGCCGGAAAATACCCATTTCCGGCATGTTTTCTCACCGGAAAAACCTGAAAGGTGGCAGGCAATGCAGTTGGGGAAGGTGGAAACCACGTTTGTGAACAGAACTCGCTTAAAACTTTAGGATAACTTGGTTCTTGACTTAGAGAGAGAAAGATATCGAGAAACAGAGTTGCAGGTTGGTTTCCGAACAGAGATTTCTGCCCTCTTTGGCCACAGGGATAAATCTCTTTCCGAACGGTGGTTCTCTCCTCTACGATCGAATAAAAAGAGATTTGTGCCCTCGTTAGCCACAGGGATAAACGAGAAGAGGAACTGTACACATGGAAAAGGACATTGCAGCAGTATTTAATGATACCCAACAAGAAAATCGTTGCCAAAGATGAGGAAAGCGAAGCTTTACAGAGAGAGAGTTTCCCCAGGAGAGCAAGAAAGATCCTTTTTTCACAGAGAAAGTGATCCTTCCAGAAAGAGAGAGAGTGAAATTACAAAACCAAAAGGAAAAGAAGGCTAACGCGTTGCCCTTTTAGAGAGAGAGTTTCAATGTGAACACCGTGAGAAGGGAAACAGGGGAAGGGGCAAGGCTTGTGATGGAAATTAGTGGGCCACTTTTGAAGGGACCGTTAAATCCACGATCACGCTATGGATACCACACGTGGCGAGATCTAACGGCCCACTTTCAGAGGATCTAGGACCCCACGACCAGGCTTTAAGGCTCGGTTCCCTAGCTCGACGCTGTCTCAAGGCTGTGCCACCTTTTGATCCTAAAAATGACCATTATACCCTCAACTACGTAACCGTGTTTTTTTTTAACCTTGCAGTGTCTTGTCAAAAATTCGTGTTACTTGTTGTAGATTTTTCAAAAAATTATTTAAGTTTTGGTTAGTGTCGGTAAAATTTTAAAAATTAAAGGAATAAAAGTTAGTATAAGGTTGAAAGTCGGAATTAAGGTGCACCTAAAAAATCTATTGTAAAATGTTTTTTTTTTTTTTGTAGTTGGAAAACTCTCTCATCATCTCGATATCAAGATGTATGAATACTGAAAAAGAAGATTTCAAGTCCATACATAGCGAAGGCGACCATGCGAGCCAAGAGAAGAGACGGAGGGAAGGCAAGCAGGGTGCTTCACCTCCTACATTAAGTTAAGGGAGTGAAAGATGGATCATCCATTTTCAAGATTTTTATGTTTGTTTATAGATCTACATGATTTGAATTGTTTTATTACTTTAAAATTTATAATTAAAATTAAAAATAAAATTTTAAATTATCTTAAAAATTTTAAAATTAAATAAAATTTGGTGGTGCACCTTGCCTTGATTATCTGGAGTTACCGCCCGCCTTATGCAAACCACACCCAAAATTAAAAGCCACAAAAAGATGTTAAAAGCCAAATAACCATTTACCTTAGCAGTGATAAAAAGCATTTTGTTAATGAACAAGTCACAGCTGACATGATGCTTTGAGATCTGAGAAAGAGAAAGAAAACAAAACGATGCCCCAAAACTTTTCACTATCCGTTAGCTTCATTATTTTTTCTTTTTTTAAATGTTCCATTATTTTAACATTTATTTCAAATTTTTCACGCCGCGTCATACGTGTTAGCTTTATTTAGATAACGCCAAGACTGTGCGCTCCCCTTGGCCGCATCTCTCCCAGATTTCGCACGAAATTTTGACCAATGGTCTTTTTCTTTGTCGGCGAAAAATGTTTATATGCGTTCGGATTTCGGTTGATTTTATTAAAAATTGCGGCTGATATAATCTTTACACCGTTTCTTGGTTTTATAGGACACGATTTTGGTTAAATTAATGCATCCGCGTTTGGATGTGATTGTTTTACATTTGTTCAAAACTGCTCTACTCCAAAGACTGGAAACCCAAGAAGTTCGAAATTTCATAGACCACACTTTATTGGGTCCATGTCCATATTTCTTATTTTATTTTTCTATGTGATAAGGAAAGAGAAGCAATGGATCTGCCCAAACCCGAGACCCAAAGAGTAGACCAACCTCAGATTCAGGTATGGGTTCGAATTTTGAACCCGAAAGGTTAGCTCTGGGTCTAAAACTTGGACCCGACAAGAGTATATGTTATTCGGGTATTCATATGTTGCCAATATATTTGTTTATTAGGAATTTCCAGTTATTACGTAAAACAAAGAGAAATGCGGTTATCCATAAATGTCATATAATATTGTAAACGTTGCCAATAATATGGGTATATGATGGTAAAGGAAAAAAAATAAGCTCATAGTCATAAGGTGTCAATAGACCCGACCAGACCAAGAACCCGAAAGTCAGGTATTTATTCAAAACCTAAACCCCAATACTAATTGGGTCCGGGTCCAACTGGACCCAATCCGTTCTCACTCGTATAGAGTGCTGCTACGTTATTATTATTTTGGTAATTCGGTAGGGAAGAGAGTCCCCTACCCATTTTTTCAAATAGTTTAGGAGTTAGTTTTTTTAAATGATTAATATGGTTGTGTCAAATGAGTTAAAAACCACAAGGCGGTGACTAGTGTGGAGGTGCAACCACCACGACCCAACCCCAATCTCCTTTCCAAAAACGGCTAGTATATCATCAACTTAAACACAAGATTATGACAAAACTGTTTTCTTCAAGAGTTTGACATTTAATTTTTGACTGGATGGACAGGATACTATACCCACGGTAGAACTTTAGACCTACCATTATCCTTAGTGAAGGACTTCTTTTAGTGCTCTCGCTCAAAAAAGCAAGAGTGTCATTTTCCAAATGCAAAACCATGTACGAAATATTTTCCTTTTGGGCTATCGGAAAGCTCTTGGTCACCTAAACAATCTCGTCCTATCCTATCTCAACGGTCTACTCATTCGATCGGTAGAGATGGCTAAATGAGAGGTAAGGAGTTACAAACACATATTCATCCTTTTAAGAGTGTAATTTATCAAGATGCCTATAAAATATGAACAATTTAACATTTTACCTATATTGTTTGATTTAATTTCAAAATACCATAAAAATGACCGAATAGTTGTAAATACATACAGTGTTAAATAACACATCTCCCGGGGCATTTTGATAAATTTGTTAATAAAAAATATATTTTTGGACTCAAGAGAGAAAGAGAGAGAAACGTACCTCAACTAATTCCAAACCCGTTTTCTTTTATTTTGGGGAAGTTGGTTCGGGTTAGCTTGAAATGCATTTGATATGGACGAAAGTTTAAATTAATAGGTCAAATATTCACAAAGTTTCCTTGTCATAGTCTCCATAACATTGCATTTTAAAAATAGTTGTTTTGACATTGAAAAATCCTTAAGTGATAAATATTGATATCAAGATGCAATAATGTAAAACAAAAAGATTTCAAGTTTTAAAAGTAGGGCATTTTGTAATATATATGGACTACCCAGTCTCAAAACTTTTTAAGTAATTATAGTTATGCTTGTTCGGCATTATTTTTTTATATTTAAATTTCATTATTACAAGTTAAAATAAATATTTAAGTCACTAGTAACGTTTTTGGTACCATGATTGCATCTTTTAGCAGTATTTAGAGGGACACATTTCTACTCTTAAAAGATAAATTATCGTTTAAGGGGTCAAATTGTTTTACATAATCACTAAGAGGTCATGGAGTTTTAATTAACATTAGAAGACTATTTTTTATTTAAATTTCATTTCACTTGAATGCTTTTTAAAAAATATTTTGTTAAATGCTCAATTTGCCCTTGTTCAAGGCTGGGAATCTCGAACATGCGAAAGCATTTTAGGAATTTGACCGGCCTTGAGCAAACATAATCAAGTCATTTGGTTGAGATCGATCAAATTACTAAACCGGTTCCCAACTCTAAATGGCTTAATATTAATGTATGGAGTAAATTATTGAAGGTAATTTGGCCAATATTATTGCATGGAGTAAAGGAGATGCTATGCGTCTCTAGATACTAGGGCCCACTCTTGATGAGACCAAATATCTGTTAGACTGTTATGTTCCCTTTCTTTTGATTTATGCCACTGTTTTCGGGAGGCAAATATGGAGGCTAATTCACTGGCTAAAGGAGATGTTCATCAACAATTGTTGGTGATCACCAATTTCTTTGTGTGCCTCCGGCTTTTTATCTTGTATAACATTTTGCACCTCTTTTGTTTTAATTCGCTGGCTAAAGGAGATGTTCATCAACAATTGTTGGTGATCACCAATTTCTTTTAGTGCCTCCTGCTTTTTATCTTGTATAATATTTTGTACCTCTTTTGTTTTAATGAATGAAAACTCGTAGTTAAAGTTTTTTTAAAAGAAAAGAAAAATAAACATCCTAAACATATTAATTTTGTGTTTTTTTCAGGGATAATTTTTAAAGCTTTACATGACAAAACTAAAATTTCACAAGTGAATTTTTTAAGGAAAAAATTTATATAAGTGCGAGGCTCTAAACAATCAAATTAGAGGCACTTCAAATTTTTTTCTAGAAGAGGTTGTTTTGATGCCCAAATATCTTCAAATTGATAATCTCGACATCAAGATGCATCGATATGGGAAAAAAATGGATTTCAAGTTTTGAAAATAGTATATCTTGTAACGCATTTTTGGATTTTTTTTATCGTCAAATTTTAAGATTGTCAAGTTTTCATATGTCTGCTTTTTTAAGCTTGAAATTTTATAATTAGAGATAAAAAATATATTTTAAGGCTACCACAAAGATTCTCAACATTGAACCCACATTTCTCGACACTATTTGAAGGTGCACTTTACTTTTTGATTATTTAAAGCCTGGGCTCTAAATGAGATATCTTGTTTTGATGTGTCTCACCATGTCTATCTCTGTTGGACAATGGTGTGCATTCCCATGCGCTATTTGACCAAGATGGAAAGGAGAAAAAAAGAAGAAGCTTAAATCCACTGGCTTGGCTGTTAAGTACCTTGACCTAGGTACCATATACACCATGAGTGTGGCATAAGTTTAATTCAAGAGCACTTCATCGGTTTTATTCATGCTCTTGCACATTGTACAGTTCTCTTCGAGGTGAAAGATTATGCTTATTTGGATTTATTTCAATCTCAAATTTCAAGATATGCTTTAAAATCACCAAATGAAAAATTTAAAGAAATAAAATGGAATTTAAGTTTTATTTTTTAAAAAGATAAATTTATCAAAATATCTATAAGAGATGAGTTATTCAACATTTTACCCATTCGCATCTATTCCAATTCAAGGCCATGTGTTTTTTTTTTAGGTATCTCAAAATTAACTAAAAAAACGCAAGAAAAACATTAAAATTTTCACCTCATATAGATAATTTGTAAATTTCTCTTTAAAATAAGAAACAATTGAGTTGCTAATCGTATGGCTCAACTTACATCATTTTAAAGTACATTTTTTAAAGGGAAAAGTTTATATAGAGTCGAGGCTCTAAAAATCAAATTAGAGCCTACCTCAAAAATTTCACTAGAAGAGGTTGTTTTGATGCCCAAATATCCTCAAATTGATCATCTCGACAACAATATACATGGACATGAGAAAAAAATCAATTTCAAGTTGTGGAAATAGTATATTTTGTAATGCATTTATTGACCATCAATTTTAAAGATTTTTAAGTTTTCATAGATTTGCTGATTGACACTATTTTTTAAGCTTTAAACTTTATAAATAAAGATAAACTATATTTTAAGGTTATCATAAAGATTTTCGGTATTGAAACCACATTTCTGGACACTATTTTTTAAGCTTTAAACTTTATAAATAAAGATAAAAATATATTTTAAGGTTATCATAAAGATTTTCGGTATTGTGGAAATAGTATATTTTGTAACGCATTTATTGACCGTCAATTTTAAAGATTTTCAAGTTTTCATACATCTGCTGATTGACACTATTTTTTAAGCTATAAACTTTATAAATAAATATAAAAATATATTTTAAGGTTATCATAAAGATTTCTGATATTAAAACCATATTTCTCGACACTATTTAAAAGTAGGGCTCTAATTTTATTGTTTAGAGCCTAGGCTCTATACAAACCTCACCCTTTTTTAAATGCAACCCATCTAATAAATCACCAATCTCTAGTACACACATCCAATTGCCAGTTAGTTCTTGAACACCAAGAAAGTCGAGGGAAACTAGGATCACACATTTATTGAAATGCACATTTTTACCCTTTTGACAAAACGAGCACATGAAATGGAAAGCGGTTTTTTGCACGGGGGTGCGGTTTTTATAAGGTTGCAACCTTAAACAATCCAATCAAGGCGCACCTCCAAATTTTATCATAACATGTAATTTTGTTGTAAAAAATTGTTAGGATATCTTAAAATCTATTTTTATATCTAATTAGAAAATTTTAAACTCCAAAAATAGTTAAAGTCAAGGAGATTTATAAACGTATGAAAATCTTGAAAATAGACGGCCTAGATAATGTGTTGCAAGATGCACTATTTATGAGATTCAAATTTTTTATTTTTTTTATATTCATACATCTCGATGTCGAGATGATCAAATAGAGGGTTTTTCAACATTAAAACAACCTTCCAATAGATTTTTGAGGTACATATGTAATTCTACATTTTAAGGTTGCCAACTTACATAAACTTTTCCCTATGCACCGACTTCATACATTTTCAATAAAAGAATTCGGTTCATTAAACATCATTAAAGTCTCTTTGGTTGATCCAAGAGAAGTGTTCAGTTCCTCAAATGGTTTAAACTTCAAAGCCCTAATACAGATATAAAAAAATTTGCACGCCCTTGCATAAACAATTGATACATTTACTGGTTACATTAATGATGATTAAATAATTAGACAACATCATTATAAAGTCACTAAGCTTAATCCAAAGAGGATTGTTCTTCCTTAATAAATGATTAAAACTTCAATTTCTAATAAAATGTCTTAAACCAAATATAAATCAGTTGCCAAAATATGATATGCTCGTCTATGAACTCCCTTTGGTAAAACCCTATTGTGTGGTGTCAGATCCCAAATATGAGCGATGTAAACTCCTGAACCTAGCAACCGATGTTAGAGAGAATAAGATAAAATATAAAAGAAAAATCCATTTTATATGTGCTTGAAAACTACAATATCTTGAGATGGAACGAAGATGGTTAAGTATTTGACGTTCAGATCCAAGTGACTCAAATTTTCGAATCCCTTTCTGAAAAAATAAAAAGTCATATGATAAGTGAATTCCAAAAATTTTAGATCAAAGAGATCCTCGTAAATAGCTATTTGCCCGAAGGTGTTAAGTGTATAAAATGCTACAGCAGGGACTACACCAAAAGCACTCTAACTTAGTTTGCCTAGCACAAACCATTGATATATTATTAACTATATTAATATCATTGGTTATATTAGTAAAGATTAAAAATATAATCCAATTTCTATGGTGGTCAAATGCGATGCGGAGCCCATTGCTTTAAACACCTCTTAATCCCCTTTTTAAGGAATCATTATAAGTTTTATCTGTTGAAAGTTTACCTTTACATACATGAAATCCTCACATGAAGAAAAGGGAAAGTAATATACCATTTATTAGAATTTGACTTTTTTAATTTGGTTTTTTTCATTTGAGATATCCCCTTTGCTGAAAAGGGAATCCACACCCATGTGATTTGTTAATGGTGCCAAATGACCTTTCTACTCCCCATGATGATGCCTAGGAATAAAAAGTAGTTTGAAAATCATGAGCTATCTCCATCTTGGGATTAGAGTGGTAAATGGGAAAGTATACCACAATGCAACAAGATGTGGGATAATGGAAAGGATAAAAAAAAATCATCGAGTCGACTAGGAATTGCTCGAACAGTCTCCTGAGCATCTCTAGTTGGATGGTCAATAGATTTGCACAAGTACTACACATATTAGCTAGTTACTGGAGCTGAGGACGGTTATATAAAAATATAGGATATTAGGAGCTGCAACAGAGAGCAATCAAGATTAAATTTTCAAGGTCACATTGGGAATAAAACCAAGGATTAGGTTTCTTTGATCCTACGCTGAACTTTGATCATGGAAGCTTGGAGCGAAAAATCTTCAGGACATCACAATTTATGTCCACTTCCAGGATTTCGAGAATCCAAATGAGCTAGTGGCAATGGTCAACATCAAGTTCCTCAAACAAGAGTTGACCTATTTAAAGTTTATGCAGGAACATAAATTTTTAAGAACATAAATGGACCTGATTTTTATTGTTAAGTAGTAATATCTGTTTTCTGTTTTACAGAGCAAAATGTTTCTTCTGGTATTTCTGTCCAGTTATGCAGTTATCAAGAAAAATAAAATAATTTGGGGTTTTTTGGACCTATTTATATTTGAGCTAAAAAATTATTCCTTTTGTTTTATTTTCTTCTATAATGTGTTCATCAGAGCATGGGATTACTAAGACAGTCCTATAAAATTTGAATATTATATGAGTATTACTGAGTTGAGTTGATGGACCAGGCCTTTGGCTAATGGCATGATTAGAGGCTCATATTGCATGGATTTTCTCCCAAAGCTGTTCTAATTGGGGAATTTATTATTTTGGAATCAATTGTGGACATTGAACCCATTCTATTGCTAGTTGAGACTGAATAATTGCTTGAGTTTCTTCTATTTTAACGAAGAAAGTAAATAGATGTTGGTTGTTCTATTGTATCTTCTATGAATATGATCGATGGCTCATGTGGGTTTTAGTGCTTACAATCATGGAAAAAAATACAAAACAAAATATATAACGAGACAAGGTAAATGAAAGTCCCACTGAAAATTCTATAGTAGTTGAAGTCTCCATTTTGCTAGAATTAAATTTTTAAAAAAAATCTCCATATTGCTAGGAAAAAAGAAAAAAATAGCAAGGAGACAAAGTGAATGCCTCCCACGCAACTCATTCTAGAAATCCCCTACATGGTTAGAGCCTCCTTTTAGTAGCAATAGCTGTGGGTCTCTGACCAAACCACCTTCTCCCACCATTATTGGTACTTCCTGCTAATGTTCCATTCGATTTGTAGTCCACGGCTTGCACCCCATCACCACATTTAAAGAATTTGACATTTGACCATTGGCATTGGCTCATTCGGATTCCCAAAATGCTCAACATCGATGTACTTCAGAAAGTCCCAACGAAATGTTGTTCCCTCGAAACTCTTCACGATCAAATTATGCATAGGCTCAGAAGAAACCTAATTCAAGTTAAACCGCCATAGTGACTTTGTCAATTTAACCATGGTCGCGATCTGTTGCTCTCCTAATATCTCATTTTCGTAGATGGTTCCTCACTCTCAATAACGAGCTCATACATATGTTACCTGTGTCAATCAATGGACTTCGACAACATTGGCTGTTCTCCTAGTAAAATCTCTGGATCCTCGAGTTGCTGACAGCTGTTTAGCAGCAGATGCCTGCCATCCTCCATTGCAGCTGCAATGTTGTGGCATGTGCATTGTGGTTTCCAAGTGGCAGCATGCACTGGGTGACTGGGAATTATAGATGAGGGTCGAAGGTAAACAACAACAGAGATTTCATGAAGTATGGGATGAGTGGTTGAGGAATGAATAAAAACAAACCTCATAACACAACGGCTATTAAAAATAGAAAGCATAGAAGAGTATAGGTGGAGGCACTTATTTGTTGTTGGAGGACAACCATGGGTAGTGAAGTTTCTCAAGGTAGGGTTATGCAAATCTATATATATATATATCTAGACAATTAATTAAATATTAATTTTGACAATAGCATGATGCTTGCCAAAAAAAATTTATAGTAGTTTATGTGGAAATCTCAAATCTGAGATCTATGGTACTTTTTGAAATGGTCCGAGGAAATTTGGTAAGGAAAATTTTGATCAAGTAAAGATTTTAAAATTTTTAGTATTGGAATCTAGTGCGGAAAAATCTTGGAAAAAAGAAATGCAAAGGAAAAATCTTGAAAAAAGAAATGCAGAGGAAAGCTTTTAACTTCAAGGGTGGACCAATTATTGGATTCTACAGAGCCATGCTTAGTCTCGTACTGGTGGGTTGAGGATCATCATTAGATTCTTCCAACCCTTTCCCACGGAAGAGGACACCTTGAACATCAATCATCAGGCAGCTAGAGAAGATGCTAAACATGTAAAGATAGGCAGATATGTTTAAATACCAAAATGTTAATAATACTTTGGATTCGTTTGAACTTATTATGAAATGTTAATGTAGAGATGGATTCACTGGCCAAGGAAGGGACCAGTAGAGATGGATCAAGCAGTTCCTCCATAAAAATGATATACCTATTACACTTCAACTTGATTACAGAAAATCCTTTCATAGAGATGAAATTCATCAATAGAACAAGGTGAGTTTCTGAAAGGAGCAACGGAGACAAATCCTGTTCAATTATAACCATGATGTATAACAACATGCAGCGATAAAGAACAATATGTGGTGCGACTTTATCCATACTCATCAAGAACAACACTCTGGTGTTTCATCCATCTCCAAATAACTTCATATCAAAAACATAGAGAACATTGTTAAGAGCAAACTCTGTGACTTTATCTTTATTAGAGAGAGCATTCTTCATCTAGACTTACAAGTTACAACCCATATGCAGCACAACAAATATTGAATTACCATAAAAAAAAAGAGGAACATGGTAAAAATAAACACCACAAATAAACCTGAATTAGAAAAAATAGAAACGAATTTGAAAAATGAAACATGGGTAAGAGGTAACGATCCAAACTTAAGCCACTGAAAGCCTCTTGACCACCGCTGCCATGTACTTTCCTTGGTGCTCAGCCAGAGCGAGCTCTGACTCGCTTGGCTCCCTTGTGCCATCTCCAGCAAACACACCAGCCCCATAGGGTGAGCCTCCACGAATGGAATCCAGCTTGAACATCCCAGCCCCAAAAGTATACCCAATTGGAACAAAGAGCATTCCATGGTGAACCAGTTGCGTGATTGCAGTCCAACTGCACAACATGGCTATAGACGTTTAGTTACTGCCCAAAATTTTGGCAATGATTGGTTAGACTTTGATCAAATCATTATCAGAAGCAAAACCAGAGAGAATCTGCATTCAGATGGGAAAAATCATGACAAGTAACCCCATATAGCTTTTAGAAATGACCAAAACGAGACTGGGTTTTTATTAATCAAACAACTTCAATTGCCAAATTATTTCCTAAATGTGCTAATCCATCAGGCATAACAGATCTCCCACGAGCAAGGAAGCTTTCCTAAATGTGCTAATCCATTAGGCATAACAGATCTCCCACAAGCAAAGAAACTTTCTCGTTAACACTCGCAGCTCACTTTACAGCCCATTTGGGGTGACCCATCAATACTCTGAAATGGCCAAAATAATGTGCAGTTCTGCTGACTTCTTGAGGAAAAACATGATTGACATATATTACACTTGGAAATCAAGATATTACACAAATTTATGGGCTAAATGCAAAGAGTTGTTTGACATTCCACAACAAGATGCGGTTTAAGTTTTTGTAGAAAAGTCAGTTCATGCAAATATTCTTTGCAATTTCTAGTGAATAACATGACACAGATACATAACTATACATTAACATGTGCGCGTGTGCACATTATCTGGTAGATAGATAGCTGTGCTGCTCAATTCTATTTTTCAAAGCTCTAAGACTCCAACACCCCATGGCCAAGTCCAGGCTTGGCCTCGTATTGTTCCACAAGACAAGTACTTTGGACTTCCACGGAAACCTAATGTGAAAAGAACTTGATAAAAGTAGAAATACATTGAGTTCTGAATGCATATGAGCAAAGATTATTTTGCTTTTCAAAAGAAAGAAGTTTCCAAATACCTATTGATGGAGACCAGCCCTGACAACCTGATATAAACCAAGAGAAAAAATGACTTGGTGCAGTTCTCAGTGATCTCTAAGAGGTACTTGTGGCTTATATTTGAGAGTTATATAGATATCATAGATTCAACTTCCATTTAAAGATATCATGCAAAAGGCAAGATACATGATCTACTTTTACCAATCTACAGAACATTGGACACATGATACATGGGATTGGGCACCGGCTTGAACTCTAGCACCACATCCAAGTTCAAATTCTGCCGCTTACCGACCAAAAATAGAAAAGGACACAAGGTACATGCATTATATATTCTGAACTGGTGTGGCTGGGACTAGTTTTTACATCAAATTTTCAGGATAAGTGGGATTAGATAAAATGGACACAATCCTAATGCGAATATTTAGACCTTGAGATCAATTCGTTGCTTGAAAGTGGATTATTCATGGGTGTAACTGCTTAGAGTCTCATTTAAACATTGGTTTGAGCTTCTGGTACATATTTTATCATTCTTCATATATTTCAAAGTATATAAGAGAGAATTATTGAGCATGACATAAGGAATTCATAAGCATGCATAGAGAAAGGGCCTGCATTTTGTGAGAAAGGAGAGCTTACGCGGTGGTTTCTTGACCTCCTCCTTGTGTACCAGTGCTCACAAAGAACCCAGCAGGCTTTCCTGCAAGCTTTTGCTCCTGCCACAATTTACCCGTAGAATCAAAGAAAGCCTTCATCTGAGCGGCCATGGACCCATATCTCGTAGGAAACCCGAAGAGTATTCCATCAGCATCAACCAATTCAGCAGCCGATATCTCAGGTATCTCCTCATCCTTTAATGGAGCTTTCATATGCTCCAAAATCTCAGGTGATAGTGTCTCAGGCACCCTGTACAAGACCCCTTCTACTCCGTCAATTCCATCGATCCCTCTCTTCATTCTCTTTGCCAAACCTTCCACATGCCCATACATGGAATAAAATCTGCTAGATCAAGAAATTTAAAAATAAAAATTCAATGTTATAAGAATAGAGGGCCAAATTCTGAATATAAATTGATGGTTTAAAATATTACATAAAAAGATTTTTAATGCATATCTAGACATTTAGGCACCATTTGATTTCCAAACCAAATTGCAATTTCCGTCCTAGTTGAAAATTTCTCACCAACAATTTGACCTCAACGAATATTTGATTCACAAATTTGAATTGATTCCCAATTGCAATTGGACCCCAAATTGAATTTTTTGAAAAAACAACTTGGAGTTGCTTTTTCAAAAAATTAATTTGGCTCTCTCTCTCCCTCCCCCCTCCAAATCACCAGAATCAATGCTGTCACTATCTCTCTCTGTCTCTCCCCCCCCCCCAAAGAAAAAAAGCTACCAGAATCACTGTTGTGACCGCCACCACCATCGCCATCTAACCACTGCTACCATTACCTTACCGCTACTGCACCAGTACCACCACCACTCTACTGCCTCCACCACCTTCCCAACGCCGCCACCACCAATACTCCACCCCACCCCACCCCACTCCACAACCACAACCTCTACTGCCACCACCACTACCTCCATCGCCACCATCATCACCTTACCACTACCGCACCATCGCCTCCACTCCACATCCACCACAACTGCCTAGCAACCACAACCTCCACCAACGTTCCGCCACCACCACCTTCACCACTCTACAACCACCTCCAAGGCCACCACCACCACCACTACTCCACCACCAGCGCCTATCCGCCACGATCACCATGATCACCACCACCACTACCGCTCTACTACCACCATTCCACTGCCCAGCCAGCACCACCTCCACCACAGCTCCACCACCACCACCATTACTGTGTCACTAAAAGAAGTTTCCACAGCCACTCCACCACCACAGCCCAGCTCACTCCCACCGCACCACAACCACCATCACCGTCGCATTCACAACACTACCATGACACCATCACTACCACCATCCACCATCATACCACATAATCACAATTGACAATTCAAGTTGTAAAAATCAAACACCCATATAGAACAAATGATAATTGAGTAAATTGCCATATGTTAATTTACAAATTCAAAAAAAAAAAAATCATTTGATAAAACTTTGCAATCGAACGGTCCCTTAGATAACTAAAGGAAATTTGGACAATCAGCCAAAGAATAACATTTGCAGCTCAAGCAAGCACCACGCGACCTCTCTAACTCTCTCTACTAAAAAACCCGAACTTGACTCCGGTCTTCCCCTATGAGTCTCAAATCAACTCAGCGAATGCTATTCTTGTAAGACTCTGAAATTCCTAAGAATATTAATTGCTTCTGAAAATACTTGATAAGACTCAGGACTCCCCTAGCCTTACATCTCATCACGTGCTTATAGCAATCTTATGTGTTTCACCCTCAGTGATTCTACTTGTTATATCACTAGGGAGGTCCCTGAGCCAAGTCATCTCAAGAGGGTCCCAAGTCCTAAATCATCTCTCTCTCTCTCTCTCTCTCTCTCTCTCTCTCTCACTCACACACACACACACATAGGAAGTGCACACATAAGTACATGTTTTTTGTGTATTACGAGCAAACATATATACGCATGCATAAATTTGCATATAAACCAATAATGAAATATGGGAGAGTTTTAGAGAGAATTACACGATGAAGATCTTGAGTTTCTTGACCACTGCAAGAGATGCGGAAGGTGCATCTTGGGAGGAAGCGGGTTCTTCACCATCTGGAGCTTCTATTGTAGCATTTGGGGGATCCTCAGAGACCACCACTGGCATGCGCTTTTTACTAGGTACACACCCCCCTCCTTTCCCCATTTAAATGTCTGCCCCTTTGAATGGACCCAATATCCAATATACAATAAATTTTATAGATAACTGAATATATACAAATAAAACCCCTTAAGAGAATTAACTTCCTTCAATGATTCCCTAGGAACTCAGGCTCTTTGACATCGATGTTCCGATAAGGATTTTGCAGTTTTCGTCTTTGTTCTTCCAAGTATGTTTAGTTGTCTTTGAGGTATCCAATTTATTGCACCCTTCACACTTAAAATTTACTCAGTTATGTCAATCTGTTGCAAAATTTCCTTCAAATATTGAGCTTCTGCAAGGCAGAAACCCAACCAACACACTGTAAATCCACTTCTTATCTCCTTCGTATTAACTGAAACATATACTTTGATTCCTTTGAACATGCAATTTCTTGCACTACAGAGGCAGTTTCATCAACGATTCAGGCTCAGTTGTATTTCTTCACTCTGTATATTCCAGTCTTTAGATATCAGGATTTGGCACTTATAAGTATGATTAAATTTTTTGCATAATATGTTCTTCTTTTTTCTCAAGTAGTATGATAGCTGAAAATATAATACCAAAATCTGTATATTCACTTATAAATTGTCCTTTCGATGATACATAAAATGTAGGGTACCTCAGAACCAAGAATTAATAAATATACAATCTTACAAGATGAGTTGCTTCTCATTTGGAATGAACATCAAAAAAATAAAAGGAGAAGGTCTAATAAGCTCCCTTTACTCTTAATACAGAAAAACCAACAGAAATTGGAAAAACTCAACTATAAAACTAGCATTAGCTACTCAAAACAGTGCTGATCTTTTAAGATGGAAAAACGGATAAAATAAATAAATATTTTCAAAACAGTACTCTACTTATGATTTAGCCACTTCAATGGACTCTGAAATTAGAGAGGAAAACAATGAGGGAAAAAAAAGAATATAATTTTTTTGTCTGATATCCTCATCTTAAACATAAAACCATAACTATAGAGAAGGAAAAAAAAAAAAGTTCACTGAAACAATAAAAGCACGAAAACACAAAATATAAACAATAAACTAAAATGATCCCTGCTCCAGCTACCTGAACTATCTTAAGGGTCAGAGAGAGAGAGAGAGAGACAACAATATTCAAAATACAGGTCTTCTTGCTACTTATATTTCTGTGCCGAAATTCAATTGAACAAAGAAACACAACTCCATACATAGCCACTTTGGATTATCATCATACAAAAATAGAGAAAAAAAAGTTATTTCAGATCACAGAATGCAGAAAGAAATCGCAGAGAAAATGATCAAACCTCAATTAATGGTTCGTCTCACTTAATCACAAGTAAAACACACTTGCATTGCTCAATTAGGGTTCTTGAACAAAGCCTAACTCCATCTCCAACTCAAAAAAAAGCAAATAAGATTAGGGTTACAGTTCTCACCTGGTTTCAGTGCTTCAGAGAAAAAACGTGAACCTGATATAGGGAAAATTCACTTTCCTCTACTGTTTTCCAGAACCTAGTATAGGGTTTGCTGTGTGCCTATACTCTCTCTTCTTTGACTGGCTTATCGTTAGCAGAATAAGCCATGACCAGTTTTCACCAAATTCTTCGCAGTATTTTCACCATGGGCGAAAATGCAGAAGCCAAGCTGTATTTTCCTCGCTATCTTTTATTGGCTTTCTGGAATATGCCTCAAAAATGAAAATGAATTGATCGGGACCCGTTGCATCGACCATATTCGAAAAAGATTACTATTTTGCCACCCTAAGCGGGAATATGGGGTTGGTCGTTGTGATGATTTGGTGGTTGTCATGGGGGCAGAGATGGAAAAGCGTGGCGTTAGTGCGAATTCTGTAACGCTATACATAATTAGAAGGTGGGCTCGCGATACGTTATTATTTTTTATTTGATGGAGGTCCCATTGCCAGCGTGCACAACACGTTTCTCTCTATCCTCATTGACTAGGATTTAGAGAGCCGCTCTCTCTCAATCAATTTGATAACGGATGTCAGTCCATGTAGAAATGTGTCCGACACTTCACAATCTATTTTTGATAGGGATTTTGGACCTAAATTTTAAGGACGTGGAATATCTAACATGAAGATCATCAATATAAATAATTTTTAAAAAATAAAAATAATAATTTTATAAAAAAAACCTTTAAACTATTAGTTTGGATTGTTTTTAGATAGACCATCTATTTGTATCCAGTTTTAAAATAAATAAGTAATACTCTCTCTCTATAATGGTCAAGATTTAGCTTTCTTTCTTCAATGGTCAAGAGCTAGAGTTAAACCCTCTCTCCACTAGACAAGAGGCTGAGAACTACACTCTTTCCACTTGAGTGCCTCCACTCTCTTTTTCCCTCTCTCGCATGTACCGAAAGGGGTTTGGTGGGTGTGGTGATACCCTTTTATCTAATTATCATGTTGTGGCCGCTCTCTTTCTCCCTCTCTCACATGTACCGAAAGGGGTTTGGTGGGTGTGGTGGTACCCTTTTATTTAATTATCACGTTGTGGTTTTCAATTCTACTTACATCACCTACTGACATCTTAGAAAGAAAAAAAAACTAACTCAGTAGTCTATATGGAAAATGGGTATGGGCCATATTGCCCACCGAATTAAAAAAAAAAAAAACCCCCTCTGGACTGGATACTACAATCTCTCAATTGGATAAGATTTCACACTCTTTCTCTTCCCAATGGTTGAGACTTGGGAGCCACTCTCTCTCTAGATCGGTTGAGACTCGGAGATGAGACGGTATGGGTTCCATCAAAGTGGAGCCCGTTTCATTTCATCGTATTCCTTGCCAGCACATGGTTTACGTAGAATAGATTAAAGATAATAATGTGTTTCCCACTCTGAAAATATGAAATTATACCTAACCATTCTCGAGTGACCCACCCCTATAGACTTTTAAAGGCAAAAATAGTGCTGGCAATGGGCCCAAGGGTCAGGCCAAGGCCAGGTCACCAAGACCCAAGGCCTAGGACAGGCCCTGAAAAACCCAACATGCTTTAGCCCGGTCCAACCAGATCCTTATTTTTTTATTTTTTTTTATTTTTTTTAAGAAAATTATCACTAATACATCATAATTTTAAGAAAATTGTAAAAAAAAACCCAACTTCCCAAAATCTCGCTCACACGTTTTTTTTTTTTCAATTTAGGCATTTTTTAAATTAAAATACCTTTTACGATAGTCTTTCTACCATAATGCATTGCGACCATTACGGTAATTAAAATACCGTTGTAAAATCCCGAGGGCCAATGCCAACCAAGTTTGGCCAGGTCCAACCGTCTTTTTTTTTCTCTTGTGTTTCTTCATTTGTTTTGGGGTCTGCTCAACCCAGCCCGACCCTAACAGGGACAGGGTTAGGCTTGGGCCGGCTCTATGACAACAAGGGCAGGGCCATTGCAGAGGCTGGCCCAGCCCGTTGCCACCCGTACTCCTGAATCTTGATAGGACTCCCTGCATTTGCAATTATACGCACATTTCCACCCTGCGCTGAGGATAGACGATGGATGTCTCTTTTGTCCAGTTGCATAAACATAAGCATGTTACACCTTTTCCATAAGAATGGGTGTGCAAAGCGTAAGGCATGCTTTGCATGTTGCGACATCACTATCCATCGACAATAATCAATGGTTGTTGTTTAGTTGACAGACACGGCCCACCCCTGAAGCAAACAACTATTGTTGTCCTCGTCTTTGAGAATGGATTGTATTATTTGCATATTCCATGTGTGCGTAATTTATTATTAAAGGAAAATTAACGTAAATATCTCCCATTTTAATAATTTAAAAAATGCCCTTGGTATTTTCTAAAGGCACGTTAGTATTTCAATTTTATACTATTTATTCTATACATAGAATTGAGCTCAAATTTTATGTATTCATATTTTTTATTATCGTGCATATGTAAAAAACTAATTAAAAATGATGAATATAAATAAAACTACCAAAATATTAGTACGAATCTAAAGGTATTTTAGTCATTTTATTTATTTAATATTATTGATTTGTACATCTTTTACAAGCAAATTATAGTGAGAAACATGGACACCCAAAATTTTGAGCTTAATCTGATATATATATAAAAGCTAAAAAATGATACATAGTCTAAAAGAGTAGGATGTGAGTGTGAAATATGAAACACTGAGGATAATTTTAAAATTCTGTAAATTATATTGATATTTAGATAACTTTTTTTTATTTAAATACGGGTGTCATTTGCAAAAAGTTACAAAATTAAACAATCAAAGTACGGTGCACCAGCAAAATTTATTATAAGATGTAATTTTAGCATAAAAGATTATTAAGATGACTTGAGAACCCATTTTCATCTCTAATTAAAAAATTTTAGATTAAAAAAGTGGATCAAATCAAGTAGATTTATGACCACATGAAAATCTAAAAAATGGACGGTCCAAATGTGTTGCAAGATGCACTACTTTTGGGACATGAATTCTTTTTTTTTTTTTCTTCATACATCTTAACGTCGAAATGATCAATCTTAGGGTTTTTCAACTTTGAAACAACCTTTTATGATGGATTTTTAGGTGTACCTTAATTCTACTATTTAAAGTTGCAGCCTCATGTAAACTTTTTCCTTTAAATTATTATAAAACATAAATTTGTGAGATTCACATCTACCCTCCATCGAAAATATGGAAGGTTCGTAACTGCATAAGGACGATAGTGGGAACATGTCGGAATGTCATTTGAGAAATATAATTCATCTCGACCAATCATTTTCAAAATAACCAATGGTGTGTATGTTATTCTTTTCTAAGAGGGTTCGGTTTGCTGAATTTACGGTGACACACAATTATATAGTCATAGGGTTAGCACCCTCCAATCAATGGGTTGAATAGTGGTAGTGTTAGCACCCTCCAATCAATGGATTGAATAGTGATAGTGTGAGGCATGTTCTTATTTTTTTTTTTTTTTTTTTTTGAAATAGTAATGATCATATGAGATCTTTCTACCCCCATATGTATAAGATCTCAAAATATCACTATTAAATTTGGCACAGATATTTTAAAAATTCAAGTCACATATTCAGTGATCACTTTTATAGAGATCTGTATAAAATTTAATAATAATTATTTGAGATCCTACATACGTACTCTTTTTTAAATGTATCATCCGTTTTACTTAAGAAATGCTCCCACATCTAATCATAATGAAGAGTTATTTTAAAATATCCTTACTCCCAAGGCCTTTATAGGAAACCCACGTGGCCTTACTCTAGGAGGCCTTTACAGGAAACCCACATATATCACACCATGCATTACCCCTAATGACCGTTATATACATATTGCAGGTACATTGTCCAATTGAATTGGACAGTCCAATCGAACCGTGCCAATTCGATATAATGAAAATGAAATCTATCAAAATATACATACATGTCAAATACTTAAGAAGTTTAAACAATCCAATTAAGGTGCACTTCAAAAATTCATTAGAAGAGGTTGTTTCGGTGTCCAAAAATCCTTAAATCGATTATCTCGACCTTAAGATGTTTGGACACGATAACAAAATAGATTTTAAGTTTTGGAAATAATACATCTTACAATGCATTTTCTAGACCGCCCATTTTTAAGAGTTTTAAAGTGTTCATAGATTTGTTTGATCTGCACTATTTTAGAAGCTTTCAATTTTATAATTAGAGATGAATTTTTTTTTTTAAGGATATAATAAAACTTTTCAATATTTAAACAACATCTTTTAACACTATTTGAAAGTGCATCTTACTTTGATTGTTTAGAGCCTCAACCTTATACTTACTCGGTTTGGACCTCAAACTTAACTTTGATGGTAGCTCCTTAGAAAACCCACGTCCTGCTGGTATGAGTAGTTTACTCCGAAACCACGTAGGAACAATGCTCTTTTTTTATGCGGGACCCTATAGCAACACTATGTCCTACAATGCTCTTTTCTTATGCGGGCCCCTATAGCAACACTATGGTTAATCAAGCTGGAATTTGTCTTCTTTTACATAAAAACAAGAGCTTTTTGGGAAACATTATTATCGAGCGAGTTTCCCTTAATGTCATTAAATGGTGTAAACATGAGCGGTGGACTCTCTGATCTCTTCACGGGCTTTCAGTTGAAAATTCATGATCTTTGTGCCCCAGGGCTACGGATTATATTATCCCATATCAATCGTGAAGCTAATGATGTCGCCGATAGACTTACAAAGCATAAGAGTTTTTTATCTTATTTTCTCATTTACAGTGCTTTAATTCCCTCATTGTAATCTGCTGCTTTTTAAGCATTTATCCAATAATAGCTTTTAACATTAAAAATAAAAAAGGCCTCAGCCTTATACAAACCACACCCTTTTATATTTTACTCTTCATCAAGTGTCCGACACACGAAAGGCTTTATCTCGAGATTTTTAAATTTGAATCAAAATACATGAGTAACATGTTATAGAGTTCATATCTTACATGTATTTTGAAAAAGTTCTCTATATAAAGTATTACTTTGAGTGTCAAACTATCTTACAAAACTACTAAATGTGTCATGATGTCATATTTTAACTTTAGTGGTGTTGTTTTGAAAATTTTCTATTGCATTGAGCTACATTTCTACTAGAAAAAATTGAGCAAATTATCCCTCTTTAGGATTGGAAAATAGACGTTGAGAATTCATGTTGTCAACCGTTACAATAGTCTTTTGAGTCATAATCCTAGTGGATGTTCCAACCATAAAAGTTGCTACCCCAAACCATTTTTTCAATAACTACCCAAAATTCATGCTTTTTTTTTTTTAAATAACTATTCCCTTGACCGTCATTCAATAATATAGGTGTGAACATTTTTTTTTTTTTGCATGAATATGAATTAAGACTTTACCTCATGCAATCATGTGAAATTGAGGAGCTAGGTGTGTTATAGAAATTAAAAAATATTATTTTTAAAACTTTTATCATGGTCAATTGTATTCTATCAACTCACATATTTTATCAAATCCACTGGTCTCTTATATTATTTTTTTTTAAAAAAAAAGTTTATATAGAGCTGAAGATCTAAATATCAAATTAATGCCAACCTCAAAAATTTCACTAGAAGAGGTTGTTTTGATTTCCAAATGTCCTAAAATTGATCATATCGACATCCAAATGCATGAACATAAGAAAAAAAATGGATTTCAAGTTTTGGAAATGGTGCATCTTATAACGTATTTTTGGACCGTCAATTTTAAAGATTTTTAAGATTTCACATATACGCTTGATCTATACTATTTTTTAAGGTTTAAATTTTATAATTAAAGATGAAAACATATTTTAATGCTATCACAAAGAATTCCAATATTGAAACCCCATTTCTAGACACTATTTGAAAATGCATTTTACTTTGATTGTTTAGAGCCTCGGCTCCATACAAACTACACCCTAAAAATAAATAGCCTCATTCTATAATTTTCCTTGTTGAATGTGATCCTCTTATATTAAAAATAAATAGCTTGATTCTATAATTTTCTAGCAAATAATAGGGGAAAAGAAAAAGTATATACTTGTCCATATAAATATGGAAGTGTATCAATGAGACTATTTACATTTGATATATGGAGGTCATAATCATCATTGACTGTTAGATTTGACATCGGGTGGTTGATGATGTGTTATTGTTTGGGCATAAAATCCAACAAAAAATTTATCGAATATTATAACGCATTTTTATCTATTGGATTTCACATCCAATGACTACAAATGACTGTGACTTATTTGTATAAAAAATAAATTGTCTCGTAATATACAATCCCTATAAATTTCATAGAAAATAAAAGTCCAATCGTGCCAGACTACCATTGCATGTAGTCCCACTCCCAAAACAGGGTAGAGACTACTATTACATGTAGGGCTGTCAATGGTCCAGGCTGGGGAGGGCTGCAAATTCATGTAAACGTAAAGACAACCTTTTATTAGGCAAGGGTCGCGCTTTTAACGGGTCAGCCTGAAGTGGCTCGAAAAGGCTGAAATCCTTCTCTCCCTTGGCTTGAAAGCTCTCCCCCACTTCTCTCTCTCTCTCCCTACTTTGCTTTTAGGCAATGGCTCAAGAATGGGGATCATATAGATGCTTTAGCCAATGTTCTGAAAATCGTCTCGGCCAAGGTGATTCCGGCCCTGGCCGAGGTAATTTACTCGAATGAGTCCGAATAACTTGTATGAGTCCAATCTTTTTTTAAAAAAAAAAAATTAAAGATAAAAGCCAGATATAAATACTGCAAGAGTCACTTTTAATATTAGGTAACACATTGGAATGTTGGTTATTGCTTTGTAGATCTATTTAGAAGAGGTATTGAGATCCACTAAAAAAAAAAAAGAAAAAAAAGGACAAAGGACTTCTTAA
This sequence comes from Amborella trichopoda, assembly GCF_000471905.2. The sequence goes on from NW_006494789.1 coordinate 958,987, forward strand.
AGGTTGCAGCGTTAAAAAGGTATCTACGGTGGTTTTTAGAGAGAGAGAGTGGGCGGAGAAAGAGAGGGGATGGTGGGGTGAGAAAATATGTTATTGGAGTTAGAGTGAATGGATTATGAGAGAGTGAGGGGCGGTGGGGATAGGGGAATGAGGTGGTGAATAGCCCCCAGTGCTGACCCCTCTTGTCAAATTTTTTTATTTCTCAATATTATTTAAAGGTTTTATTTTTTCTAAAAACTATGTTAGTATTTTTTTTGAGAGATTTTCCTTTTTTTGAAAAAAGGCTTCGACCGGCCCACGCATTATTTGGACCACCCCAGGCTTTGTCCGATAGATTCTTTTGGACTGAGCTGGTCTTGTCCAATAGATTCTTTTGGACTGGGCCGCTCTCTAATAATATATTCGGGTTGGGACAAACTAGTATTGAGCTTTTTCTGGCCCGAACTAGCCCATGGCGTCCCTAATTCCATATGGTCCCGTGCCCAATCAGGCTGGGGAGGGGAGTTTTTTTTGACAATTTGGTTTTGTTTTGGAAAAAGAAACAAAGGTGTGTGACTTCTCGTCAATTAAAGTAAATGTCTTGCTATAAAAAGAAATGAAAAATATATAAAGAGATCATTTACTTTTAATATATGAAAGTTACAATTAGATATGAGACTCATGACTTCATCGAGTGTATGGTCATTGTTTGGGAATAATGACAAAACATGATCCGTGTAGCTGACTCCAAATAGTTGAAAAAATACTATGATGACGATAATGATAATATAGAGGTTACAATTACTCTTGTCCGTCAAATTAGATTGTTATAAAAGTATCATTGACTAGACTCAAATTTTTTTTTAAGAGGCTTAAGCTTTATAAAATAAAATAAAATGTCATCTCAAATCCTCATTTACAAAGCACTTTTTGCAATAGAAGTTTCCATGATGGCTTTAAATTCAGTTTTCAACAGCGACAAAAAATTTTGATCCTAAAAAAATCATGGTATGTCTTGTGCATCTTTGAACACTTATTTTTTGGATGAAATTGATGGTCTAGACAATTTGTCAAAATATACAATATTTCTAGAGTTTGAAATCTAAATTTTTTTCACAATCCTAATGTTGAAGTCAAGATGATCGATGTAAATGTCTTTTCATGCTTGAATTATGGATGAATTATGAGGTGAAGCTTTACTAAGTTTGATAACGTGTAGTTTGTATGGAGCCCAGGCTCTAAATAATCAAAGTGAAGCACACATTCAAATAGTTCTAGAAATGTCGTTTCAATAATGGAAATCTTTGTGACAACTTTAAAATATATTTTCATCTTTAATTATAAAATTTAAAATTTAAAAAATAGTGCAAATCGAGCATATCGATAAAAATTTAAAATTATCAGTAAAAAAATTATATTATAAAATACGTTATTTTTAAAACTTGTAAACCTATATATATATTTTTCATGTCCATGTATGTCGAGATGACCGATTTAAAGATATTTGTGCAAAATTTATGAGAGGGGCACCTATACGACTGCACTAGTTTTCTTCCCAAAATAATAATTATCCTCTCTCCACAGGGAATACACGTTCCTGAAATTTGCGGCGCATACTATGCTCTTTCTCTCTCTAAAATCTAAGCATTATCCGCCCTTTGTATTTCTAGAAAATGAAATAAAAAAGGAAAAACCACCGAAAATTATCCTCTCTTTTATTCGATGCCCTAGTTTCTGTTCTCCGAATCCCGCAAAATAGGCCATCGACTTCTGAATAATTCGCAATCTCGACATCTTTGAGTTTTCTTGGGCGCCAAAATTTTCCGGCGAGTTTTGCTGGAATCTGACGGGAATTTGCCGGAAACCCAAATTCCAGCCGCTTCTGTGCCGTGAAAAGGTGAACAAACAGAAGGCTTTGCTTCTACTTCATTTTTTTCGGCGATTGTTTTTTTTGACAATATTTTTCCTGGGAATTTTGCACGTCCATGGGAGGTTCTTTCGAATTTTTTATGCTTCTTGTTCTCTGATGGACCACAAGAACTTCTATAGTAGCGGTATGCTCTCTCTCTCTTTCCTCCTCATTGTAACTCTCTCTCTCTTATTTTTTTTTCCCATCTCTCTATCTCTCTCTCTCTCTCTCTCTGGGATTTATTTCTTGACGCTTTTATTGTCGAATATTTGATTTTCGTTCAATTTATTTTTCTTAATACATTTGTAACGCTTCATCTCGTCTTCCCATTTATTTTTGGTGAATTTCCATCGTTCTTTCTCCCTCTCCTATCGCCAGGTCTGTTTTCCTCTCCCTCGTTCGTCTTATTATTTATCTCTCTTTCTTTATCTTACAAGTTCTTGCTTGCTTTACACTCCTATTAATGTGTTTTAGGGTTTATTTAATGTTGCCTGGTTTGAGAACACGATTTCTCAAGGAAATTTTGTTGTTCTCTTCATGGTATTTCCCTTTATGTATTGGCTTGATTTTGCTTGTTCCTCTGAAACTTCTGATGACTTTTGAGGATTTTTCCTTGGATTGTTGTTCGGTTTTTGAGTAATGTATTTGGAGAATTTCTTTATAGGTTTATTTGGAATTTCAGCTAAGGAAGTTTTTTGAGGAAATATTTGTGATTGCGGGGCTTATTTCTTGAATTGGAGGATTAAAGATGCGGTCTAGGGTTCCTTATTTTTATTTTTATTTAATTTTGGAACATTTCTCGAATTAAATTTGTCGTTACCCTTGTGCAAGTGCCATTCTAGGGTTTTAATTGAAGTTGGCGGATAGGCTTTATTTCTATAATAGTTGTTTATTCATCTACTATTATCATGTGAATAATCACATATTTCAGATTTTATATCTAAAATTTGAACTAGGGCAAAGCTCTCCTGATTATTTATTTTATTGTACATCTATATGACGATATAAGGAGACCATTTATTGGATTAGAGCATTGAAATCATTCTTAGATTCTGTGGTGTGTTTTTGTTTTTCTCCTTGGTGGATGCTATTGTGTTTTCTTTCGTTATAATGTTTCTAACATGCATTTATTTATCACATTGAGATTGATATTCATCTTTTTCTTTTTAATTCCTCTGTTTATATGGCAAGGACTGAAAAAAACTTACTGCCAAGACATCATACCATCTTTATGATGTTTTAGGGCTTGAATTTGATTTCTTAACATCTCGTGTAAAGGATTCACAACCAGGGCTCTGTTTTGGAGTGTCTGGATCTCCTCTCTGCATGTTTTTATTCCTTGTTGGTTGTATGGCTCATTCATTTAAAGGGGCCACACCTTTTGAAGGGTTAGCTCTATCAAATTGAAACTGAAGAAATTGGCAATATTATTCTCAAATACTGTGTATCTCACCTCTTAGAAGAATTCACATGGATCTAGTGATTAACTTGTGTTTTGTATCAGAAACCTCCTGTTTCTAATACCATGGGAAATCTATAACCAAATCTAAGGAATCAATTGTCCTTAAAAGACTATGTTTAATCTTTGATAACGTGGAAGCATGTCTTTTTCTGTTAATTTAAAAAAATCACCCTTGTGACAACATTTTTTTTCTTTGATGAATAAGAACAATAATAGACTTGACTGATTCTATTTTTTGATTTTTGAAAACTAAAAACACAGACTTGATAAAAAAAAAGGGGAAAATATTTACATATCCCGTATTTTTAAGTTTCATTTCTTGATAAACCCAAGGTTTCAAAAGATATATTCTAACCCCTGACCACTTTAAACCTATTTTTTAACTTAAACAAATGTGAGAAAGATATGCTATTTCTAAACTCAATCATTTATCTCTCTTCACTTATAAATCCCAAACTTCTATCTTTCTTTCTCTTCATGTGTCATTGACTCTCTCTCTCCTCCCGTCTTTCTCCAAACACCTCTCTCTCTGCTCCCCGTAACCGCTCACCTCCATGAAGCCCTTTTCTCTCTCTAGAAGTTTGGGAGGATGACTTTTAAAAAAGGCATATCTTTTTAGATTTCTTTGGCCTAAAAAAACAGTGTTTAAATTAGCTCAGGGGGTTAGAAGAAATAAAATCTTCAATTTTTATGCCCCAAGATATCTTTTAAAACCTTGAGCCTATTGTGAAATGAAACTTAAAAATTGGGGGCATGGAGATAGTTTCCCCAAAAAAAAAACCATTACGAAATGTTTGTTTTATCATGAAAGGAAAAAAACTGTGGGCTCTCTTTGTCGACTTTTTTGTGTACTTTCATTCATCTTGTTTGCTCATTGTGGTGGTTCTTTTGATTTCCATTTATTTTAATTTGATACTTAGGCTAGGCTCCTTTAATTTCTACAAAGGTTATCACTTCTTGTTACAGGGTTGCATTCTTAGTGGTAACTATTCTATTCAGAACCCTGGTTAACTTGTTCCCTATAACATGCCATGGGAACAGGTTCTGACCTATCCAAACAAAACGGCAAGGGGGTTAAAAGAACGGGACACTGCTCTGGAACTATGAGGATCCCTCTAATGACATTACATCGAGGAGGAGCCTTGCCCGATATGGAGTCGCAAATTCATTATTTGGAGACGGAGGCATATAGTGCTGTTTTGAAGGCTTTCATTGCTCAGTCTGATTCTCTCTCATGGGTAATTGCTTGTTCCTCATGGTCCATGAATTGCTTTCAATCTTTTTGGTTGCTATAACCCAAATAATGCTTTGAAATCATTCTATCTGTACTATACCATAACATACTGATAGTTTATATACTTCTCTTTCTATTGTGAAAGTTTTGGTCGGGTTTTTCTCTATTATTCTTGCTTCACAATCGCACATGCATTGCATGTAAATTGTTAAGTGAAAATAAATGTATTATTGAAAAACAATTTGCAAAAACCCTAAAAGAAAGAAAAAATAAAAAAAAAACAATAGTGCAAAAAGGAGAAGAAAAGAAAGAAAAAATAAAAACAATATTTCAATATAACTACCACTAAATTTCTGGTTTCAAGTGCTAGAGTTTGGTATTAGCACGCAGGAAAGGAGTTACACCAGCAAATCTTCATGTGGGTTAGAGATATAGAGTTAAAGCTCACAGTTACACACACACACAAGGGGGGTGGGAGAGGTGGTTGTGTTTCGTGTGTGTTCATTCTCTGTATGCGGTGCTTCACAGGGAAAAGAAGGGCTTATAACTGAGCTGAGGAGGGAACTCAGGGTTTCAGATGTTGAACACAGAGAACTCCTTGGGAGAATCGATTCAGATGAGACTATTAGGAGGATAAGGTATGTGATAAAAATGTAGCTTTGTCAGTTCCCTTCTTATGTGCTTTTGTTGCCTCTTTATTTCATTTTATTTATCTTTTAATTTGAAACAGGGATTGGCGTGAAGGTGGTACCAAGGAGCCTGGTGCGCTAGGGCAAAGGGTTACATTCAAGAAGAGACCTGCATCATCTTCCGCAGAACAACTTCACCAAACTCAGTCTTTGATGCTTACTGATCCTTCCCATCGTGGAGCTATTCCTTCTCCATTTACCGTAAGTAAAAAGTCTACTAGGACAAATAATTTGTTGGTACGCAGATGGTTTACCTTCTTGTATTCAATGATGTTTTGTTAGTTTTGGGAAGATAAAAAGTTATCTAAGAAAAATATATTGAGAACTGAGAACTGCATAATTTAAAGGTCTGTTACTCGCTGTGCTTTACGTGCATACCAATATGTTGTTGCAAATTTTATTTAAGTATCCTTAAGCTACTAAAGAATTTCATTTGGCCCTAGAGCTGCTTTTTATTGGGTCATTGATGTAGGATTGATGATTTTTCTTTTATAAAAATTGCTGCAGTAAGGGGAGCACTGATTTATTTCATTTGATTAAAATTAATGAAAGTACTTTATATTTCATGGATGTAGTATGTGGCATGCTAGTATCTCGGGCTGGCAAAATTGTTATGGTTTTTTGTTGTGGGTCAACAAAGTTCTGTGATCTTCATGTGGTTCAACAATGATCTGTTAACTGCAACCTTGATACATACACTTTTCCAAATGATTATTTTAAAGGGAAATTATATTCTCTGTCCTTCCTCATTTGGTCATGTGTATGTGTGTACTTTCTAAAATTGATCGTACTCTTCTCTTGGTGCTACTCTTCTCCCCTAAATGACTAAATTGTTAGTTTTTGTATTGCTGAGTTGACACCTTTTTTTTGTTCAGTGGTAGGATACAGACTTCCAATTAGTTGGGAAAAGGCTTTGATGATGATGATTATGATGATGATGATGATGATGGTATGATAGAGACTTAGGGTTTAGAATTACAATTGTCAACTACCAACCAATCAAACACGTGCCTGATTCATGATTACATACTAAATGTGGGCCATGTTGGTGTGAAAATTGCATTATTGTTAGTGTCCTGAAGCTTCGGACCATTAGGGCTTTAATGTTCCATACTTTTGATTTTATGCGCTTAAAGACTGTTTCATTTAGCTGGTCATATAATAACTGATTATTGCCAAAGTTAGCTTTACTTCAAAGAGTAGGTAATGCTACTTTTAGGTGATTGTGGTGGCCATTTATTTCCACAAAATGTGAATTATTTAGAGCTTTGCTTATGTTGTGCAGGTACCTGATGTGAAGAACGGGAGACATGGGGGTGACATGGTCCTTAAAAGGCACGATAGGATCGAGATACGTCAGACTGATAGGCTTATCTATGAGGTGAGGTGTATATAATTGTTAGATTATAGTGCTCATCTTCGACCATAATATTAATAAGACATTAGGATTATATTTGCATATGCATGCAGTCTCCACCTTCTGATATGTAATATACTGCTGAGTACTACGAGGTGATGATAGAGGTGGAAATCAACTATTCTTCTGCTTGAGTGAACAATGACGAAGGATTGGTTCATCTTCCCTGTCCATCTTTGACATGGATGGTGGATATCTGCATGTGATAGTACAAACAGTATCAAACAGTATACTGCATTTAGCATGATGGACTTCCCCAATAAGACTGTTGAGTTTGGTATTATTTGAATGCGCAAAGCATTTATGGGCAAGGGCAGAATAGATATTTGTTTAGAAATCTTGGGCATTTTGTCAGCTGCTGAATCCAAATTTGTTACCTTCAACAACTAACAAATGCCTGTTCAATTCGCGTACATAATGATTATGCGATAGGATGCGTCTAGATGAGTGTGCTACAATTTTCACACTTTGAGTTCACTAAGTGTTGGCAACTCTTTTTTCTTTGTTTTTTTTTGTGGGAGCATGTTAACGTCGTAAGAATGGACCATTTGATATCACATTTGGGCTCGCCGCTCAGACCACCTATGCCGGGGGCTAGGGCAGGCAGTGGGTTGGGTCTAGCTGGACCCATACTCGTACCCGAGATAGAACATGTATACCCAGATCCGGACCTGATGGGTCCAAAATTCGAGTACCCGTACTCGTACCCGAGGGAACCCTTTGGACCCGGGACCCGGACCCGTACCCGACTGAGAAAATGCATCCCCTGCAAAATGAGAAGATAGCATCATCGCTGAGAAAATGAATCACTGAGAAAATGCATCATTGCTGTTCCTAAAAATACATCCCCTATACATTGAGTCCCTAACACTAAAAAACCCTCATTCCACTTAAAAAAATCTGGAGAAATTTCTCCTATGGAAGTCCCTGCAAAAACCAAGATCAAGCACCAGATCTTCACCAGAATCCATCCTTTTGCCCTAAGATCTGGTTTATCCGACAAGTTCTCATCATCTTCTCTGGTTAGTTCACAAGTCCAATAGAAGTTTAAACCCTGACCTCGACAAGCCATCGATGCATACAGCGACAAAGGGTATCAAAATAGGGAAAACAAAAAGAGAAGATAGCAACACGATGAAACGAAGATGAAAGCTCACCTGGTTCTTATGGTGGCGGTATGCCGATGGCACGGGATTAGGGTTTTCAGGGGGAGGGGCTGCAGCAACCAGGGTTGGAGTTTTGGGGCTCCATGTGATTGAAAACCTAAGATAAGCTAATCCTCAAGCTATTTTGTTCATTGAAAATAAATGAGGGATAAGAGAAAAAATGAATTTTACTCATAAAACCCCTTTCTCTCTCTAATATTTTTGCTCTTTCTCGCGCTACCCGTTCCCTCTTTCTCTCTCTAATATCTATCTTCCTCCTCTCAGTACCCTCTCTCTATAGAGTATCTATCTTCTCTTATTTCTTGGGCATTCTGAGTCGGTGCCGCACCACTCTGTTAGAACAGAGCGAGAGGTTTGGGTAAAACTAAAACCCTAAAAGAAAACTTAAAACTAACGGGTTTGGGTTGGGCATGTGGCGGGTACACCCATACCCGTACCCAAAACTTTTCGGGTACACCTTGTAGGACCCGGATGCTACCCGCGGGTCCAAACCATACCTGGACCCGTGTCGGGTATACCTGTCAGGAATGGGTCGGGTCTGGGTCTGGGTCTGGGTCCATTGCGACCCCTAGCGGGGGCTCAATCCTATGTGTTGGCAACTCCTATTAATAATTTTACTTGAAAGGCTTTGAAGTTAGGATATGAAGAAGTTTTACTTGAAAAAGACTCAGACGTTTGAAAATGAAGAGAGAACAATCTGTTATTCGTTCTTCTAATGGAATAACTATCACATTCTTTTAGAGTTAGTGTTTGGGAACTTCCCCGAGTTGACTCGCAGCCTGCCAAGCTCGGAATAGGGTACAAGTAGCACTCGAGCAAGTACTGTACTGGTCACATTTTTTTTTTTGGCCCGCCGGGGGGGGGGGGGAGTGGTTGTGAATCTGTCCCCTTTGCTTTCATTTTTAAAGATTGTTGGACCTAGGGTGTCCAAGTTGAGCTAATTTTTCGTATTTAACAAGATTTTTGCCTGATCTATCTATTAGATGCATTAGATTTGAGAAGAAACCATATGAAGGATTTGAGAGATTGATAAGTTCTGGCCAAGTTTTTATTCGATTTTAAAAATTGTGATTTCTTCGCAATGGATATCAATCTTCGATGAAAGTTGATCCCTAGGCCATTTATGTGTTCTTCATCCAACCGTAGGCTGATTTTCACAAAAAAAATGAAAAATTAGGATTTGAGATCTTTCAAATTCGGATTTACCATTCATCCAAAATCTTCACAAGTTCAGATCTCCTAGATCTGAAAGTAGAACCCAAATTTAGTTTAGGGGTTTTGATTGGGATTTTATAAGGAAGCTTTGACGAGGATTTGAGGCTTCAATTCGCTTGAAGAGATAAGACTGGGTTATTAATGTCGAGATTTTGGGTATGTTTCAACCTTTTTAATTTAATTCATAAAATTTATTTATTTTGACTAAATCAAGTGTAATCAATTTATAATCCATTTGTATATACACTTTTATGTTTTCTATATTTTAGTTTTTTTCTATTTTTTCCTTTTTAGGGTATCTGTTTTTTTTTTGTAAGTCAATAACATTATCTTTTCACTATTCCATGTTTTATATGCTTTTTTTGTTATTTTGGATTTTTATTTTTTTGGATTTTCATATTTTTTAGTTTTTTCCCTTTTTTGGCCTCGTTTTTTAAGCTTATGCAGGACTCGGGTGAGTTGACTTGGACCTGCCCAAGTTACCCGGCTTGGCAAGGGCTGAGTTCCTTGCCTGAGCCGTGGAAACACTGTTTTTAAGTTGTTTCTTTTAAAAGCTTGCGTATTTACTTCTTTCATTTTAAGAAGTTTTTCTGCTAACATTTAGTTGCTTGGTATTGCAGATCGAGAGGGTGTGTGGAGTAGCTAATCCTGATCCAGTTCAAGTAGAGAAGGCAAAGTTGATCCTCAGGGTCAGTTTATCTTTTCTTACATGTCTTTTCATATGGGAGGGAAGGAGGGAGGGGAGGGGAGGGGAGGGGAGGGGAGGGCTGGAGGGAGGGAGGGAGGGGAGCGGCGGTAGGGAGTGAGGGAGGGAGGGGAGCGGCGGTAGTGAGTGAGGGAGGGAGCGAGATGTTTTAATGCTTTAGCCTTTTCCTTCTTCTGGTGCAGGAACATGAGCTCTCACTTCTTGCAGCAATCGCCAAACTCGATGATCTGTCGGATGGGGGTGAGATTTGGCTCGCTGTTCCTAAATGTTTACAGTTTTTTCCTTAATAAAAACACAAAATGTTACTGTATATCCAAGTTTTTAATATTCCTGTACGTTTCAAGATGGCATTTTATTTCTCTTTCTCACCCACACGCTATGAAATGTTGTTATGTGAGTTTTAGAAATTACTTGAGCCTGGTAATCAGAATCTCAGATCAGTGAAAAAGAGAACCATCTTGACATGAGAAGAGGAAGAAGGGGGAGGGCGGATGGACCCCTGGGGCACAGTCTCAAGCCCCATCACTGACCCATCCATCCTGAGGCCATCCTCCACAGTAACCCTACTCACCACAATTCCCACAGTAACTATATCCACTGCTCTCTGACCACACCCACAGTGAAACCTACCCCCAACAGTAGCCCTACTCATTAGCATCCTTCAATCCTCCCCTCCCTCCCAAACAGAAGGAATTCTTTCGAAGCAAGAATTGTACCCCCACCATATAGTGCTCAATACTCCCGAGAAACAGATAATATTCCTTGGCAACCGTGGTCTGCTATTAGTCCCCCTTTGCCAACACTACATGACCATTCCAAGTTAATCCACCCAGGAAGCCATAACGACGTAGCCACATACTGCAACTACTCTCTAATCCTTCTCCTAGCACAAATACACTTCTGCTCATTCTATCGACCCTGTCCAACTCTCCCTTATAACTCTGAACTCAGATTTCATCGCCAAATCAGTAATCCTGTTGATTGCACGGTTGATCTTCCCAATCCACTTCTAACACGGCCATGATGCAGTTCCTTCCACCATCAGTCCCTCTAGCAATTGCTAGACCAGAGCAAGGCAAGTCCAGAGAGGTCGATGAAGAAGGGTGGCAGGTGGTGGAGCGCCAGAATCGCCCGGAAACAAACCCCCACCCCCCCCCCCCGGCCCTTGTCTTCTTTTTTCTTCCCCCAGAAAAAAAAAAAAAAGTCACCAAAATCCCTTGTTAAAATTACAAACTCATCCTCGTTGGATTTCATACTGAATTTTATGGCTTTCATGAATGAAGGCCACTTATCCCAGATGCTTTGAGGAGCAAGGCTAAGGGTAGATGACCAGAGAGCCAAGAGGCCTCTCTAGTACAATAAACTAAAATCTTTGCTAACCCCCTCCTTTGAGTGGTCCTTAGTTCAGCTGTCTCACTAAATCAGGGTGCTTTTGTGAAAGACCACATCATGTTTGGTTGGGACTTTGATGGCACATGAGCGTATACACTCTTGGAATTAGACTAATCAGTCCAAATTACCAGGCCTTTTATTCAAGTTAGACTGGGGAAAGGCCTATGACCATGTAGAGTAGGGCATTTTCTACATGGTCCTAGAGCTTATGGGGTTTGGGGCAAGGTGCAGGAGGTGGTTTCAGGTTTCATATTCTCACTGTGTTTCATGGTCCTTAATAATGGTTTTCCTTAGCTACCCAAAACAACCATCTCTGGCAGGAGGTGATCAACTCAAAATACCACAGTTCTGAACCCTCGTGGGTACCCTCCCGATGAGCGCATAGCAACTCCTCGGGGATATGGAAGTCCATACTGCATTCTTTCCTACACTTTCAATCCATGATCAGGTACAGGCCTAGGCAGGGCGACAAAACGTTGTTCTGGATCGATACTTGGCTGGAGAATGCACCCCTTAAAGACCTGTACCCTAGACTTTTCCTATTGGCCAGTGACTTTAATGCAACTGTGGAATCCCAGTTTTAGCTTATGGGCAACAGGAGGGTGTGGAGTCCTACCCTCAGAAGACCACACTCGGATCCAGAATTTCAGGAATTCACAGCCCTTTCCATCACTCTAAACTCTGTCTTCCTGCCCCTTCGAGGCCAAGATAGCCTCATCTGGACCCTCGACCACTCGGTGGCCTCCTCCTACTCTTCTCTAGCTCATCCCAGAAGCCCCCCTACTTGCCCCAATTCTATTGTAAACAAAGTTTGGATCCCTTTGGTTCCTCCCAGGATTCAATTCTTCAATTGGATAGCTGGATCCGAGAGAGCACTTACTGTAGATCAATTGCAGAGAAAGGGTCTCCAAATCCCAAATAGATGCATTATGTGCACTGAGGACGAAGAGACCAATGCTCACCTCTTCATCCATGGCAAGGTAGCCTCGTCTACATGGGCTAACATCCTTCAGTTATTCCAATGGCAGTGGGTGCTGGCCTAAGGCCGGCACCCTGCTGTGGCAGGCCTCGGTGGCTGCCACCCTTTGGACAATCTAGACTGAGAGAAATGCCAGAATTTTTCGAAGCCAGTCATCTCCGGTGAATGCACTAGTAGAAAAGATCAGAGAAGCAGTCATCTTCTGGGCCACTCACCACAAACAGTTAAAAAACCTTTGCCACTCTGACTTTCTCCACGGCTGGACTCCCATTCTCTCCGTCAAAACTCAGAGGCCATCACGCTCTTCCCTTTGGAGACCACGCGAAGAGGGCCACATCAAGCTTAACTTCAATGGGTGTTCTATCGGAAACCTAGGCCAGGCAGGCATAGGTGGCTTGTTCCGCGATCACAACAGCAATACCCTTTGCTCCTTTTCTATTCCCACTGGTTTCTCTGATTCAACAATTGTGGAGGCCTCTGCTCTCTGGGAAGGCCTCAGGAAGTTAGACACTAGGTGGGGGCAGTATGTAACCTTTGCAGGCGACTCTTACAGTGTTATAGCCTGGGCCTCAGGCACTGACCCCTGGCCTTGGAGGCTTGACAGCATATTTGAAGAATCTGTCAACTCACAAGGAATCTACAAATCTTGTGGAATCACGTTTGGAGAGAAGCAAATGGTGAGGCCGATTCCCTAGCAAAGGCAGCTGCAACCTTTTCTCAAGCCAACTTGAGCAACCCTTACGGAACCTTTGCTCGACTCCCCAGCACAGATTGGACTTGATATAATGGCTCAATTCATGTCAAGCTTTTTTGATACACCCTTGGTTTTGTACAGGGCACCCGTTTGTGGGTTGCTTATTTTTTGGGTGGAGTATTCTGCCCCCCTCTCCTCTCACATTTTGTCACTTTCGGTTCAATACAGTCAACATATTCAAAAAAATAATAATGGTTTTCCTTAAAGGATACTTCTCCTCTTCATGGGGCTGCAAACCCCTTCGTTTTCTCTATTGTAGGGGAAGTCGTCAGCATGTCCTCACTAACCTCTAAAGTGAAGACCTTCCCAAACGGTCCTCTCATTGTCAAGTATTTGGCCTCCCAATTTCCTGGCTATGTATGCTGATGTGGACAGCCAAGTTTAGGTGTTTCTAACTCTCTATTGACTCAAGATAAACCTGGCTACGACCAAGATGATGGGTTAGTTCCAATAACGAGCTAATGTTGGCTAGGAGGCTTGGTTGTGGAGAGAACTATTACTCAGCAAATACCTAGGTCTCCCACACTGCCTTGGCAAACCTAGAAAGACAGAATGTGATGTGATGGTCGAAAAGTTCGAGAGGAGGTTGGTATCCTAGAAAGCAAGATTGAAGCAGGATTACTCTTATCAAGCCACCTCTCCAACATACAGTTAACCACATGTCTCTTTTCAGGATGCCCGTGTCCATTCTTAATAGGCATGTGCACCTGATGAGAGAATTATTATGGCCTGATTCTGATGGGTGAGTGAAATTTTACTTCCCAAAGAGGGATTTCATGTGCAATTCTAAGAGGGAGGGTTGGTTGGGTATAGAAAGACTTATAGAGCAATGCCCTCGTTCTATAAGTGGTGCTGGTGGTTTGCATTACAGAATGGGCTACGGCAGCAAGTTATTCAGAATATAAGTATGACTTGGATGAGTTACGTTTGTTACCAGTGGGTTTCTTAGTTGTTCGAGGGTTGGTGCCTGGATGACCATATCCATTGTCTATGAAGAGATCTCCCATAGAACCCATCTTACGCCGGCAATGGTCGCCCAGTTTAGATCATGGAAGGGCTTAAGGGCAGGGGAAAGTACTCTGGAAAGCCTCTTCCTTGCTAGTTCTCCCTCGGCACAAATCAAAATGTCACAATCAAGCGATCCCACAAGGTGCTTGGGGGTCAATTAATTTAGGCCCCTACTTTTAGGAGAAATCTTCAGGACACGGAGGTCTCAGATTGGCAACCTTCTTACACCTACTCAACAACCAGTTCATACCATGAGAGGGAAAAGACAGGTGGAAGGCCTTCTAATAGTAGTTCAGTTACTGCTATTGGGCATTGGGTTGGTACTAGGGGCCGCTACGCCCTCTGGCATCTTTCACACTCTAATGTATAATGAATTGACAGCCACAAAGAGCTGGTCGGCCACTGGGAAAAAGGCCTAGATCATCCCTGTTCCCCATAAAATCAAGGCATTTAATTGGCTTGTAATAATAGATCAAATACAAAGGAGAGGTATCCTGCTTCCTAACTGGTGTTTTTTTCAAGCAGGCTGAGGGAACTATGGACCCCTTATTCGTGCCTTGCGTAGTGCCAGGTGTGGTTTTCAAGCAAGCTGAGGGAACTATGGAACGCTTATTCATGCCTTGCCTAGTGCCAGGTGTGGGTCACTGCATGGGGTTTCTTTGAATGGTAGTGGGTGTGGCCAGAAAGTGTTCAGCAGCTCTTTTCAGCATACTTATGCAACTGTTTCCTAGGCTGGTCTCTTCCTATGGCTTGCATCCATCATGGCTTTGTTCTGGTCCTCATGACTTGAGGTAACACATAAATTTCTGAAAGCAAGGAAAGGCATTTGGATATTTCGTGGGATAAGATTAGAATCTAGATTGAAAAAAAAAGGATAACATTGGAACCACTGCATTTTTGTGGTGTGAAATTGGAAGCATTTCTCGGCCTGGTCTCATCCGACTTCATAGAAAATGGGGAAAGCGTCCTAGGCACTGACAGATGGTAGTTAGCAGATATGACCTGTGGACTCCAGCTACCATTGGGATCATCAAGCTCAATTTGAACGGATTCTCTGTAGGAATTCCAGCCCCCTGGGGAGTGGAAGGGTACCGTTAGATCCATTTGTCAGAATGCTTATTTTCTTATTCGGGTCCCATCAGTGTGTTGATCTCTACAGAGGCCGAGGTGGTGGCTCTGCTGGAATAGATGTTCGACCAATTTTTCCAGTAACCTTTAGACAACCTTTATATATCCTACTAGCACATCTGGCACGCCGCAAATGAGAGGCAAATGTGGCTCTGCTGATGCCCTAGCTAAGGATGAAGGTGCTGGCCATAGTTTTATACTGAATTGTCATCAGTTATAGCCATACCATTTTTCTGTTTTCCACTGTACAAAATGTTTGCGTTTTTGTTTTTTGGTTGTGCAGGTGTGGCATTGACAATTAGAATCATAAATAATTTGTAAATCTCTTTACCAGTAATACAAAAAGTCAATTTTATTTTAAAAAAAAGAAATTACTTGAAACTTTGTAGCTGCCTTTTCATTTCTTATCATTATTGCATTTTTCCTTATTCATGTGTTCTGAAAAATGATCATGTATGAGGTCTTCTGTATTTGGTTGAGGGAGTTCTCTCCCAAACCTGTAGATTGGACATGGTGGTTGCTAGAAGTAGGTTGGTAGTTATTGGGTAGGTGGAGGGAAGTCTAGAATATTCAATATGTGCAGATGACGTTTCCTATAGTGCTTTAAGATCACCGCAGTTGTCAGATCCCAGCAAGGAACAGCTAGGCTCTCTTTCCCCTCCAAATTTGATGGATTTGACAAATTTTGCAAGGAGGAACAACAGCGATTGTCCTTTGTTGAATCTGACGGCTGGGATGACTTTAAATATAGTTTAAACTGTATTTCTTTTGAGTGGCACTCCAACCTATGGCGTTTGAAATGAACTAATGGATTATGTAATTTTGCCTCTAGTTAACACGCCCGGCCGAGGTCCAGCTAACCAAGAAGAAGAAGAGGATGGAGATGAAGAAGGCTCATGACATCTTGGAAATGCAAGCAGTGCTCTCACTAATTCTCTCTCTTGCTAATCCTTCTGATCTAACCATTGGTTGATGTAGAAATGTGCTAGTGTTAACGGTTGCTGTAGGGGAAATGGGAAACATACTCCATAATTATTTTTTGGGGGTTTGGTGTACAGGAGTATATAGCTTACATCTGCTGTTTATTATCGTGGCACGGTTTGATCGGTTTGTTTATCATGGTTTTGGGGATTTTTCATTAGAATTTTGTTGTACAGGGATTGTCTTTTGTTCATGCTGAATGTCACCATGGGTAGTTATCAGTTTCTTTTAACTTCACGCTCTTCAAAGGAAATCTCTCTCTCTCTCTCTCTCAATTCCTGCCCATTTGGTGGTTGAGTTCTGAGCAAAATCGTTCTAAGGCAGTTTCGAGTTGATGATTTTTTAGATTCTTTTTAAAGAGACCTCCAAATGGATCGCCCCCAAGAAATGCAGCGACTAGGGATCTCCTCCAAAGGGATCTTCATTCCAACTAATCGACTTGTCCTCCAAATGGTATTGTTTTATTTGGCTTTATGGATCCAGAAAAAGTTTCTATATGATAAAAATTTAACGTGTAGAAGTAAGATTGCAGTAATCTACATCAAATATTGTATTTGTATAGTGTAGATTTTACGATATTTTATAAGGCATGTTAAATTTATAGATTTTAAATAACATTCAAAATCGTGATATGGCAATATCTTAAAAGACATGCTAAATTTGAGGAGACTTAAATTTACATATAGGGAAAATCCTCTATCCACATGATGGGTAGTGGAAGGGTGCACATGCACCTTTCTATGGTTCGGATTGAGCCACACTACAACTAATGGTTCAAATACACCACATTTAACAATTCAAATTTAATTTTGTATTTTATTTTAATTGTTACCTAAAATTTAGGTGTACATTTTTTTCTATAAGTTGATGCAAATAAATATAATAAAAAGTTTAATTTCAATAAAATAGTTGACCAAATACCTCCATAACTTTCAGGGGTACTTAAATCAATTTATTTCATTCAATATATCTTTTATTGTTTTTATTTTCTATGGAATTTTAAAATAAATATATATCTTAAATTTCAGGTAAAAATAATTTTAAAATTTAAAAAATTAAAAATAAATTTAATTTTCGATGGTTCAAATATGACATGGTCCAATATGAACCGTTGAAGCCCACATCATGTGGATGCTATAATGTTCTTTTGACATTGCCAGTTCATATAAACCGCAACCTATGAGCCTTTGCACTTAAATTTCTCCACGCTACTTTTACAGTTAAATTTCTCGACGCATACATGTGTATGCAATGAGTAGTAGTGTAGTACACATCATTGGTCTTGCTGTTGACATCTGACGGTAAAGGATGATGTCAAACAAAAATAAGAAGCTCAAAAAAAAAAAAAAATTCTTGCCATTTCAAATTTCTCTACAAGTTATAAGGGAATTTTAGTTATTTTTCTTTTAAAAAATATTTGTTCTTATTGTTATTCGGTGTGCAGGGATGCCCCGAGTTTCATCTAAAAATTATTTGTAAGAAAAGATTAAAAATCAAATACTATAATCTGTCGATGCCCACGTACTATGATTTAGAGCTACAACAACTTGTGTTATATGTGGGTGGTGCCACATGTATAAGTTCCTTTTATCAAAATTTCCCCAAAATTTCAACAATTACGACTCACTACAAGTCATAATTAATGTCCTTTGATAAATATTTTCAAATTAAATAGAAAGAAATGAGCTAATTGATGAGCAAATTATTGCACTATCCACCTCCTGAGTGCTTTTCAAATCATTTCCTCCTTTTTTTCTAATGAGGGTGTATACTATACTCCCGCTGTAGCTGACTGTACAATTACTTCATGCGGTAGAAGACTAACTGACTGAAAATTTTGGGACAACCTGAAAATCACAAGATGATTGTATTCAAAATAAAAACATTGAATTTTGAGTTGGAAAATTGTTTCATGTGGGTTGGACCACATTTCTACATATGCGATCCAAAGTGTAAAGCATCCATTTTAAAGATGGATGCAAGTAGGTGTTCCATCAAAAAACAATGAAAACCACCGGTTCAAATGTGTTTTTTCTAAAAGTGTTATTTTTAGTTTTTAAAACTTATTTTCTCATATTCATGATCTCCATGTTAGACATTACATATCCTTAAAAATTAAGTCTTAAATCCATCTCAAAAATAGACTTATTGAGAGGCCTGACCAGGTCCTTCTGAGTATTCTAACACTTGTATCTCACCCTACAAAAAAAAATTGACAATAAAATTTTATTGTCCAATTTTTTTGAATGGCGGTTTGTATTTATAGACTTGAGGCATTATTGTTTTCAAACTATAGAATATGGTTGAAAACGTAACATCCCAAAATTCGCTGTGTTAAGCCTTATTTTTAGATTCGATTTTATCCGAGGGAGTAAATAAACAGTCTGCTCCCTTGAGGGCATAAAATCTTTTGGCACGTATAATTCACAGTATACTGCCTTGGTCACACAAGTGGTGTACCTTGCCACAATGATTTTCCCAGCTCTTTCCAAATATGTCATGAAATATGTTACTGTATTTTTATGCTTCCACAGGAACACGGAACACGCTCTTCTTTATTCATGACGGGCCAAAGGACTATTAATGCCTGTTTAGATGCCATATATTATCATTTTCTGAATGAATAATGCCGCAGACCCATTTTGTAATGTGACTTGGACAACAAAAGCGACTGCAAGTTATTTACTTTTGATACAAAAAATATCACAATCACTCTCAAGTTTCAACCGTTAAGTATTTATAAAGTTCGAAATTTTTTTGGTTTAGACTATGAGCCTGGTGAATAACATTCTGGTTGCAAAAAAACACATGTACAAGCGTTCAACTCATTGCAGTAGTTTGTCCTTGGATAAGGCATATTGTGCCTTGAGGCTTCTCTTTTTAAAAACGTGGTGCCATTTTTTATTTAAACTTTTGCTCTTTATTAATTTGAAACTTCTTTATGTCGAATGAAAAAGAAGTCTCACAACATAAATCTCAATTGCAGCTATAAGTTATGGTCCTCAATATATAATTGGAAGTCAATGAAGTTCACTCAGTTTAGAGTGGGGTGAGGACCCCTAATCTTGGTAAGAGTTGAGCTTAGAATACAGCGTTGCAAATCATCAAGCACTAACCAATTAAGCCCGGGTTCTTTTTCTAGAGAGTTCAGACTCTTTGGAGCAATAGAACCGGGTTCACCATGGGCCCAACCTCTTCCTTTCTTTTTTTCTTTATTTTTATTTTTATTTTTTATTATGGTTAACATAAATTCATTAAATAAAGCAGATTGTAAAAAGTGTGGTGTACAGAGCAAAAAAAAAAATGTCCAAAGAAGTGGAGGAGGATAGAGCAAAGAAAGTAGAAGAAAGAAAAGAAAAGAAAAGAGACCAAAAAAAAGAGCCCGCTTTGCTAGAGAATCAGCCGCGCTATTCCTCTCCTGATAAACATGACAAAAGTCCACTTCCCTCTGAGACAGCCCGAACATAATCTCATCAAACACTCCTCTGAGATCTCACGGCAGCTTCATAAGGTCCTTGCACCAAGTTATAACATTCATGAGTCTCTTGACCCCATTCTTCAGGGCGCGGCGCAACCTCTTTCCCTTCATTTTTTTCCCTCGTTTTCAACTGTGTTTACCATCAAGGGCATTTTTATTTGAAATAAATCTAAATTTTTTCTTTGGGGTGGCTGCAAATAAAAACAGTAAATAAAGTTTATGTTGGTGTAAATAAAAATCAGCTGCGGGACCTATGTGTACAATCTACTAAGCGAGTACCTTTACGTAATTTTTTTCCTTATTTTTATAAGACATCATGGATTTACAGGTATTATTTGAAAAATGGAAAATATTTCATCCCCTCTTGGGCATATTGCTAGATCGATTTGCCCTTATACAGCGGCTTGTCAAGAGGGGGTAAGGTCCTGTTGAGTTCTTAAGTCTTCGTATCTACAATCCAGTTCATTCAATTACTACAGGGATGAGTATTTTGCCTTACCCAAAATAGGCACTGACCCATGAAAAAAAAATTCAAAAGAAAAATATTTGTAAAGTAGTTTTCTTGACTTGATAAGTGCATGCACTTAGGTATATAGCTATTTAAAAACTCTAAATTAAATCGTTTTTACTTGTGTATCTACTATCTAGTGATGACAAAGCAATCTACAAAATTGAGGATTAAAAAAGTCCCTGCACGCAGGCCCCCAAGTCTCGACATAGCAATGTTTTTTCTTTCTTGAAATGTGCTGTCGTCAACCCATTTTCATGTCCACTCGATTTTTCCCCCAAAAAATTTCATTCTCTTACTCTCTCTCTCTTCGTTGTCTTTTTTTCTGTTTCTATTTATTTCATTTTTATTTTTTAATTCCAGAGTTATACCGGAGGATAAAACTCTAATTCACTACAACAGTTGCAGGGTGAGAAGCTTCTGCCACTCTTTACTCATTATTATGGCTCTTTTGAGGTCAAACTTGTGTAATCCATTTATTGTCCATTTTTTCAGTATTTTATGAATATTTGAAGTATTAATGGCGAACATTTTCGAATGAACGATTAATTGCCAAAGAATTCCAAGAAAAAACTAGTTAACGCTACAATGGTCGGATTCCTAATACAAATGGCGGATTATTCAGAAAAAGATGCCCTTTGTTTGCTATTTTGAAATTTAAATTACGTCAGATTTTGTTTTTATGCCATTATATGTACTTGGATTCCCTTCTTTGGGACTTTGAATGATGAAAATTGAATTTTTTAAGAAAACTAAAAATTAAATGATAAAATGGTGGATTTATGACGGTTTAGGTTAAATTCTAGCTTATTAAATATAGTTTATAAATATATATATATATATATATATATATATGGAAAATACTACAAAACGCCTATACGAAAAAATGAACAGTGATTTTGTATGCCTTCATCACCATCCAAATTTCATCGTACGGTCACAATTATCTGATAATGTTTCATTTTTTATTTTTATTTTTACAAATTGAAATGACCTAAAATTTAAAGCATGTTATAAAAAATAAATCTAAAAAAAATATCAAAAAAAATTTTTACATGAAAAAAATGATCAAAATACCCTCGAAAAGTTTTGAGATTTGTAAAAATAAAATAAAAAATGAAACACTGTCGAACAATCATAACCATGCGATGAACTTTGGAACGTGATGAGGGTAAGCAAAATCACTGTTCGTGTGATTTCGCCTACCCTCATCACCGTCCAAAGTTCATTGCACGATCACGATTGTCCGACAGTGTTTCATTTTTCATCTTTTTTTACAAACCGAAATGATCTGAAATTTAGAACGTGTATTCATCAAAAATATGTGAATTTACGACAAATATAAAAAAAAATATTTTACATGAAATAAATTGACCAAAATACCCCCAAAAAGTTTCAAAGGTATTTTGGTCAATCTTTTTAAAAAATTATTATTTTTTATTTTTTTATTAAATGTGCCTCACTAAAATGTACACACACTCCAAATTTCAGATCATTCCAATTTATAAAAAAAAAAAAAAAAAAAATTGAATAATACTGGACAATCATAACCGTGTGATGAACTTTGGTTAGTGATGAAGGTTGGTGAAATCACTGTTTATT